>OZ038468.1:1510000-2095000 GCA_964036295.1 Plumapathes pennacea
TTTTGTTTGTTTTCAGTTGTGTTACCGCTGTACGCAGCTGATAAGCGTGCAGCGGCTCAAGCGAAGAGACGCTTCGTTCTGGATGCGTTTAGTGATCACCTGACGTTTGTCAGGGTGTTCAACGTAAGTACAGATGTCCTAGGTTAATCCTTTCACTTTCAAGATCAAACTGCAAATTCTCTCAACCTTTCAAGAAGAAAATATATGAATGTTACAAACTTAAATTAAGATTTGAACGCGGTGGTTGCGAAAATCTGTGACATACACGTGACCATCCTTGGATACTACTACGTCTTCAGGCTGGTCAAACTGACCAAGTCCTGTCCCGTGACTTCCTATCTTGGAGACAAACTCTCCCTCAGTTGTGAACACCTGCAGTCTGTGGTTTAATACATCAACAACAAGTAAGTCACCGAACTTGTCGATAGCAACACCACGTGGATTCTTAAGCTGCCCGTCCCCAGTCCCCTCGCCGCCAATATCATGAAGATATTTTCCGTTCACGTCAAACACTTTGATGCAGTTTCCATTCCAATACGACACAAAGAACTTCTCTTTGTGATAAACTGCGTAGACTGGGGTTTTACTGCAGTCCGGGGCGCTGAAGGACTGGATCAACTCTTCCCCGTCAGGGGAGAGGACCGTCACAAACTTGTCCCTCAGGTTACACACGATAACGCGGCCATCATTTGTGACAGAGACACCAAAGGCACACTTGATATGGACAGGACTGAACTGTCTGAGGAATGTTCCACTTTCTGTAAACATCAAAGTCTGCCGGTCTACAAGTCCATCCACCACAATGATATGATCAGTACTGGTGTATGCTACAGTTAGAGGCCCCTTCAGTCTTCCCTGACCAAACTCTCTCAGGAATTCTCCATCTGAGTTGAACACTTTCACTCTGTTGTTGTTATAATCAGCCACAGCGATTTTCCCAGTGCTGCTCACAGATATTCCCCAGGGAACACCAAACTGTCCTTTCCCAGTTCCCTCTGAACCAAATGACGAGAGGGCCTGGTACTGATGTGGAGTCACGTGAACATTCCATGGACTACCAGTCAGCGGTTGCCCATTCACGTTGATCATCACGTGATGTTGTCCGTGTCTCTGTGGCACGTAAGTCACGTGATATGTCCCATCTTTCTTATCTTCAATCTTCACCTCAACTTCTTCTTGTGCGGCTGTTTTAATGTGGATTGTGACTTGGTCATGCTTGTCGTAACACTGTTGTTCTTCAGCATCGTTTGTGATGACTGTAAACTCAGCTCTCGCTCCACACTTTGCTTCTTGTAAACCTCTGCCTTCAGCCACTGAGCGTGACGGGTCAGTCAAGCTCACAACAACTACTCCCAGGGCCAACTGGCGCACGCTCTGACACAGTTCTTTATTCGTCACCAAGCTCACACTGACAGATTTGTGTGGTGTAAATTTCTGGTTTGTGAGCAGTTCATCACAACGTTGAGTGATACCTTCTTTCGTCTGAACAATTTCCGGTCCCATGTTTCGTCTCATAATAGTGTCGGCGTACTCAATGGCGCTATTCAGTTGAGCTAAACTCAGCTCAAAGTTCTTGAGTTCCGCCAAATGAACTTGTTGTTGTGTCTGGTGGACCTCGTCCAGTTCTCTCATTATGTTCGCCTCGTGTTCTTTTAAATCTCGGATCAGTTCTTCCACCGTTGCTTGTGTTTTGTGTCTTGCTTCTTCTATCTGTTGTTCGACGCCTTCAAAGTTGTTCTTGCTTTTCTCAATTTTCTCTTTACACTCTAAAACTCTGGACTTCATCTGCTCCACGTCTTTAATAATCTGCCTCTTGTGCTGTTTAGCAACGCCTGGAATGTCGAGCATCGAATGCTTGTTGTGCCCGACCAGTGCGCACTTGTGACAGATACAAACTTGGCAATCTTCACAGTAGTACTCCAGTGGTTCTCTCTCGTGGTACTCCTTGTCACACAGCACGGGTCTTTTTATGAGTGCTTCAATGTCGGCTGTTTTCAAATTCTGCAGTGACGCCTGGCGATGAGCTCTTGTGACCTTTATGCCATTGTGTTTGTCGAGACAAGCTTCGCACAGGAATGTTTGGCACTCGAAGCAATAAGAACTTGCAGCGACGTTTTCGTCACAATTGTCACAGTTTTTCCGCTGGTCTGTACCACTTTTGTCCAGCGCCAGAATATCAAGCAGTCGGTTTTTGTGGAAAGCTGTCTGAAAGGCATCGAACTTGTCGTCGTCGGGCAACTGGAACATGGCCAAACACTCGGGACAATCGAATGTTGTGTGTCCTTGTTTTCTCCTGGTAGCCGCGTATTTGTTGAGACAGTCGAGGCAAAAGCTGTGCAGACATGGCAAAGTCTTGGGTTTGTTGACTGGATGAATGCAAAAGGAACATTCGGCTTCCTTCCTTAAGATATCAAACAATTGCTTCACCTCCATGTTTCCAAGTCACGAGATTGCAATGTGATATGAAGATTGATTATTAACTGTCATTGGCTATGATCATATTCTTTAGACAATGTTTATTATACCGTAACATGATCGCGTGATTTTTGTTTAGTTAGCAATGAATCTGATGAACAATGAATCTGTGATTGTGAAGTGTCTGGGTTAACTTTTCTGAAGCAACATCTTCTCCGCATAATAATTTGCTTCGTCTCGATTTTTCAAAATCGCGAGATCGCAGGATTGTCTCTTAACCCTTTCACTCCCAAGTTCAAAGTACAGATTCTCCCAACCATTTAAGAAGAAAACGTATGAGATGTAGAGAGAATTGATACTTCAATCAGGTGTCACCTGAGCAAGCTATCAAAGGCTAAGTTCTCTATACTGTATGGTGTATCTTTGGTGAGAATTGAAGGAGAAAATTGAAGTTGATCACTCTTGGAAGTGAAAGGGTTAAGTGGGACACGCGGTGCGACAATATTCTTTAGACAAAGTTTGTAAGAACTGATCATTCAATCAGCTTTCATCTAAGTAAGTTATCAAAAGCCAAGTTCTCTGTACTGTGGTGATATATCTTTGGTGAAAAACTGAAGGAGAAAATTGAAGTTGATCACTCTTGGGAGTGAAAGGGTGAAGGCCGGGACACGCGGTGCGACATTATTCTTTAGACAATGTTTGTGAGAACTGATCATTCAATCAGCTATCATCTAATCAAGTTATCAAAACCCAAGTTCTCCTCACTACAGTCGAAACTCTCTGGGTTTACCCTCTCGTAAGCGGACAGCTCTAATTTATACAATGACATTGCCGTTAGCGGAGAGTTCAAATACAGGCACTTACTCTGCTTCCCAAGGGGGGTGGGGGGGGGGGGGTTGGGGCGTCCGCTGACGAGAGCTTTTACTGTATATGATGTGTCTCTGGAGAAACTGAAGGAGAAAGTTAAAGTTGATCACTTTTTTTTTCAGGGATGGCAACGAGCAAGAGCGGAGGGATACGACAAGAATTTTTGCCGCAAGAACTTTCTTTCCCAGGCCACTCTCGAGATGATGGCTGGCATGAGGTAGGTTCCAGTCTCCACTCGTCAAACCCCGCTCCGCGGTGTAATTGGGCAAGAATGTATCTTAATACAGGGCGCAGAGGAGTTCGTTCCTTTCCATTATGTAAAACACTATATTCTGACCTACATGAAGGATACCGCAGGACGATTGCATCGCGGACGCATAAAGACATTAAGATATAATATTTAATATATTTAATACGCGTCCGTGATGAAATCGTCTTGCGGTATCCTTTATGAACTCGTCTGTGCCCTGTGAATATTGATTGTCTAACTGTTCGTTTTGTCCAGTTTCTTGGGCATAAACCTAACAATGTCTCTCGAACGTTTAAGGCATAACGCCTGCATAAAGTTGCATGATATATGAGCGGAAACTTACCTGTGTCCAGAAGCCTGGTGACCACTCTTTTCCTCGCCCCAGGTCCCAGCTCCTAAACCAGCTCAAATCCACGGGTTTCATCCGAACGCGAGGGGCAGGTGACATCCGGGACATCAACAGCAACTCCAACAACTGGGCTGTTGTCAAGGTAACGTTGGCTAGCTGTTCACGTGACCTGGTCACGTCGTTGCTCTTATTACTTACCCAACATGAGTTGCATTTTAAATATTAATCTGATGAAAGCTGATTGAACTGTGACTTCTCCTTACATCAGTCGTAAGTGTTCTTCCCAAATGGCAAGGAGAATCTGAGTTATGCACTGTTTAACCCTTTTGCTCCCGAGTGACCAAGTTCAAATTTCTCCTTCAATTGTGGCAGCACAAGTTCATCATAACAGTAAGGAGAACTTGGCTTTTGATACCTTGCTCAGATGATAGCTGATTAAACTATCAATCCTCACTACATCCTTCATACATTTTCCTCTTAAGGGGTTGGGAGAATCTGCATTTTGAACTTAGGAGTAAAAGGATAATAAGTGCTTGCAGCTGCGCGAGTGAATACAAAACATCGGTGTAGTAGTTTAGCTATTTCAAAAGTCCGACAGTTTTGAGTTTTGAGTTTCTTTTCTTTTCTTTCTTTCTTTTTTTTTTTTTTTTTTTTTTTTAATTACTTACTTTTCGTGAAGGTCGCTTCACCTTTCGTTTTTTCCTTCACCAGGCCGTGTTGTGTGCCGGAATTTTTCCCCAGATAGCTCGACTTGACAGAAGCGTCAACAAGCTCACAACACAGTATGTAGTTTTAACTTTTATTTAACACGAGTCTTCAGTCATCGTCGTGAGGGGAGAAAGGATCTATAAATCACTTTATAAATAAAAATAAATCACTTTATTTAAGTCTCAATGTGCTAATTGGGGAGCCTTGAAAATGCAGAAACGAAATATTTAATCATAAACTGAACACAAATTTGTTAAGAATCCCAACTGGTAGTAGGCTAACCAGTTAGCTGTTTACATAGTGTGGCCGAGGATTTGAACTCAGGGCTACCGTGTTACAAATTCAGCTAGAGGTCAGAGCGGGACTTGAACCTGGGACCTCCGGATTTCAAATCCGGCGCCCTAACCACTCGGCCACACTGCCTCTATGATGAAAAAAAAAATTAACAAGAAAAGGCCATAACATTTAAAAGTTTCCATCAGGGAAGTTGAAAAAATTCGAAATCTATGCTGATTTCAGTGAATGTTCCGGAAATCGACCGAACTATCTTTTGAGCATTCTTGTTAATGCCCATAATGCCCATTTCCTGTTGAAAATGTTGTAAAAACCGATTGAACTTCATTGTGTCCAAAATTTCTGAAAATAAATCCTATAATCCTTGACTTTACACTGACTTTGGAAGCAGTTTAGAGTTTCCCTGACTTAATCCAACTCCACTGTCTGGGAATTCTGTTCCAGGGAATTTGAACGAAACTTCTACAATCAACTTTCTCTAAGTGTACACCTCTCTAAGGCGGACAGCACTCAGATTTGATCCTTGCCGATTTTTTCCTGTAACTGAACTCTCTCTAAGACGGACACCTCTGTAAGGCGGACACTAAATCTAGTCCCGAGGGTGTCCGCCTTGGAAAGAGTTCCCTGTATTCTTATTGTTTGCTTGCAATGCTTTAAAATCTAATTACGTTGACGAACTTCAAAAGGAACTGAGGCAAATGTGACAATGATTATGTTTCATTCAAGCACATACATGTACCGTGAAGTGAAACGTCGGGGTATTTTCCGAATAAACTTCGTGCTTTTCAATTTCAGGAAAGAGAAGAAGGTTCGGCTACACAAATCTTCCATTTTCTACAAGGCACCAGAACGAGGCGAGTCTATTGCTAGCTCCCAGGCCACGTCTCTTTCAACCCTGCCATCTGATTGGCTGGTGTATGAGGAGATGACAAGGTGCGTAGCCTTCAAAATACTTTTACCGAAACCGAAGTAAGTACAGAGCCAATAACAGAAGTTGTAAGAAGAGTCACTATAGTTACTGAACCAATCACAGTAGTCGAGATAAGTTGACTGCGCCAATCACGGAGGCCGTAAGATCTTTAGTAAAATGCTGTCGAACTCATCTTCCGTTTCAGAATGTACACCACGGTCACCGTAAAGTGCTGTACAGTGGTCTCTTCCCTTAGCGTAGCTCTCTTTACTGGACCCAGTCTCTCGTCAGAGACTCTTGACTCTGACCCAAGTATGTCACGTGACGAGAGGCGTAGCGCGGAGGGACTAGGTCGAGACAGCAGCAGCGACAGCGAAAACGAGGATAAAACAAACCAGGAACCGGCGAAGGACCAGGCTATTTTGAAAATTGACGACTGGATTTCTCTGTCAGGAAGAAGCGAGGTGAGGGAATGCTTCGAGCTGTTGCGTAAGTCTCTTGTTGTTACCACAAAGGAAAAGTATAAGTACCATAAATGCTCTAATAATCCCCTCCCGTTATTTGAGACTCAGGAGAGAGAGAGAGAGGGGGGGGGGTATTATTTTAAAAAAAGATGAGATGACAACAAGGTATTTTTTTTTAAATTACATCACCAAACATCTCATTACTGCGGCGTTATTTGTCTAGTTTCTTCACCACGTCTGATGCTGACAGTCAACAGGATGAATATAAGGGTTGGGTTTATAGAGAAGGGGGAAGGGGGTGATTATATGTATAAAGTGATTATATATTTAAAATATGTAGACCGTGTGAAAGGAGACTTATTGGAGAGGGGGGCTTTTTAGGGCATTTACGGTTGTTCAAAGAGTGGATAGCGCAATCCACAGGATAAATCCTTATCCGGGTGACTGAGTTATGCTTAATGGTTAATACTATCCACTGGATAGCGATTTATCCGGCGAATAGCGCTATACACTTTTTGAACAACCTGGAACAGGAGTGTTATTGTAGTAGCCGCCATTTTGTTTGGTGTTTCTGTCTAACAAACCATTTTTTGCTGTTTGTTTGACAGTTCGTCAAGCTGGCGTCATTTTTGCGTCACAAGCTGCAAGCATTGTTTGTCAGGAGAATCCGCTCGCCATCACGACCGTGGTCTCAAGTAGACGAGGTACGTTTTGATTGGTGAAGAAACAACGGAAATTTTGAAAAAAAAAGTAAAACTCGCCATTGGCAGTGACAGTTAACCCGTTCACTCCCAAGTTCATAATGCAGATTCTCCGAACCTTTTAAGAGTAAAACGTATGATTAATGTAGTGAGAATTGATAGTTTAATCAGCTGTCATCTTAGCAAGGTATTAAAAGCCAAGTTCTTCCTACTGTATTATATGTTTTTGGTGAGAAACTGAAGGAGAAAATCGAAGTTGATCACTATTGCTTTGGTTTTACTTTGGTTAACTGTGTTGTCTTCTCAGGCTGTAGTGCGGGCTGTTGTGGCAGCTCTGACGTCAGAAGAACAGGCAATCAACCCCTCACTCTACCCCCCACAGAAGAGAAGAGCAGGTGAGAGGGTCTGGCACTAGTGTTCTTAGAGGAAGCTGCGGTTTCCATTTAAAAATTTGTGTTTGTGATTTTTGAATCCATTTGAAGAGTACCTTCGTTGATGTATTCGTCTATAATTGTTTTTCAGGATTTGAGAGCGGGCAAGACAAAAGTGGAAGGCTCGAAAGGTAAGGTACACTGGATGCGGAATTAACCCCTCCCCGCCCCCTCCTTTACGGGAACTGCGAGTGAGACCAACAGGAAGGACAACTATTTTTTTAAACATCCGGGTTCTCTTCCTCCAGGGTTCGTGTTCCAGCTGAGCGATTCAGCCCCACCAAAGAGCGGCCCCGAGACCCGAATGGTGAGAGACTGAGCATTTTATTGTGGTGTATATTCACTGAACCTTTGCTGGTAGCAAGGCCAAACACTGTTGCAGCTATGCGTAGGAGACATTCTCTGTAACATTTTGCGGACTTTTGTCAAGTTATAGTCCATCTAGTAGTGTTTGAGTAATAGTCCAACTTGTCAAATGTTTGTTGAATTGGCCTCAGGTTTGACCGTAGGTTTCTTGGGAGCCATCAGGGCTGCTAGGATTAGTTAAGAGTTTCTTGATCAAATTGTTTTTCTTCGTAAAGGTTCGGGCATGCGGATGCAGCCGGATGGCGTTCCCTTGCATCAGGTGAGTTGTGTACCTTTTGATTTAATTTATTGATTTTCATGCACAATTCCCATGGCGAGAGATCAGTAACAAGAGTGAATTAATTTTTCTCAGGATGGCTGCAGACGACCAATGGAGACCTCCTCCTCCAGACCTGTCCAGCCAGCTGATAGACTCGGTGATGGTAAGAGATCAAAAGCTTCAAACTCGGACCAAATCTAGCTACTGTACGTTGAAGAGGTGTTAGTGTCGAAATCAGGGAGTGTTGAAGATACGTATCATAGAAATAAGAGTGGTAAAGTGATGACGTCATAAAAATATTTTTTCGGAAATAATGGACTTTGCGCAATTCTTCGGAATGGTCTATCTAAAAAAAGTTCACACAGAAAAAATTGACTCTTTAGTGCATTAAACAGCTGAGATAAAGGCTTTTGAAGTTCAAATTGCTTCATACTAAACCCTCTTATTTGGTGTTGGTTCCTTTGATTTGGAACCAACGCTAAATAAGAGAGTTTAGTTAAGACTATCTTGAACTTTAAACTTCTCTATCTTCGCTTTCAGTAGGGCTAGCGATTTGAAATTTTGCACACGTTCTTTCAGCGGCTGTGTATATCGCATGATGTGGTTTTGAGGTTTGAATGGAAAAGTTTGCAAAATGATGACGTCACACTTTACCACTCTATTCTAGTACATAGATGGATGGACTGAGAGAGACAGACAGACACTTAGGTACTGACCCAGACACAAAGACGGAGAGACACAAACAAAGACCCTCTCGGCCCTTTGTTTCTCACCTTGTGCCTGACTCGACTCTCTCCACAGCTCGGTACTTTATCATGAAGTGCAACAATCAGAGAAATCTGGACATCTCTATGGCCAAGGTGAGTCCTGGTCTGGTTTGGGATAAAACCGAATGTCAGTTCTTTTGTGAAAAAATTTCTTTTCCTGTGTCGGCGTGATGATAAAATGTGTAATGCATTAACGTAAGGTTAATGTGGATTTGCTGAACGAAGAACACAATGTTCAGGTTTATGTTTCGAGCGTTAGCAAAACTCTAAGGAGCCGGAATGAAATGCCAGTCTCTGTGTGAACAAGTTTTGTTCTGTGTTGGCATGGCGATAGAACGCAGAATGTATCAATGAAAGATTTATTTGGATTTACCAAACCAACCCCACCTAAAATGTCACCTGTTGTCGCCAGTGAATATACAATTTCTTGTTTTGTTTGTGTATATACATTGCCTCCAACTTCCCCCCCCCCCCCCCCCCCCTCCCTCTCCCTCACTACTTGCGTTCCGTTTTTACTGAGAGGCTTTGTGTTGAGTTGATTTGTTTGTTTGACAGGGAATATGGGCGACCACACTGGCAAATGAAAAGAAGTTAAACCGGGCGTATAAGGTAAGTTTCCCCCGAGGGGGGGCTCCCATATAAGAAAGGAAGGGGATGCTCGTCGTACCTCTTAGGGGTCAAAATCACGGGTTTTGGTACCGCTTAGGGTGCTCAACATCAAACGCTGACATTTTATGTGACGTGGTACCGTTTAAGGGTCGGGTTTCAGTAGAATGAACTTTTATTGGTACCTTTTAGGGGTCAAAATAAGTTTGAGCCACGCCCGTTTTAGTGCCTCTTAGGTGTCAAAACGAAATTCCCGACAAGCACCCCGTCTATTTTGTGGGAGTCACCCCCCCCCCCCCCTCCCCCCCGGGGTATGTCAGTGCGGATAAAGCTACGTTGTTACTTGGAACGGAAGTGACGTCAAGAACATATTTCGCTGTGCCCTAATAACGATGTACTTGTTTCTGCAGGAATGCAAACGTGTTCATCTGGTTTTCTCAGTACAAGGAAGTGGCCACTTCCAGGGTGAGTAGCTGAATACAGTGCCTTTGTTTTATCAACACTCGAAAGTTTGCTTTGTATCTCATAAAAAATATAGCTGCGTCAGTGTGTTTCGTTCAATTATAGAAGCGCGGGGGAATTTGAAAGAACACGAGAGAAGTGCTTGGGGACACCGCGGAAATACGTCTTTCGGCCGTGCGGTCACTCTGCTTTTGAGTCAGCGGTTATTGCACAAAACCGTGGATTCAAATGCAGACTTTGTGGTTACGTGTAACGTTCGCAAGATTTAGCCAAGAAACTCAATACTAGGACTCGATACTCAACTATAAATTAGTTCAAGGCATTTTCTATAACATAAGTTATGCAAAAGAAAAACGAGCCTGCACACGATGTGAAATTTTTACCATGAATTATGAGAAGTTAGATTGCCATGGCGACGAACGCTGACCAACGGAAGTGACGTCAAGAACAGAAGTGACGTCAAGTGACGTCAAGAACGTGTTTCCGTGGTGTAGTGCTGAGATGCCCAACAGTATTTCTCGGCATTTCTCGAGTGTTTTTTGATATAAGTAACTTCCACAATCTAACGCGTTCATGTATGTTTGAGCCGTTACAATGCTCCAGGCGTGACCATTCAGATCTCATTATCTTATTCCTTTTAAGGATACGCCGAGATGACGTCACCGATTGGGAAAGACAAATCGCCAGAGTTTGGTTCCAGTTCTCTGAGTGGAGTTTTTACCGTGAACTGGATAAAAAAGTAAGCAGACTGTGCACTACTTGTAGGCCCAAGGTTTGTGCACATGTCTATTAGACGCATAGCTTCTGTTGCGGGTGTTCAAATCTCCATCAAGCACAAGGAGTCTCATGTACAATAGAGCACTCAGACCCCCCCCCCCCCCGTGTGTTCTTTCATGCGCTTGATGTAACAGGGGGGAGGGGGAGGCGGGGTGGAGTTTTTTTTTTTTTTTTTTCTAATTTTAACCGATTTGTACAGAGGGCTAATTTGGTCTAAAAACTTTAAAGCACATATATTAATTTAAAAATACTCACTACTTTTGATTACGTCGGCAACATGTATTTGCGTTGGCGGTGAAATACACTATCAACTCTGCACATATCCTCATGGAATCTGTTCTTTTCCGCTGTTCTGTGCAGAGCCAACATTCCTTTCCAGCAAGTCCACCAGTTGGTGAATCCCTGGAACGACAACAAGAAAGTTCAGATCAGTCGTGACGGACAGGTAGGTACACCATAACGAGGCTTGCAAATCCCCCCCCCCCCCCCTCCCCCCTCCCCTCAAATCAAATCCATATCCCCACGGTTGCCCGCGGGGAGGGGGGTGAGTAGGGGTGTGATTGGTAAAAGCTGGAATGGATCGATGCATTAGTTTTAGTTTTGGGAAGCAAGGAATTTCCTTTTCCGTTTCTCTCTGACTTTTACAGTTTACGGTGCCTTGTACTAGTTTTGTGTTATTAACTGTTTTTTTTTTTTTTTTTTTTCTTTTTTTTTTTTTTAGGAGTTGGAACCAAACGTCGGAGCAGAATTGTGTAATGTGTGGGATTCCCTGGACGCCAGTGGAAACAACGGCCGCTTTTCCCGCCCTCCGAACAACAACGCGAGACGAGGAAAACCCACCAATCACACAGAAGTATCCCCACCTCACTGGTCCGCGCCCACGCCATATGGCGGTCAGCAGGTTTACATTCCACACGCAGCCTCAATGCCTATTCCCGTACCAATCCCCTCACGGCACGCCATGCCGCAAACGTTTTCCCGCGTAGCAATGCCGGCCGCGCAACCGATGGCGATTCGTCCTCAGTCCCCCGTCCAATTTGGAGGCCAAGCCATGCATTTTCAGCCGCACATGCGGTCTCAGCCCCCAAGGTATGGTGGGACTGTCATGCAAGTGGGCCCTGCTTCTGGGGTTCTACATGTTATGAGGCCCAACTTCAATTCTCCAAGAAAATAGTAATTTTGATTTAAGGTTTATTTTAAGCTCTCCTAACCACAATCCTGTGCGCGCCGGGAATCCTCAATCCGAAAACCGAAACGTAAAAAAAATAAAATAAAATAAAAGCAATTAGTAATCCATCCATTATCAGTAGTATGGGGTCCGGAAAATTGATTTCTAAAAATAGGATGTGCACGGGATCCCACGTGGGTTGTCTAAAAATAGGATTACCATCCAACAGAACAGAACTAGCTACATTTGGCCAAAATGTGCTTCTTACCTATTTTGTCTTTGATCTCTCGTGGGTTTTGTTTGTTGAAAGTTGGTTTTGTTATCAACACACACAAATTTCCAAATAGATTTTAAAAAATACTGAATTAGCTGAGAGGGTTCCCAACCCGTTTGCTACCTTACGGGCCTTGACACCAATAAGTTGAACTTTAAAAATAAAAATGTTGATTTATCTTGCTCCTTGTGTCATTTCTTTTAAAAAGGCGGTCGACTCTCTGTCGGCGAGGGTCGGACGATTTCCGGTACACGTCGACAGTCGCCAATACTCGGTCAATGTTCGGGTCACCTGGCAACTAAGTCAAATGCAAATGACAATATCTACATTAGTTTCTCAATGCTATTAATTGCAATGACAAACATATATAGTTTTCCTAAAGCATTATAAGTCCTTAATTGGTTTTATGTGTAAATAATTTAATACCCAATGTGATGAGTTATCATTGGACTATATGAGAATGAAACGCCACTTCGCCATTTTAGCTTGCCTTGAATTGCCGAGGCAGGTTTTTGTCGATGTTGGAGAGTTTTAAATTAAGGTAAGTGAGGCATAATACCCAAGGTATCAGTTTCATGCTATTGCATAAAGCTCAGGGAATTCACCGAAAGACGGTATTTAGGCTTAGCATCTGGGAAATATGTTAAAGTCGTTTGTTTGACGCGACAGGAAAGCAGCTTCAGTTCGCACTTTAAATTAACCGTCTAGCATTTAATCACCGTGGCTTAAACGTCTGACGCCGAAATACAGCCCAAAGTTGTCAGGATATTTTTATCATTTGAAAATTGAGGCCGAAGAGGCGGTCCATGCAAAAAAAAAATTTTTTTTTTTTAATGTAGCTGAAATGATTGCGATGTATAGCTTTCCGTTACCTTCTGAAATGTTAAAATTTTCGGATTTTTAAACATAATTTTCAGAGATTACCGCGTTTTTTTCCGGGGATTTGCTGTAGAATTTGCCCATTGTTCATGATTAAAAGTAGGATGTCATATATATATAACATATGTTGTCGCCCTTCATAACCTTGTTTTATATTAAACCTACAAACTGCCAAAACGTCTTGCGTCTGGAACGTAAACTCGTCGAATATTTTAAACTCGTAGATTAAAAAATTTTAATAGTCCTCCCGTTTCATTTCGTTTTGACGCATCATATATTCGCCGCGTGTACGAAACAATTAGCGTCAATTTCCTCAGCATTTCCCCTGTCATATTTTTGTTCAAATAAACGCAATAAGAAAATGAACTTGGCTTAAATTCAACATAAAACAAATTGGCATATACGCATCGAAACCTCTCATTTGAGAGTCACATTTTTTATTATTTGACAGTTCAGGAGTTGGAAGCGAACACTGCTGATAGAATGTACTCATTGAGAGCTTTCATTTGAGTGGTCACACCTTTAGGTTTCAATGAACAGTTTAGGAGTTGGAAGTGAACACTGCTGATAGAATGTACTCATTGAGAACGTTCGTTTGCGTGGTCATACTTTTAGACCTTTTGACAGTTTGAGAATTAAAATTTTCTAAAGTCAGTTTTTCTTTTACTGTGAAATGGTTTTTTCTGAGATGATTAGTAGAAAACTAAACTGAAGTCCGTTCCCATAACTGTACTCACACCGATATTCTTCTCAACGAGTTAGAATTACTTAATTGTCCGTCAATAAATTATATGCAGCGAAGAATCTCCATAATGCAAGAAAAACAAACCTTTTTGCTGTCATTAAAACAGTCAAAGAACCTGCTGAAATTTATTAACATTTTATCGTATATTCATTGTGGTTTGACTTAAATGGTTCAATAAGGCATATCGTTACAAATTACTTTTGGCAACGTTCATCCTTCTTTTGGCTTGGGCATGGTGACCATCAGGCGATAAGATAAGGCGAGTTACTCAACACGTTATGGATGTTAGAAGTTAATTGCAGACGAAAAGTTCTCAGTTGGGTCAACCAGCCTTCTTTACACGTATACGCGCGTTCGTACTTGTAAAATTCGGCCTTTTTTTACCTTGACATCTCTTTCCACTACATTATAAATAATTAATGACCTTTCGCTAAGAATGGCCCAAGTGACGGGGTTTTGCGCTGTCTTCAGTCAAACTCTCGATTTTTACTTGTGTGTTATTCGTGTGATCTATGTCATTTTGACTCAAACACTAGCGCTCACAAAGAAAAAATATAGTCAATGACGGAAAAATGAAAGCAGAGTTACGCGTTTTACTATATGTTCATTTATATGAAAATGTTCGAAGGTAAGCGCAAGAAATGGCATTTTTGAGCCCTGAATATAGAATTTGCCTGGGGATGCAGGCCTCCCAAATAGGACCCCCATAGCGGCTCGCCCCGTTCTCTCTTGCACAAATTTCTATTCGTACATACGCCACAAAAGCATGCTCGCTGCAGTCCCTGTTTATTCAGATCAAAGTTAGGAAAACACGAGTGTTAAGTGATCCTGACGGCTCAAAAATACTGAAAATTGGGGCTGTTGGTTTTCATTTGCTGTGTCGGCCAGCCGCCAATTTACACATTAAAACATTGTCGATTCCAATAAAATTTATTATGCGATATTATGCTAAGCTCTTGAAAAACGCATAATTTTCTAGTTTCATACATTTCTAATATAAAATATACCAAATTATCATATCCACCTTATCTCGCGTGCACAGAATATACAATGACTTTTGAAGCTGAGCCTCGTTTTTAGGGGAGGAGTTATGAGTTTTGGCAGAACTTAAGATGGGTATATTAGCGTATACTACTGCATTGTTTCGGTTTCTTAATGCAAAAAAAAACTAATCCATTGAAGCTCGACTACAGTGTGATTAAATGAAGGCCTATAGTGATAGAAAACAGATTATTTAGCTCATTAATATGCAGATTGAAGGGAAAAAACTTGGGAATGTTAGTCTGGCAGCTGTTCAGGTACGCCCCGCAGGCAAAATGTATAAAAACCAACTGTAAACAAAACCAATTTATTTCTCACGAAGACAAACTGACAAGTCTTCAACACTGGCAGGTCTAAAGGCACCCCATTGCCACTAACAAACCCGTTGTTGATGTTAACAGTTTATTTGTCAGGTATGGACGACGTTTTTTCTGATTCTGTGATTTCAAGCAGCTGCAAGTTTGAAAGTCTGTCAAGGTCATTGGCGTTTAATTGCAGTTTCATTCTTAATGCTTCGTGCATCATTCCGGCTCTTATGACAAAAGGCACTGTGTAACTATTGCATCACTCATCGTAACGAAAAATTATCACAATAAGCTTGCGTGTATAAATACTTTTCTAAGTGAGACTAACTTTTGATAAATCATTTCAGCTTTTACGACAAAAATACTGTCTACATATTTCGTTGCTCATCGTAAAGGGAAAGTTATAATTTAAGCTTGATAATTCAGGTGTTGGAAATGAGCACTGCTTCTTTGGGAGCTTTCATTTGAGTGGTCACATATTTAGGTTAGTATTACGCTTGACAGTTCAGGAGTTAGAAGCTATTAGAATGTACTCATTGAGAGCTTTCATTTGAGTGGTCACACCTTTAGGTTTCATTTGACAGTTCAGGAGTTGAAAGTGAACACTGCTATTAGAATGTGCTAACTGAGGGCTTTCATTTGAGAGGCCACACCTTTAAGTTTTGTTTGACAGTTCAGGAGTTGAAAGTAATAATAATTGAGAACCTTCCTTTGAGTGGTCGCACGTTATTGGTCAATTTATTAGTAGCCATGGCAACATCGATATCTTCACACGTGACATGTTCAGAAGGAATTTCAGGACACACGGTGCAACATAGATGGCTGTAAAGGCCCTGTTACACCGTGCAATTTTCTCAGCAACTTGTCTCGCAACGCCGTTGCGAGACAAGTTGCTGAAGAATTGCACAGTGTAACAGGACTTGTGTCGACAATTTTTTTTGTTGCGCGCAACGTTGCACGAAGTAGAACTCAGTTCTACTTTTCGCAACGCGTTGCAGCAACTTGCAACGCCATTGCACAGTGTAACACCCCTCCAAAACTTGTCTCGCAATTTTTGCCTTGGCGCGATCAAGAGCGCATGTGCGCCTTCTTTATGATTATTCAAATTCCACCGTGTTGACGTCTGCAATTTGCAGCGTGCCAATCACAATTTTTTCCAAACTTTCCTCGACATCAAACGTTGCAAGTTGCTGAGATCGCGTTGCACAGTGTAACACCCTACCTCCGCAACTACAACAATACTTTTTCAACCGTTGCGAAACAAATTGCTGAGAAAATTGCACAGTGTAACAGCGCCTTAAGTGAAGCCGTATATGAAGTGCGCAGTCGAACCAACGACAGAAGGAAACAAAACGTATACAATGTCGAGACAAGATAATAACTTTATCTATTGAAACAACTGAATCTAACAAAACAGCATGTTGATTTCAATATTCTACTCGCAATAAAGAGAAGGGCTACGTCAAATCTGATTGGCTAGTTTGTTCGTGAGTAGAACTCGGTTCTACTCCTGCGCAATATTGCATAATTTCAAAGGTGGGCACGCTTCGGCCAACTCGGCTATTACGTGCAATGTTGAACTGAGCATTATTGTGTCAGAACCAAGGAACACGTGAGAGAAAAAAACAGGAAGAGATATTGATGCCTAGAATTTATTGACCTTATCAAGACGGGAAAAGTCTTTACCTTCTTAGTCGTTGCACTCCGAGCTGGTTACTGGCACAGATGAGCATTTAAAACGTTATAAAATGCCCACTAACACGTTCTTGCTAAAACGATGGCATCATTTTCGATGCGTTTTAATACGCCTTTTCGTGCGTACGCTAAAACGATTATTTGAAAACGGAGTTTTCTGAAAAGTTTCTAAAAGTGGAGGCTTTTTGAAACTGCGCTTTCAAATAAAAGCGAACTCGTGTTCACAGAACCTTAGCGAGTTGCGGTGACAAAAAGATACAGTCGAGGGGAAATTATATTTCGTGAAACTGAATGTGTTATTTTCGATATATATTTTTTGCGGTTGTCTCTTCCTTCGCGCAGACTGCCTGCTAGACCCATTGCTTGCTCGTTTAAAGGAGGATGTGTTTTACAACTCAAATGTTACTGACCCAAATGTTATCAGTTTTGAAAAAAAATATTTCAATAGCACTGAGAACTTAGGTTTGAAAACGAAAGGATTTCATTGTCCTCGCGCGTGTTCTCGTCTGCGGTTGTGCGGTCGAACTCAAACCGGGTGTGTAAGTTCGGTTATCTTTGTGTTTTTTGATACGGGTGTGGTCTATTGTTTCTTTGTCTGCCTATATTTCTCTCTACGATACCATTGCACCTGACTTTGTCATTCTTTTAACTCTTTCTCTCTCAGTCTACTCGACTGTCTTTCTCTGTCTCTCCGGCTCTCTCATGATGGTTTTGTCTTTGTCTTTGTCTTTCCTGTATCGCTCTTATCACACCTCGCGTTCTTTCAATGCAGCACCTGTACATTAATACGAACCTGACCGGTGTGTTACTTGCTTAAATCTCAAATTTACCCAGTTGCCTAAATGAATTCACTTTCTGTCGTCCCAAAGTTGATTCATAATTAATACCAGAACTGGTGGCTTTAATGTATCCGGGACTTTTTACAAATATCTAAAGAGAATCATTACACGTGGTTTGAATTTTAATATCATATAATTGTGACGTTTTGATTCCTGTTGCGTTATTCGGTTGCGGACAAAGACTAGAGACTAAATCAAAACACATCACATCTCAATGCAGTTGGAGGAGGTAAGCTAACACTTTTCTTGAGGTCTCATTTATTTGGAATCCGAATGGGTTTAAACCGCTACAAAGCCCGGGCTAGCCTTAGGGATTCACTGGCGCAGGGTTTTATGGCAAGCGCGCGCCGCTAAGTTAACACTCTAAAACATCCTATCTGGAGGATTGATTCTTGCCTAACTATATTTTCTCTTCGTGTAGACACAACAGAGGATAGCGATACGCAATTTTCTAGGCTTTTGTAAACAAATCCACGTGTGTGTTATAAATTATCAGTCGTTCATGCTTTGTTCTGAATCTGGAAAGCTTAAGTACCAGAAGCATTTTATATATATATATATATATCTACGTATAGTCTAGTTCATCGTCCAGTTTCTGTACGGCAATTGCTTTTAAGCGGAGAAGTTTGTTGTGATATTATTAAGATATTTGTTAGATCAAAGTCTCTAGTTCGTATTATCTTATAGACCTTCGATATCATTTTATAATGAAACCGAGCGGCTTCACCGTTTTTAATATACGGAGAAGTCTTTCTGATAACATAGTTGAATAGTTTGGAAGCGACGAATATTCATTCTGTAGCCTTCATCCGGTTTTTTCAGGTGTTTACAGTAACATACTACTTGCTCGCCGCGGAACAATTCGTATAAATTAATCCCTTTTTATGTGCGAGTCTCGCTGATTATCTTAAGAGTTGAGATGCGATAGTTAATGAGATCGCGCGGTTTTAGGAACTCGAGCAGTTGTATCTATCCATATATTATCAGACTTAATTTCGAACTACAGACTCGAGGCAGAAATCATTTGTGTATTCTTGTGACTTGTGTCCTTCACTGCAAGCAGATGAAGTTAATGAGATGTTTATGTAAATAAATTTATCATTTGGTTATTAAATTCGAACACGTCTCGCAGCCTTTTAGAAAAAAGCCCCAAGCTACGTTTGTACGGCCCTAACACCTTAGAGCCTCGCTGTGTTTTGACAACGTTTCGTTCTTATTGGCTAGATTAGCCGGGTTTAGCCCCTGAGAAAGACCTGAACAAATTGCCCAGTTGCAAGGGTGGCAGGTAGCCAGTCGAATTGATTAAAATTACTGTTTCTATTGTAAATATGTCGATGTGCCGCGGATCGAATTTAATTTCGGCCAAGTTGGCGCATGGCAAAACCTGGGAATCTAACGTATCGGTTTTATTTCAGTCGAAAAGGACTTGCAATGTACACGGTTGGCGACGCCCTTCACCGAAATTTCACATCCCCAGGACAGTTTGAACGACGCCAAATGTTGTCCCGCGTTTCAAATGGTCAAAGCTCTTCTATCGAGGTATGCTTTAGTCCTTTGACAAACACGCTTGAATTCTTACATGGGGCTAGCTACTGTATTCATTGTTGTGACTTTACGAACTATGTGTATAGAACCCGTTTTATAATTCACAAAATGTCCACTGCGCGGTCGGCAGTTTTTCTAATAAGTCGGATTATTTCGCCGCACGAACGTTTACCGCGCGAAAGTATACCTTTGTTTGAGTAAAGCGAGAGCTATTTAGCTTAGGATATTTCATCGTTCTCTTGTGTTTACTTAACAATCCTTCTATTAAAAATCTTCCGCAACATGCCTTCGCCGCAGAGGCAACAGACAAACCTTAGCTGGATAAATTAATTCATTCGCATCTGACACTCTTAATAAATTATCATGTATCGTTTTGAATTTTTGTCTAAAGCAGAGCCGAAAATTCAGCGTTCAAGGTTTTTTCTGTGTTTTATAATTGAAACCGAGTAAGGTATATTTTATGGTGCTTGTATGTTTTCGCGCGTGAAATTATTGGGAGTCTAAATTCAATTTCCATTTGCCAATGTAGATTAAGCGGAATAGCCAAACGATTATCTTTAATTCGCCGAGTAAATTTTATATCACAGCTTTTGTGGGTTTGATATCTTTTATTGAGTAGGATTTTTAATTATAATTTCCTTAGGAACATCCAGGTTGCAAATGTAATGTTTAACTTATAAATCATGAAAACACTCCTTGCAGATATATTTAAAAAAGTCCCTTTTATTTCAACCACGGCTTTGTCGTATAATATGTATCAAGTCCCAAACTTTATTGACTTTTGCTTGTCGGCAAATAACAAAACAAGTTTGAACGTTCAAATTACATATCTCCACGTGCACAATTCGAATTTCAATTCAATGGTAGTTTTGAATTAAAAGGTTGGTCACAGCGATAGCAACGAACTGGAAGAGTTTGAATCATGTAAAGATTTATCCTTCTGAAACATCGCCATATCTTAACCATCTGTTTGCCATTAACCGCGTTTTGATCATTTGCGAATTCACTGATTGCAAATACGTATACGGTTATTGTGAAATTGAATTAATTGCATATTCTGCTGGGCGATTGAAATTTCGGAGCAATGCGACAGCGCAAAAAGGAAAATTGGTCAAAAGCTTCAATAGTCCGGTGCACAGATAAAGTCACCTATCAACTTGAATCGCGATAAAGAATGAAAATATTCTGCTCGCTTTATAGATTGTTTTGGATAAACGAAAGCTAAATTACTCGTGTTTGTTTTGGACAAGGTTGATTGAAATATCGTTTATTGAGGCAGCATATTTAAGCCTCAAATTAATTGCATGCCAAAATTACAAAAAAACATTTTATAATCGCCACTGATTAATTTTGACGGAAGAATTATCACGTGATCGGGTAAATTACAGTACCACCACCGGCGTTACTGCGCATGTCTTAATCGTCGATTTCAATGGAATGTTGTCAGAACGACATTTTGACCTGCAATTGAGGAGAATGTGTACGGACGATCGCAAAGTTTCCACAGGAAATACACTTTCCGTCCATTAAAGGGCAATATCTGTATGGATCGGGGCAGTGGAATTGTAAAATCGGAGCCAACGACGGGCTGTGTAAGTCGAGGCTTAAAACATTTGCATTTGATAGTCACCAGCTAGCCAGCTAATGTATTTTGATTAATCACAGTGAACAGTGTTTATGATTTCAGTCCGTGTTTAGACCGACCATTGCTTTCGTGCTAGCTTATGCTTTCTCTTTCTTCTCTCATAGGACACAAAGCGAAGCAGCTCGAATTGCGAAACAAGACAAGAAGACTATAATGTCGAGGAGCAGCGCGCGTCCGCCGGCTACAAGAGAGCGCGAGAGAGTCGAATGGCCGAACTAGATGACATACAACGATCTATGGAGCACGAAGAACCACAATTTCAACGTTATAAGCCGAGCGAAAATTACAGCAAAGAGCCAGAAAATGCATCTACGCTTCGGGATAGCTCCTTTAACCATAGCGGACATACTCGAACCTCCAGTCCCCCGTTAGAAGCTTCGTTCATTGATTCGGCGGGTACCGGCGAAAGGATAGTGAGTCACGAATGGACGTTTGAGGAACAGTTTAAGCAGGTACGTGAAGCTTAAATGTGCACAGATTATTTTTTTTCTGAGTGTCCGGTTGTTTGGCAGATGGATTTGTTATTTAAACGTCAAAACATTTGCCGTCCTTTCTACATCACTCATTAAACAGATTTGTAATTTTTCCAAAATACGGTCAGTCTTTCAGCGGATCTTTTGCACCTGATATTTAACTTGTGCTGCTCGCGAGATAATGTAATATTGCTTGCGATGTTTTAGGTTGTGTCTTGAATCTTGAAAGGCGTTTTTAATTTTGACTGTATAGTTAAGCGTTTCCAAATAGATCAACACCATATCATTTTCCTCATATATAATAAAATTATCCATACAAACACTGGACAAAAAAAAAATCCCTCTCTCGAAAGAAAGGCTTGTACGGGATTGATAAAACGTCCTGCTATCTTTTTGATTGTATCTCTGTTCTTAAAATATTCGTATATTGCTTTTATTGAATTAGTTTAGGAACAGAATGTATAGATTTAATTAACTTGTGCTGCAAATTTGCATATAAGGTTTGCTTTTAAGCAGATGCGTAAAGATATATTGTTTGTCAGACTTTAAGACGCTTTTTCATTAAAGTGATCCCAATTTTATACAAGTATATTATATTTAGGGTTGCAGCTTGCAACCTACCTTAAAATGCGACAGTTGTCAGTCAAGATTTGAAGGATTGGTCTTACACAACAATAATTTCTTCTCATTAATATTTGATATAGAAAAATGCAAAGCTGATATTAGATCTTCAGTTGTTCTACTTTAGATATTACCAGATGCAATACTTGTCAGTCAAATTGTTGTCATATTTTGCTAAGATAATACATTCAACAGAGCCAAATTAATTACACACCTCTGGGATAAATACGGCAACTGTAAATATATAATACAAAGGGTATTGGGAATCTAAAATGAGTGACTTTTATAGTTAATAGCTCAAATGACATGTGTATTTCTAAATTCTACGGAAGACAATAATATTGTTTTAGGTTCAATGACTAAGGTTGCTTAATATGTTTTGTCTAAAAGTAGCAATGGGTAATTGTTGCAACCATATAAATATAGTAAGCCCAGTGTGATTTTGGTTTTCAGTTAATGCAGTATGGTGTTTTAATATTACTATCTCAGCCATATTGATATGATTAGTCAGTACATATATATTACACAGAAGTATAAAATACTAGCTTGTAATACTATAGCTAGTCCATGTAAAGCATGTAAATTGCACTGGTTGATTGATTATCAATATTTTAACAATGCCTTATACAAAGCTTCATTATTTATAGCATAATTTTCTGTATTTACTGAATTGCACAGTCATGTTAAAAGTTATGTTAGTGTTCCTAATATTTAGCGAGTATTTTTTAACAAGATTTGGGGACCTTTATACCAGTATTGTTTCATTTAGTGATTTTTCATTTAGAGGTTTTGGTAATCTGAACTGCAACTTCTAAGTAACAAAACAAATTTGAAAATTACAATGTTCCATATTTCAGAAACCGAGACGAGGAAACTATTAATGATGATATTGACACTTATGAGCAATAAAATGTTATTTCATGATATTACCTTCTGACCATCCTGATCAGCTCATGGCAGAAACTCTCTCAACAATTCAAGAAGAAATTATATGGATGATGTAATGAGAAGTGATGGTTTCATCAGGTCTACAGTAGAAAGTAATACCAAACTCTCCAATGAAATAAGGAAATAAGGCCCCCCACCCCTCCCTCCTGCCATTTTCATCCTATTGACTTTAAGCACCATAATTAGTAGAGAAGACAAATGACATGCATTAGATGCTTGGTGATATATTTTTGAACTTTACATTTCCCACATCTAACTTTACATACTATTTTGTTGACCAAGAATATGCAGTGTACCTCTTGTTGCCATCTCATCTTTTTAAATAAGCCCCCCTCTCTAACAGCCACCCCCCTCCTCTACAAGGACAATTATTTTTAAATAAGCCCCCCCTCCCCCAGGGGTTTATTACAGCATTTACGATATGAGATCTTGACTAATATTGTGATAGCTTACCCAAGGGATGATCAAACTATCAATATACGGCACTAACTTCACAACTCCAAATGTCTTAATACTTTTTCATGTTTTAGTCATGAGAAAAAAAAACTTTGTATTAATTTAATTTCTTTTTTTTTTTTTTGGTGCAGAGATGTGGGTGGGTGTAAGCCGCTTTGATCTCCATGCGCAATATAACAAATTGATGTCAAACATTTCAAACATTCAGACCAGCTATTCTAAATGAAGTCAATATCATTCGTATACAGAAAGGATAACTTTGTTTTACTTGCAAACAGTGCTTATAACAAAATAATAGCTCCTGATCAAATGATTTGTGTTAAGTTAGAGCTGTGCATTGTGAATTAATCTATTTTTAAACCAATAGCAGATACAAATCTTGATGAAGGACTGAAAACTTTTTGGTGCAATTAGGATAATATTGTTGCTCTATCATATCTGATCTTAAATTCTCAAATTCTCTCATACAATACAGGGTAATTTAATATTGGAAACTGCTGTAGTGTGGCTCTATCCCTATTTCTCAAACATTGAGTAACTATTTTGACAGCTGAAATATTTGAACCCATTTAGATCAATATTTTAAAGTGTGTGTATGTTTGGTTAGGAAGCAATACTGTTACTTACTTTGAGTAAAGTATGATAGGGCATTTCGGGAATGTTTAAAGTGGTGTTTTTGTTTTGAAATTTCTGCTTTCAGAATTGTTTACAGAGTATTACAAAGGCTCAATGATCATAAAGATAATATAACAAATTGTCAATGATACATATAGTAGATACATTGTAAAATAGGGATTATTAACTGTTGTTATTGGTGGGTGCTTCTATTATGCTGTAGTAATGAACTTAGACTCGGACATAATATCGTATTTTGATCGAGCTAAATTTTAGCTCTTAGACGACTTGTGTATAAATAAAGGATTGATTGATTGATTGACTGATTGAGACTGGAAGTCCTGATAAGAGCTTGATAACTTAATGGTAAGGAACTTGCTAGAAGCCAGTACCACAGTCTGAGCTAATATTAGCATTAGGGCATTCTACTGCACTCACTGGAACTGGAAGATGTTTAATTTTTTCTCCAATAAATCTGAAATAGGTCAAAAAGGGCCACTGATAAAGGTGCAGTACAATGACTCAGTGGCAGTTTATTTAAATTGGAGGAATTTTGAGGGCATACAGCATGTAGATGTTTTTTTGTTTTGTTTTGTTTTGTTTTTATATATATATATATCAAATCTATTGGGTTAAAAAGCATTTAATGGTAATTATTCGTTAATCCTTGTCGATTGTTTTGCAGCTGTATGAACTTGGTAACGAGTCAGGAAGAAAAGAATTCCTGGATGATTTGTTTACGTTCATGCAAAAAAGAGGTGCGTTGTTTGTGTTTGTATGTGGTGTATGTGGTAATAATATACTAAAATATGATTCTTGATACAGATGGCTTATGCCACTTTATGTGATTTTTAATTTGTTTGATAGAAAAGTATAGTAATAAAAGAATACACATGAAATATAAATTATTAAAATGGCATTTTATGTTATATGTTCTGTGTTCATTTTATTCATTTGCAAAGAAACTTTTCATCAGGTTGTCCAGCTATAGGCAACGTAGTTCAGTGTATATAAAATGCCAGGGTATTTTTGCTTGGGTTCAAGCTGGATAAACTATGCAATCTTTGTAATGTGACTCATAAGATCTATACAATCATGGATTGATCATCAAATGCTGTACTGTACATTATATAGAGGATATTACACGGCGGCGCGAAGATATGAATTTTATTTTGGAGTGGCAAAAATAATATTTTACGAACGAGCGCTTCGCGAGTGAGTAAAATATTGTTTTTACCACGAGAAAATAAAATCCATATCTTCAAGCCGCCGTGTAATTTTCTTTTTATTATATTAGATACGAGTGTTTTACGAGAAATTGCACAAACAACCATGCAAAAGCGGGAAATGATGCCAACGATATCCTCACTAGTGAGGATATGGAAAATACACCACTCGGGTCCCGATGTAGTTTCGTATGGATTTTACGCATGGTATATTTTCCAGTAAAACACTCGTGTCTATATAATAAATATGCTGTATACTTTCAGGGTGATGACACATTCTTGCTATGGTATGGAGAGATCTGAATATTGAATGACATTTCACCAGAATTAATAATTCTTTGTTAGGTACCCCAGTGAATAGAGTTCCCATAATGGCTAAGCAGACCCTGGACTTGTTCAAGCTCTTCCAACTTGTTGTAGACAAAGGAGGACTAGTTGAGGTTGGTGCAATTAATATATATAGCTTTGAATTTTGACTGATTTCCTGCAGTATTGCTAAGAATAGCAAATTTATTAAGCATTGATCACTTAGGTAGCTTAGTGATCCTCCTTGTTTCACCCCCTCCCCTGCCAACTCCTCTTCGAGGCATTTAGAAATTTCATGCTCTCCCCTTGTCTTGGCATTTGACACCAAGGAATGTGTAGTGGGAAATTTGTTGCCAAGAGGAATTTGTCTAATACAGAAAATTACATCCAAACAATATTACCCAAGACAAAGACAATAAAGATTAACAAGGGTACGTATACATTTGAGTCCTTTTTATTTGAACAAATACGTGCACCTTTCATCTACAAGATTAGTTACAGAGGAACCTCAATATAAGGAAGGCCAAGGGTCTGGGGAAATGTGTTCGTTATAACGTTTTTTTTTTATATATTATATTATATACTATGCAGCATGCTAGTTTGAACTGATCTTGGTTTGAAAATGGCTCCACACATCACATGTGGGAATTTGAACAACTTTTTGGGAAATTCATCGTTTTGTTGCCATTTAATAATTTCATTATTTCCTACGGTAAATGTCCTCGCGTTCTGATACTCGCTTTTGCGAAATGAAAATGAGATAAAAAACATAATTTTGAATCGATTCGGTGGGACCAATCGAGAACGCAGGTTTCGCAGACATAACAGAGATATTTACTAATTTAAATTTAACAGCAAAGGTTTATCGGTCAAACTTTCAGTTTGAATAATCGGCTGCTCATATCGCGATGGTCAAAACGCGAGTCGTTTTGGTTCGTATGTGTCAGCCAAAAAATTAACAGGGACTCCAAACGTTTTCAGACGGCGTAATACGTTGTGGCTAAAGTTTCTGTCCCATAAAAAAATGTTGCTTGGAGTTGCCTGTGTACGGACGTGTGAAATATACTGATATTCCCGCGAACAAATTTAGAACACAATGATTGTGAATGACTGCGATCTTTGTGAGTGGTGTTTTAAACATCTTGGTAGATAGAGAAGTAGGGTCTAGATACTGTAGATAGACAAAAATCAAAGACTGCAAGGATTTTAGGTGTGTAGATAGGAAAGGCAAGTGTGGAACGGCTTGCTTTTAGATTGGACCACTTAAAAACAACGTTTCTTTCTTTGAAGGTCATAAACAAAAAAATCTGGAGGGAGATTATTAAAGGCTTGAATCTTCCTGCATCTGTCACAAGCGCTGCATTCACTTTAAGGACACAGTAAGTGGAGTTGTCCATAATGTGTGATACATGTCTGGTGAGGAAGAGAACGGAGAAATTGAAGTTAATTATTCCTGGGCTTAGCTTTTAAAGCATGATTGCCTGTGTACACGTATACCCAAGAGATCGAGAGGTGAATTTTGCTTTATCCTGAATCCAAGCTGTTCAAAGTTCAATTAGATGAAACGTGGCTTTGTATTTTAATCAAAACTCTGTACTTTGCTGGCAACTAATTTGACAGCAAGAATTTGGTTTATCCTGGGTCAGGGTTTTAGGCCCAAACGTTAAAGAACAACTGCAAAGAAAAAGTGCGCTTGATTCACGGAGCTTTGAAGCTTTTATTTTTCAAAATTTTCTTCTGGAAGCAAGATGGCGTACTTTCGATTTGTGTCGGCGCGAGATCGGAAAGCAATCGGTGTGACGACACAATTATCCTGAGCGATTCTGTATCCCGAAATCAAACAAAGTAAAGACGTGTATTATCTGATTTTTCTTGTAGATACATGAAATACCTTTATCCGTATGAATGCGCGAAGAGGAAGCTTTCCACTCCCGCCGAACTTCAAGCAGCCATCGACGGAAACCGAAGGGACGGTCGGAGAACGTTCGGCGCGTTTTCGTCGCAAGGCTCGGTAGCAGATGGAGCTCACGGATTTGGCAGTCCCAGTCCCCCTCTGTCCTCCTCGTCCTTTACTGCAAACCATTCACCTACTATGGTATCTGTACACAGGACGAGTCCTGGTCCCTTGGCCACGCCCACGGATGAGGTACAGCCTTTTTGTAGTATGGTATCTCGTGCGTTTGCCTTGGCTATCTTTGCATGCTTCTATGCCGTCCCTTTCTATCTGTCTGTGGAGTGATTGTATCTGTGAGAACTAGGCTCGGCGTGAAGATAAAACAAAGTTAGTGCTTGCTCCGACGCTCGAAACAACAAAATATTATGTCTCTGTACTTGCAACGCAAAATGTTCGAGACACTTCCAAGAAAAGCTAACATTCATATTTGTGTTTCCTTTGCTTTCAGTACACTGTAGAATTGTGTTAAGTCTGAACAAATTTCCTTCTCTCTTTCAATTTTGACACTGTGTAAGAGCTTTTGTGGCTCAAACAACATCGAAATAGGGTCAAGGAGAGAAAACTAGCAGGCAGGTCCAAAATTGAGGAAAGTGCGTAAAAAAGAGTTTCAGCTACTTTTACACTGATTTGGGTCTATGTCAGAGTTTGTTCACTTCGTATTATTTATGGTCACGTTATAGCTTCATTTTGTTCCTCCTAGGTTCTGGTTCCACCGTCTGTCCATGGTAACAATGGTGTCGCTGTCTTGCATTCTCCGGGCGTGATACACCGTTTAAATCCCGAATACAGCCCGAAGCATTCTTCGCCCGTACCAGGCGTGGTTGCACAGTCACCAACAGCTCGTGACCAGTCTCCTAGCGGATCCCCGGTCAAGAAGTTTGCGTTAAGCAATGAACACGATGTTGGAACAGAACGGCAACATTCGTTCACCAAAATCAAAATAGAAACACCGAATAAGGGTATGTGTTCTGCGTGTGTTTGTAACGTGCAAGGCTGTGTTGCGTCATCTTGTATACTTTAGTTTGCTCTTTGTTGTGTTGTACTTTGCTGTGCTGTGCTGTACTGTACTCTCAGGGTTCGTACGGGTCATGGAAAACCTGGAAAAGTCATGGAATTTTCGAATTTCATTTTCGAGGCCTGGAAAGTCATGACATTTAAGTGTGGGTCATGGAAAGTCATGGAAAATGACGTTCATTGTACGAAATAAATTTCTTGTGAATGAAAAAAAGCGAAATTGAGTCGGGAAACGGACAGTTTTCGATAATTTTCAAAAAGAACTGGTCAACATCAGGTCATGGAAAACTTTAGAAGGTCATAGAAAAGGTTATGGAAAGTCATGGAATTTCAAAAGACCAAAAGAGTACGAACCCTGACTCTGCTGTGCTGTGTTGTGTTTTATTATATAAACACGAGTGTTTTACTGGAAAATTACCGTGCGTAAAATCCATACGAAACTACATCCGGGACCCGAGTGGCGTATTTTCCATATCCTCACTAGTGAGGATATCGTTGGCATCATTTTCCGCTTATGCACGGTTGTTTGTGCAATTTCTCGTAAAACACTCATGTCTAATATAATAATAAGAAAATTACACGGCGGCGCGAAGATATGGATTTTATTTTCTCGTGGTAAAAACAATATTTTACTCACTCGCGAAGCGCTCGTTTGTAAAATATTGTTTTTACCACTCGAAAATAAAATTCATATCTTCGCGCCGCCGTGTAATATCCTCTATGTATTGTACTTTGCTGTGATGTGGTGTGCTGTGGTGTGCTGTTGTGTTGTGTTGTGTTGTCAGTGTTTTTTTTTTGTACTGTGTTGTATACTGTACTGTGCTGCGTTGTGTTGTGTTATGCCGTGGCGTGGCGTGTTGTGCTGTGCTGTGCTGTGTGTTGTGTTGTTCTCTGGTCCTAACAGTAATTATGTTGCAGATAGACGAGTTTACTACTTAATGCCTTCAAATGATAAACGTCAATTTTTTTTTCTTGCAGCCTCGTTTACTTCTCTCAGCGTCAGCAGCACTAGCCAGTCACCAGACCCCTCATCGACGCGCGGTCGAGACCAGCGCCAACTTCCCCTGACCCATGTAGATCACGTGAATGAAAACTCTCTGTTGGTATCTGTAGAGCTGAACGGCACTGAATATCAGGGGGTCCTCTTCGCACGTCGCAGGGGCCGCTCAGGATCATCTCACGAGTAACTTAAACGTATTTTAAAATGTGCATTTATCATGTATTTTATCTCCCATTT
The DNA here is from genome assembly GCA_964036295.1 of Plumapathes pennacea. Lineage (NCBI taxonomy): Eukaryota > Metazoa > Cnidaria > Anthozoa > Antipatharia > Myriopathidae > Plumapathes > Plumapathes pennacea. The sequence continues at coordinate 1,539,613 of OZ038468.1, forward strand.
TGGCGCCTCGTTTTCGTGTCAAGCGTGACGTCACTTGGTAACACTTGCTCATACAATCACATATTTTTAGTAAATACGCTGGGCTGGAGTAGAATTTGCCCGATTTTATCCAGGTATAGTTATGTGTAAGGTTCAATTTAAAAATTACAACAATTCGGTTATTCTTAGTCAGTTCCAGGCTCTTTGACAGCGGAGAAAGGCAACGGAGACAGATGGAGAAAGTCTGGGGAGAGGAAGGGACCGATACTCCCCCCAGGCCATCTCTTCTCTTCTCGTTTTATTATGGGAGAACCTGGAACTGAACTCGTTAGCTGTGTTGTACGAAGTATTATGAGCTCACAGTGCAAATTCTCCCAACCATTTAAGTAAAAGATACTTGAGTGATCTAGTGAGAATAGAACGTTTGATGAACTTTGAGCCGAACAAGCTATAAATTCTCCATACTGTATGATTTATGTACAGGGAGAAACTCTAAGAGAAACTTGAAGTTGATCTGCTTTAACAGAGGCGGCAAGTAGAACAAACTTAATTCTACGAACATTTCTCAGCAGTAAACTAATCTTCCCACACGATTTTAGTTAATGTTTCATCCTAGTCGTACTTTTATTCAACTTTCACTTTTGTATTCTCGTCCAAATCAAATAAGTGGTACTAGTCTTGCAGAGGATTGTGGGGGATCGGCAGCTACAAAAATATTCAGCCCTTACAACGGCCCAAATATGTACTTCATTGCGTCGTAGGTTTTTTTTCACTAAAGTATAAACTCATGTTAGGACAATTAGTGTGATAATAAGATTTATCATATAGACACGAGTGTTTTACTGGAAAACATACCGTGCGTGAAATCCATACGAAACTACATCCGGGACCCGAGTGGCGTATTTTCCATATTCTCACTAGTGAGGATATCGTTGGCATCATTTCCCGCTTTTGCACGGTTGTTTGTGCAATTTCTCATAAAACACTCGTGTCAGATATAATAAAAAGAAAATTACACGGCGGCTTGAAGATATGGATTTTATTTTCTCGTGGTAAAAACAATATTTTACTCACTCGCGAAGCGCTCGTTCGTAAAATATTGTTTTTATCACGAGAAAATAAAATTCATATCTTCGCGCCGCCGTGTAATATCCTCTATATATAAAATTATATGATAGGGCGTTTTTTTCGGATGACTTTCGTAAAACAAATTACGTCAGTCACAAACGCCGTAAGAAACCAAACTTATTTGCAATAGAGTGGTAAAGTGATGACGCCATAAAAATATCTTTTCGGAAATAATGGACTTTGCGCAATTCTTCGGAATGGCCTATCTAAAAAAAGTTCACACAGAAAAAATTGGCTCTTTAGTGCATTAAACAGCTGAGATATAGGCTTTTGAAGTTCAAATTGCTTCATACTAAACCTTCTTATTTGGTGTTGGTTCCTTTGATTTGGAACCAACGCTAAATAAGAGAGTTTAGTTAAGACTTATCTCGAACTTTAAACTTCTCTATCTTCGCTTTCAGTAGGGCTAGAGATTTGAAATTTTGCACACGTTCTTTCAGCAGCTGTGTATATCGCATGGTGTGGTTTTGAGTTTTGAATGGAAAAGTTTGATAAATGATGACGTCACACTTTACCACTCTATTGAGATTATTTGCACTTCAGTTGACCAATGAGAAAACGCCTTCACCACTTGATTGCGGTTTTGCTTTTGTTCCTGATTGGCCAAGAATGCTGTTAAACTTGTTTGAACCAATCCAAAAGCGTAGCAAATGCAAAACCAAAACCAATCACACGATTTATTTCGACAGTCATTTGGAAAACGGCTCAAATACGCTCACAATTATATGGTCACGGTTTCGAGATTTGAAACTTTGAATTTTAGCCAAACTTCACTGATGTAGAACACTTTGGTCATATCACGTGGTTTTCCATACTCAAGTTACCTAGCAACTGTCGGTGAGCTTTATAGTTACCTAGCAGCTGTTGGTGAGCTTTATGTACGGTATGGAAGAGTAGCTGAAATCACAGACCTAATCTTTAGTCAACCGTACACAAAAAGATAAAAACTTCGCGTAGGCAAGATACACATCTCTATAAGAGATTCATAAGGTAAAAAAGACCATCACCTCTCGTGTTCTTTACACTTTTGTCGCAAGTATCTGTATTTGTTCTCAAGCATATAACGTTATAGAATTTTTATGTACATAAACACTTCGGTGTTATAATTACTGGCCATGTGCCTGCTGTATAATATTAATTCTTCCGATAAACACAGGAATATTTTTATCTCTCCGCTCCTTCCATGAAGAGAGTCTTTTAAGAGACAGCCACTTATTTATATTATGAAATATCGAATTCTCCCATATGAACTTTACTGACGATTCAGTTGAATGCTTTGTGAGACGATCTCCAGGGTTTTAATTCAACCAGGTCTGGTTTTATTAAAGTATACAAATGTATCTATTTATGGTTTGCTCTCTCTTTTGCAATCTTCGATTCCCGAGCGTGGATCGAGTCGTTTCCCGATCCAGTCCGACCACGAGCCGACGCTTGGCGAACAGTTGGTCTTTGCCTCGATTTCATAACGAGGCCCAGTTGAAAACCTTTTATGTAAAAAGTGAGTGTCATTTTCAGGAAAATAAACACTAAACGTGCTTCTTTCATAATCGTGCGCAGTTTGCGAGGCTGAGAAGTTTTGGCGGGCCACATGATAAAATTTGGCGGGCAAATGTGTAGGGAACTGCTTCTTCATAACGCAATTGTGTGGAGCAGAGAGATCATAAAGTACTATTTGTTAGTGCACATGAGCGTGAAAGTGGCTCTTTACCAGGTTTTTCGACTCCTAGACCGTTGCGGGCGAGAGTGAAGGCGCTGTTACACTGCAATTTTCACAGCAATTTGTCTCGCAACTAGTTGAAAATGTATTGTTGCAGCTGCCGAGATGTTACACCGTGCAACACGATCTTAACAACTTGCAACGATTTATGTCGAGCAAAGTTGGGGATAACTCATGATTGGCGCACCAAGAAAAAGATAGTTGTGTGTGGGCACGTGACACGATTCGACCAATCGTGTAAGACAATGACTGGTCTTAGCCTAGAGAACCAATCAGCGGCAAGATACAGTTTTATTCGTGTGCCACGCTCGCTCACTCAAACATTATCACCGAACGCTTTGGGACGAAAAACACTCTGGTAAACCAGAGGAATCAAAAAGGGATTTTGACGATAGTTGTGTGTGGGCCATGTTGTTGTTATTTTTGGTTCAGTTATGTGATGAGTGAGTGTTTAAACTTCGTTTACGCATTTCCTTGGCAGACCACGGTGACACGAAAATTGGCCTAAGCAAAATTTTATGCGAGATCCTTTTTGATGCAGATAGTGAGACTACAATTCATCACGTAGTTATATTAGGAACTTTAAAAAAATTATTTGAATGGTAGATATATTTTGCTGACCTATCTCGAAAACTCCCGTGATTGCAAACCAAGTATTGTTTTTGTACTTTTAATGCTATTAAAGTTTTAAAAAGATTTTCGATTTAGTCAGACTGTGACGCCGACACTGAGCCACAACAGTGTGAGACTAATCTTGTTTGTACAATTACATTCAAGTCTGGAACCTCCTTGTAAAAAAAACACCCAATTCTTTTCAGTTTCGCTGAGTTATCACCAAAACCGTGATTTGAGCGCGAGGTTTTTGCTGGTTTTAGATTGTATTTCTTTGTTAGCTTTACTTCCGATGCGTGTGACTAGAAAGCCCCGCAGCGATGTCTATAACCAGTTTTAACTTCATTAAACTGGAATTTTGTACGACCGCCAGATTCTGAATTATGGTATCATTGAAGACGGTTCTAGAAAAATAAAAAAACACCTCGCATGAAATGTGATAATTTGTGATAAAAAATGGCCTACACCAAACTGGCGTAAAAGATTCAGCGTTGTATTCTATGAAAACATTCAAACGGCACCGAACGAAAATATTTCTTAAAATACGTTTCCTTGTGCACAACAATGGATAGCTTCTCAAATAATATAGTTCTTTTCGGCTTTTTTTTTCTGTTACTGGCAAACACATAGAAGTTCCACATTCCGAAGAAGGCAATTTCCCAGCCGAGCAGTCTCGGAAAATTCTTCCAACAACTGATCAAATTCCCCCTCCCCTCCCTCCTTTCTTTTTTCAGCCAAAAATAATAAATTACTGTTTGCAGGCTTTAGAATACATATTTTTTGGCGGCACAAAGCGACAGGCGGAAAAGTGAGAAGTCTCAATTTTCTCAGCGGCCGGAAATGAGTGCTTTTTTTTCTCAGCCAGCAGTTTAAGGAAAAACAAAATGCCTGCCAGCACAGGATGCTGTGTGGAACGCATACTTTGTGGAACAGCCCCGATGGGTGCTCCTAAAACATTTGACGCGTTTTGAGTAAAAATATTGTTTTGGCCGAGGCGTGCGCGCGATAGGTTGGGAAGGGGAAGGTTCGTTTCCGCTTCCGGTTACACTTGATTGACTTGACGACCGCGAAGCGATCAGATATCAGCGAGGCTTGAGAACACTCGCACGGAAATATCCCATTACTCAGAATCTCATGTTGTGCGTGGAGCAAGGACGTCTTTGGCTCTGTGAACGTAAACGTCGAGATCATGGTGAAGCCAGACTACAAAGTAACTGAGAAAGTGCAAACAGTCGTGATGGAGAAGACTTCGGAGAAGGATAAAATGGATGACGATGCATGCGACGAAGAAATCGTCATTTTCGACGAAGCTCGGCGTCGAAAACGTCCTCATACTTGCACTTTCATTGTGCTGTTGCTTCTTGTTCTTCTGGTAGGGTTCTTGGTGGTGTATCTTGTCGACAAGTGGAAATTGAACAAGTAAGTCTTGGGCATGTTAGGGAATTTTGTAGCTTTCACAACCGTCAGTGATTGAACGAAATTCGGTCTTTCCTGTTGTCTAAACTCTTATTTCGCTCTAAGTTCATTGTGCTTTATAAATGTGCTGTATTTGTTCCCGAAAGTATATGCTGAGAGTTGCTAATGCAATATACAAATATCTTGGAAACCTTAATTCTTCTTCGATGTGTGCATGAATGCATGAACGGCAGCACATTTTCGGCAAAGGATTTGATCAATTTATGTTCAGTGATGAAAATGATAAACGTGACAAGAGGTAATTGAATTCGGCTCAAAAGCTGTCCTTGTTGACGGTATTCCTAATAGCTTTTAGACTATTAAATCATAATCAACGTATTTATGGAGTGACAGGACTTTGAATAATGCTTTCTGGAGAGGCGCGATTTTTAACGAGAAGAACAGAAGGGATCGTTTGGAGAAATATCTCTCAGTAGCATTTTTTCAATGCTTTAGCATCAGAAAAATAAGATATGAGATTTCATATCTGATTTTTGTGATTGCGTACTCTTTCATGGTTATCGCGGCGCGAACGCTATTATTTAAGGAATGCGTTTTATGATTGCGGTGTTTGTTTCAATTAAATCGTCGTGGAAGGATTCTCATGACAGGAAATACTTTTTGTCCCCGCCCAGGGCAAGCTTATTTTTTTTTTATTTGCGCCAAGTAATGTGCTGTGTGTTTACCCCAATAATTTGAGCCTCCTTGCTTGAACAGAAATTTTACCTTTTTCTCATTTGTTTCTTCATCGCTCAACGATGTGAAATGATAGCAATTATGTAGTTTTAAGTTGCCTAAATGTTTTCCAGATAAAAAACATAGAAGATTAAATTATCAATTCCAGCTGTTATCATCCTTTGGCTAGCTTTTCCCAGGGCACACACCTTGGACTTTCCAATAAAATGGCTACTGATTCCCCAGCCCCGGCCAATGAAATCTGGCAATTTTTCCACACTTTTCCAATCACCAGTTGCCATACTGCACAGGTCTGACAATATACTGTGAAGGGGGAAGGGGAGGGTAGGGGGATGGGGGGGGGGGGGGGGGGGGACAGAAACAGATGTAATTGTTGCATGCATAGTGCTTACTTGAGGGAGACCTTTCCCCGATTCATACCAAAGTCTTATGTGCGTGACGGTGTGTATTGATAGCAACCTATATTTTTAGATTAATTGTTTCTTTATTTATCAGCTCATCTTTATAACCACAGGCCCAACCCATATCATTTAGTGTCAGGAATTCTAAAGAGTGTATTTCACTGCATTATCATATCTATGGTATAGGATAATAAGCTCTTATCTCACTTTCCCTCCACACATATGGATCAGTTTCAATTTTTTGTGAACTTTAACAAACATTGTGGAGAAACATACAAAGATGATTTAACTTCCTGCATGATTTCTCTTAACGGGTAAGTATTTTGAGTACCCCATTTCAGCACTACATGTATTACAGTGATAATTATAAATTCATGTTCATTGCTGACAGAAACTAATGAATGTCATGCAGCAGATACGTAAACTGCCTGAGAAAGCATGATATGATATAACAGATAACATGTCTCACCTAATTGAAAACAACTTTGCATTAAATGGTTACATTTTATGACCATATGGTAACCAAAATGCTACAATTTGTAAAGCCCATCTTGATCTTGACACTATGATATTTGCAGTTAATTAGATTAACTCTGAATATTTTGCTCAAATGCATGTACTCTGATACAAGATAATGTATCAAACACTGGTATGGTCCCAACAGTTGAATGGGTGAGGAGAAGAAAACCTTCTATGACCTTCTGGAAGGGCTAGTGACCAGAATAACAAAAATAGGTGGATATATGTCTCAGTTCTCAAAACTATGCAAGCAAAACCTACATAAGGTCTTCTTCTGTTATTCTGTTACTTTTCCCATTCAATTGGATCATACAGTAAAATTCAACTTATAATCCCTTGTACTAAAATGTAACTTTGCATTAAGTGGCCCATAATTGGGGTATAACCAGGGGAAGATATTCACAGAAAAGTACTTGAACATTAATCTTGAACCATTTGTTCAGTTGGTTTCTGACATGAACGGTGCCACTTGGAGGTTCAGGGATTTTCTGATAGCTAGACTGACAGGCCTGTGGCAAAACAGTAAGGAGTCGGGAGGGGGGGGGGGGGGGAGGGGGGGGGGGGGAAATGGGTGAGATTGAGTGGCTGGTAAACAGGATTTTACAGTATCTCAATCCTTTTACTCCTGAGCTCATGACAAAAATTCTTCCAGCCACTCAAGCAGAAAGGGTATGATTGATCATTTCTACTTAAATTGTTCCCCTCAAGGATTGATCATAAAGATTCTGTGGACCAACTACCAACACCAGTTCCTACACTTTGGCAATTCAATGTATCATGGGAAACCCAGGAGGAATTATTCCATTTGTCTGATGTAGTTGACCAAAACAATTTGATGGGGTTGCGTCCAGTTTTTCGCAAAGACCTACCACGTCGGTACATTGCCTACTGGGAAGTGAAAGTTAGTGTGGACAACAAAGAGAAGTACTTGATTGTCTCAGCAGGTAAGGTTTTAGAAATCGCAAAACGGCTCTGTCCTGGGTGATACCGGCTTATAAGAGAACTAGATTAACTGCGTCAGCGTGGTGATAAAAACGCTGGTGTATCAACAAAAAGTTGATATAGGTACTGGAACGGCTGTAAGAGTAACAGTAGCTGACGTTTTGAGCATTAGCCCTTTGTCAGAGCGAATGAGAGGATTATGGGTAAAGGGGGTATAAATATGGAAGAAGCTGACCTCAGAGGAAAAGCATGAATTTTTTGATTGGCTCCTGTAGAGAGGGCAACCAATCAGAACTTGGCTAGAAGGTTACAGAGCTACGAGAAAGAGGCGCTCATTGATTCTGATCGACTCTGTCCTGGGCCTGCCTAGCTATCAATCAATCCATGCACTATAGAGTCTAGACACAGAACATAAAGATCTCCACTGGTTATCTAACCTATACGGTTTGTTCTTCCCTCCCAAGCAAAACAGACCGGAGATCACAGACTTGCGGAGGAAGGCACTCTCCCCAGTCCATCAGATTTCCTGACTGAGCAAGCGAGGAGGAATGGGCACCAGTGTCACAAGGTGTACCGACTGACGCCTGACGGTCTCACGGTTTGTGAAGATACACAGCTCCGTCGCATTGTTGCATCAACGCGGAATATTGACAGCAATTCTGAGGTACAGTCTTTTATCTCATCTAGACCTTGTTGGGTGTGGAGAAATTGGCAGGTTATCTCTTGCTTGGGTTCAAGTTGATCAGACTATCAATTCTCCTAACAGTACTCATACATTTTGTTCAGGGCAGGTTGGGAGAATTAGGTGATCTCTTTCTTGGGTTCAAGTTGATCAGACTTTCAATTCTCCTAACACTGCTCATACATTTTGTTCAGGTCAGGTTGGGAGAATTAGGTGCTCTCTTGCTTGGGTTCAAGTTGATCAGACTTTCAATTCTCCTAACACTGCTCATACATTTTGTTCAGGTCAGGTTGGGAGAATTAGGTGCTCTCTTGCTTGGGTTCAAGTTGATCAGACTTTCAATTCTCCTAACACTACTCATACATTTTGTTCAGGTCAGGTTGGGAGAATTAGGTGATCTCTTGCTTGGGTTTAAGCTGATCAGACTTTCAATTCTCCCAACACTACTCATACATTTTGTTCAGAGCAGGTTGGGAAAATTAGGTGATCTCTTGCTTGGGTTCAAGCTGGTCAGACTATCAATTCTCCTAACACTACTCATACATTTCGTTCAGGGCAGGTTGGGAGAGTTATAATTTAACTCCTTCATGAAAGCTGATTGATTTATCAATTCTCACAACATCATATGTATAGTTTCTAGACAGGTTGTTGAGGTCCCCTGTGACACAAGTTGTCGAGAAAATTGTACAGTGTAACAGCTATGGACTTAACTTTATGCGTTTACTTTTCAATAGCTTGTGGATTGGAGGAAACTTGACCGGCAAGTGTCGCGGTCATTGCCGCAGTTTGCACGAGACTGGGAGGAGTTGGGGAGACGCGTCAAAAAAACACCACAGTGGAACAGATTCAAGTGGCTTTCAATGGACACAGGTAAGAAAAGAAAGGTTTTCATCATCGTCTTCATCATCATCATCATCGTTGCCTTCATCATAATCATCGTCATCATCATCGTTGCCGTCACCAACATCACCGTCATCATCGTCATCATCATTATGGTTGCCTTCATCATTATCATCATCTTTGTTTCAACGATAAGTAAATATATCTTACTTTCAGCACTATTTTAGCGTGATTTTGCCGTAATCATTAGCCTTCGATCGATATTTTACACATTTTCAACATTTATTGTAACCGGACAAAAACGATTGTTTAATGTTAAAACTTTCTTCTTCAGATGAAGTTACGTCTGTCACCCCCACAATTACCGAAGAAGCAGGAAATAAAGAACACGATGAGGATGACGACCACGAGACAGAAACCAAAGTTAAGAGCACTTCAGGTTTTGTCGATGCAGAGATTGGTCTCCGACCAGGTGACTCCGTTCGCATTCCCCTGGGAAACGACTTCACCGATGTACGAATCAAATTTGTTGATTTCAGACATCGCCACTTAAACAAGAATCGCTGGCAAAAACGATTGTGCCGTGTACTGAGCAATATTTGTAATGGAGGGAGTTCGATTGTGAAAAGCACGTCAACGTTTTTTAAGCAGACCTCGATGGGAGATCGCTTCATCAGAATCAAAGTACATTCTGATGAACGCTTTGTTAAGAAGCAGCTCCAAGGTCACGAGATAAGATTTCAAGTTGAACTTTCTGGACGCAAGTCTAGCGCAGTTATCGTAATAAACTACGGGATCATCCTGAAGTCTCAACAGTTAAGACGAGGTCGCTCGGTCAACTCTGACCATTTCTTTGGCGTGCCTCACGAGGAGTTGTTTCCAGACTACCGGCAGCACCACAACGGACAGTGTTTGACGGGATCTGGAGCTGTGGCCTGGGCCATGGTCCTTGGTTACTATGGCAACTTGGCACGTCGTGCGCCGGAATTGTAAGTACCTTCACTCTGTATGTGCTTTGCGTGTGCGCGAGTGTGCGTGTTCGTGTATGTGTGCGTGTATCCGCGCATGTGGGATCATTAGATAACTTGGCTTTTCTGCTTGGGTGTAGTGAGACGTATCCGGCCTCCATAATAGTGCGGTTTTTGATTGAAAACCGAAACCAAAGCAATCAGCTTTCTGCTGCGCTACCGCACCTATCTTGGTGGCTTATGTTTGCAAAATAAAAATCTCAAAAATTTTCCGGCAATTTTTTTTCTCGTTTTTCGTTTCGCGTCTTTCTTTTTGGAGAAATTCGGTTTAGAAAATACTCAGAAGAGACCAGGACGTCCACAAGCGGTGGTACATGTATTCTGAGTGTTACGTCTTGTATTATGACACCATCCCGTATCTCATTTTGCGATTATGAGCATCAGACCTTACAATTCTGGGACGCCTTTCAAAAACTGAGATTTATCGTGATGGTATCTACAACTTCAACCTTAACTTCTTAACGTCATAATTTCTTTTCAACAACAAAGTCTGACCATTCAAATGAAAACTGATTTTGAGGACGTTCACATGGGCACAGTTTGTGTTGTAATGTCAATAATTATGCCATATCTTCACTCGAGGACACTCAAGGACAAGAATACGAGGACACTCAAGTTATTGTAGATAAACACAATAACACTGGAGTCAAATGGTTGACAAAAATTTGTTTTCGTCTTTCTAGAAAGTTGAAGTTTACCATGACTAGTAGAGCGGCCTCTCTGCCCATAAACACGACGAGAAAAGTGGAACGCTTTACGAACACGATTTCCAAAATCCTGGACACTCGCTGCACCAAGGAAGGCGCGGGAGTGACCACACCCGGAAACATGAAACGAATCAAGAAATGGGTTCGAGAAAACATGCAGCAGGACTTGCCGATTATAACGCGCAGGGAAAACGCCGAACGGAACTCATCTACCGCCACATTGTTAGTGAAGCTGCTGAAGGAAGGCGTTCCCGTGATTATTAGCAAGCAGAGAGATGACGCGAATCATCATTACGTGGTTGCTACGCGACTGCGGCAGCGGTCACGCGTGTACCGCGCGTGTGACGAGACGCGGGGCACGTGTTCAGGCTGGACATTCAGTACTGTCTCAGAAGTGTTTGTCCACCAAGGACTCGGCAAGTATGGAAATTGGTGGGAAAACGCTGACACCCACTTCGTTGCGGCTTTAATTGCTCACTAGTGTTGTTAGGGTAGTTTGGAGAGAAATTGAGATCTGTCGTCCGTATGTCCGTCGGTTCCTCTTAATCTTGTGCTGCTAAAGGGGGCGGAGGAGAAATCACCCCACCCCTCCCCTGTTTGTCTAATTTTTAAAAGGCCTGGCAGCTCAGCGTTATGGTCATTAGCCATTGCTTAAATAATAACCCTTTTACTGGGAAGTTCTCCCAAAAGGAACTGTATTAGTGACGTAGTTAAAAGTAATAGTTTAATCAGATTTCACGAGGTATCAGTTTACGAATTCTCCTTACAGTATGATATATCTCTGGTGAGAGAATGAAGGAGAATATCGAAGTTGATCACTTGGGAGTTGCATGGTTCAACAGTTCAACATGGTTCAACATATCTAGTATCGATTGTACTGAAAGATGTAAGGCAGGCAACAAAATATACCGTAAATGCTCTAACCCCCCCCCCCCCCCCCCCCCGTCCTCTGCAAAGTCAACTTTTGAAATAAGCCCCCCTTACCCCATTTTCTTTCTGTCGACTTTGAGCACCAAAACTAGTAAAGAAACAAGATCAATGATATAAGTTTTTTAACTTTTTGACCCCCCCCCCCCCCCCCCGTACTTTATATATAAAACAGAAAGTATAGGGGGTTCATCCGTGTATGGATTTTAACGCCTGGCTCAGCTTCTGTTGAACGCAACTGCAAGTTGAAGGAACATTTTATTTGACTGATTCAAAGGTCAAGCTACCTAAAGTTCGACAGTGTCACGATTAATAACCTCGCAGAGTGAAGTTCGATGACTTTTCGTTCCGCAAAGCATTCTGGTAACCGTTGCGAAGCAACGGTCACTTCACTCGAGGAATATTACCGTTTGAGCGAGGGAGTTTCTTAGAAGTTCGTATGTCGAGTAACATTTTCTGAATTTTCTAAAACTGAGTTGGACAAGTTGGTAGCACGACGTCTGAATTGGCACACGAACAAGTTTGTTTACTGCACTTTTTAGTTCTAACACTGTATTGTTGGTGACTTTTCTTAGCAATATTTATGGTGGCCTTTGCTTATAACTTTTCTTTTGAACAAATACTGAGTGCATTTTGAGCCTGTACGAGGTTTGAATATATTGAACGACTGATGTAATATTCATATTATAAGACACAGTCAACCAATGATGGCCGAGGAAAATATTTCTTACAACCATTTTTAATCTGGTTCGAAGTCTTCATAGTCCTTTCTCGCTCTTAGTCAGCGTTTTCATTCTATACGCACGCACGTTGTGAGAGGGGAAGAAAATTTGAGACCGTTACTAAATAACTTAAGTGTAGGCCGTTTATATCATTTCGCGTGCATATTGCATCCTCTGGTAGTAACATTGTATTGTTATTGTTATTATTATTATTATTATTATTATTATTATTATTATTATTATTATTATTATTATTATTATTATTATTATTAATTGCTTTGTATAAATAAAAGACAGTAAAACGTATTTACATTGAGACAGTCTTGTTAAAGTATCCATATGGAATTCTTGTATGTAAAGCCAGAACTTTTGTGCCGTGTAGGAAAATACTCAGTTTATCTCCAAGATTTTACCCAAAGGAGTCCAGCTTTGAACGTATTCCTTATGAAGGTTTGTTCACATGTACGACGCAAGTACAAGCGCAAGCACGTGATAGATTATGTATAAACCAGAAAGATGCTAGCACAAACACAAACCATTTCTAAATACTTCGTACTTTCAACTCCTCGTCCGCCATATTGGAATCTATACTTGTTCCCAGACTGCACGCTGACAATGAGCTAAATATGTTCTTGTGCGCCTGCGTACGTGAGCAGGCCAAACGTTTTGTTTGCTGTCGTAAAGTATAAACATTTAGCGGGATATTTGGAATCGAGAAAGCCTAAACGAAAAGTCTAAGATTTACCGATGAACCAGCAAATCTAAATTTGAAACGAACTGGGCAAAGTAACGGCGCACTTTACAAGCCTGAATATTATAATTACGTCTAACTGAAATAGTGACATGGCTAAGTTATTCATTTACATTCTGGGCGTGATGTTCAAGTCGTATTTTTTCCCAGGTAACTGAGGAAAACGAATTAAACAAGTTCTAACATTAATACTTACAATAAGCCGACCGCTATTCAGTGTTCTGGATGCAAGAAGCAGTTGCCAACTAACGAGTTCTGGTCTTAGGAAATTATTGGGAGCGCCAAAGGAATTCCACGTTAATCGCAACGTATACGAATGTACTAACACTAATATTGTCTCTCGATTTACAGGCTTGGAGGATATTTTTTTTATGAAGCTGGAGCTTCTGTCGGTGAGCTGTGAAGTTTACAATACAAGCTTTGATCTAGGTACCTGTAGGCAGCAGTTCTGGCGTTCATTGTTAATTATTAACTAGTATTAATTATTTACCGTTTACAAGCCTCACCTATGTTTGTGTCAAGAAATTGCAAAACACCATTTGAGTCCCGGCGTTACAGGTGAATGTTTCCTCGTCTTCTGCTGAGTGTGCAAGAAGGAGAAAAAATGGGATTTTTTCTTGCCGTGCTTACGTTTGTGACATGTTTCCCTATCGTTCAAACAAGTAAGTATTTGACTGGCATTTTGTCGTAAGCGTAGCTTTAGGTTCGCTAGGTGCATTGCTAGCTTTTGGTATAAAGTTGAAATGATTAAAGGAGACCTTCGGCCAATTTTAGACTAAGAGGCGACTCTCGAAGCACATCCGAAAAACAATACGGCTGGATCAGATGCTCATTTTTTGGCGACTCGAGGATCATTTGTTTATCAAAACAATTCGGAAGGCTTCGAGCAGCAGCTTCAGAACTGCGCTCCCTTAGAGATCGAAAACAACCGCACCTATGCTGTTTTCAAATTTTATACGCGCAACGTTAAAACGACTAAAATCGTGTCCATGCAGAGGTCGGAATTGCCCAAAATGAAGTCGCGTATATTCTGCGAGTCTCCAATGTTAATAAAATATTGAAACGTATTTTGCAGAAAAATCTTTCGTTGCTATCATCAAATAGTAAAAGAGCGGCTCTGAAAAAGTAACAAACGCCAAAACATAATTAAATCCCAGGTTAACATATTTTTGTTTTGTTTTCCGACGGTCCGGTGTCAACCTTCTCGGGCATATCTGCGAAACAGCTCGATTTGTATCGACGAGTTGTCGCGATACGATGCTGCGCTAAAAATCGCCGATTTTAACGGTTAAGTGTAGAATTGCGCATCTCGTATTAGTTGTGCCGCAACGTTGCACTAAGGTTCTGGTTGCATAACACCTGCATATTTTTTTTACTGCGCATGCAAAATTGTCGCTAAAAATGGACAGGTGGCGATTCGTTTGATAGGGTAAGGCCAAGTTTTATTGACACGACTTATTTTGCTCAATAGTAGACATCGAGTATGGCATAAGCCCACAGCTACTAGAGGATAAACTCGTTTAAGACTTCGATGTTTCTAAATATCAGTCGCTTTAACATCGTACAGGTTTACTCGAAGGGTTACCACTAATCTAAAAAAAAATCTCAAAAAATATTTTCCCCAGAACAAGCAAAACTTTGGATTATTTTAGCTATTACTATTCCGGAATACGGTCAATCGAACACACCCTTAGTCTCAGCCAATTCACCAATTCAATGTTATCATACAATTACGTTTCGATGTCAGGCGAAAGTGTTCAAATTTAGCTTTATTCCCACAGCAACCCTCCCATCTTTCCAGGACCTGAAATGGAATTACCCAGGCGACACACAATATGGCGGGGCGTACGATAAAGACAAACTTCTTGAACTATCTGGTCTGAGCGAAAGCTTCAGTGACATAAACGACACATGCCCATTACGTATGAGCTTAGCCTTAAACTACATTGGATGGCCACATCAAATAATAAAGTCACGAGTGAGGCTCCTTCCTGAAAGCTCCAACCCGCTCAATGGGACCGCTGGCTTGTTCTTCTTTAAAGAAACCGATGGAATAGTGAGGTAGGTTTTTCGACCACTGTAATACCAGCTAAGTTTCTTTCATGCTAGGCAATGACACCGATATGAGATCGTTGCAGCCTTCATACTAAAAACAGTAAACGTTTTCTTAGATTGATCTTAGATCCACTTTAGCATCTCGGTATGAACGCGCGCTAACAAACTTAAATATACAAGTCATGGCAGTAGAATCGGTAGTCGTATTTATAATACAGACGACTTAAGTTCATCTGGTATCAAAAAGACACGAACTTAATTTGTTTCTGCGTCTGTTAAGTACGACTGAAAGACACATTAGGAGACGTGTAATTCGTCCCAGACGAATTTAGCTTGCATAAAAGCGAGTTGGTGAACTAAACGCCCTTCATAGAGCACTTCTCTCCGATTTTCAGCTGGCTGCGTCAGGCTTATGGAGAACCTGTCATCTCAAATAACACGCGAGTGTTCAACAAGAAGCAAGGGATCATGTTTCTGAAAGTGGACAATGAAAACGCAAACTGTGCAGTTCTCTTGTGGGATGGAGCGGGGTTCCATCAAGAGCGAGGCTTCATGAAACACAAAAACTTGCGGGAAGTTGTATTCTGGGAGACGCCAACCAGTAAGTTGTCTCAAAATGCACATTCTCTTAACTTATAAATGATGTAGTGAGAATTGATAGTTGAATCTGCTTTCATTTGAGCAAGCTATCAAAAAGCTAAGTTCTTCTTACTATATCATAAGATATCTCTGGTGAGGAACTGAATGAAAAAGTCACTCTTGCTACTTTGACGATCATTATAGTTTGTTTGATAACTTTTGCACTCGTTTATTTAGTATGTTAGTTATTTCTATTATGTACCTATTATACATGTTTTATTATATAGACACGAGTGTTTTACTGGAAAATATACCGTGCGTAAAATCCATACGAAACTACATCCGGGACCCGAGTGGCGTATTTTCCATATCCTCACGAGTGAGGATATCGTTGGCATCATTTCGCGCTTTTGCACGGTGGTTTGTGCAATTTCTCGTAAAACAATCGTGCCTAATATAATAAAAAGAAAATTACACGGCGGCTTGAAGATATGGATTTTATTTGCTCGTGGTAAAAACAATATTTTACTCACTCGCGAAGCGCTCGTTCGTAAAATATTGTTTTTACCACTCGAAAATAAAATTCATATCTTCGCGCCGCCGTGTAATATCCTCTTGTAGTTAACAAATTCGGTCCAAGACAGTTAACTATACTGTAGAATAACACTTATAATGTTGTTGCTGTTGTTGTTGTTGTTGTTGTTGTTGTTTGTTGTTGTTCGTTTTCCTCGTTTCCTCAGGTGGTTGTGGCATTGATCTGAACTTGAAACAGTCCACGTGTTTCCCAGGTAAATCTTCAGTTGAATTGTTTTCTGGAGAGAAGATTGCCATGGAAAGTCTGAAAATTGGAGATCGCGTGAAAACATTCACCGCAGATGGGAAGATTGTTTACAGTCCAATCATTACTTTCTTGGATCAGATGCCA
Organism: Plumapathes pennacea; assembly: GCA_964036295.1. NCBI lineage: Eukaryota > Metazoa > Cnidaria > Anthozoa > Antipatharia > Myriopathidae > Plumapathes > Plumapathes pennacea. Next base: position 1,556,278 of record OZ038468.1, read on the forward strand.
GATTATGGAGGTACTCGTTGATTCAGAGAGAGAGAGAGAGAGAGAGAGAGAGAGAGAGAGAGAGAGAGAGAAACAAATGCACAGGAACACAACACAGACACAAACGCAAACACACATACATATACACACACATGTTGTCAGCAGAAAGGACATTCTAGGCAACAGGACACATGATCGAAAATTGTGGTAAATGGACAAAACAGTTCAAGTGTTTTACTCCCTGGAGTGATAAACTTAAGTTTTCTCCTTTAGTTTCTCATACATTTGGTTGGGAGAATTTATATTTTGAGCTTGAAAGTGAAGAGATTAAGCCACTAAAGTCCAAACCATGATTATACGTTAATTTTGGATTAGGTTCAAACTTTTTTTTTTTTCAACCTGATAATGGAAGGTTTCACTCAGCCCTCTAGCACTAGCCCTTTGTCTGAGCAAAAAAATACGGTTTGATATTCTGTATTTATCTTCTCCAGGTTATTACTACACAGTAATTGCAGAAAGCCAAACCAACGTCACCCTCAGCAAAGCTCATCTTATCTTCAGAAAGGAACCGTCCCGAGGGATAAAAGGCTCCCTTGGGTTTCACACCGCTCGCGCTCTCTACGCTTCTGACCTCCATCCTGATGACGTCATCTTCGTTTACTGCCCCAAAACCGGCGCAATCGTGTCCCGGAGGGTCCTTGCGGTGTCACTGGCCGAGGAAAAAGGAGCCTATGCGCCGGTCACAGAGGAGGGGACCTTATTAGTTAACGGGGTGTGGGTCTCTTGCTATGCGGACCTTGGTGATCACCACCTGGCACATTATTTGATGTCGCCTTTGAAGTCTTTTTACGGCTTGGCACCTCGGGTGCTAGGTGCAGGTGGAGGGTACATGCACGGGTATCTCAAGGGAGCTCTGCGCCCTATCGGAATGAAACTCTTTGGAGAGGACAAGTTTTATAGGGAGCCATGAATAAGGAGCTGGCTAACGTAGTTGTGAATGACTAACTATACCTGGGCGTATGTGAGTGAGTGAGTTTGTGAGTTTATGAGTAAGTGAATGAGTTAGTAAGTGAGCGAATGAGTGAGTTTGTGAGTGAGTGACCATCACGCTTTTACAATCGGGTATTGCTAAAGCCAATCTGTAATAGTAACAAGGTAAAAGGTATATATTCATAGCTGACAGTGAGTGAGTAAGTGAGTTAATAAGTGAGTGAGTTTGTGAGTGGGTGAAAGAGTTAGTATGAGAGTGGGAGTGAGGGAGTGAAATGAAGTGTGAGTTAATGAGGGAATGAAAGTGAATGAATAGGTGTGTGAGTAAAAGAGTGTGGGAGACGATGAGTGAATAATTGAAGAAATAGCTGCATGAGTAAGTGAGTCGATTTTCCAACTGACAGACTATTTGATTGACAAGGTAGCTACCCATCAAGTGCATCTTTTTGGCCAATCAGGAGCAAAGGTAAATTTAGCACTGACGATTACGATATTTTCACGCAAGCAAGCAAGTGGTGATGGCTTTTCTTCGCACAGTTGATTGGTTAAAACTGAACGCAAACTACTTTTGATTGGTTGAAAGTGTTTCTTAAAGCTTCTGTGATTGGCGGTGTACTTACTGGCTTTTATTTCTTTTTTTGACGGTCATTCCAAAGCCGCTCTTTGCCGTGACTGACTAAGTAATTGATTTGACTCTTAAAGTGTTGTCATGGTGGTGTTCTCCTAACTATTCAAGAATAACTGAATGAGTGATGTAGTGTTCAATCAATAATGTATGTATAATAATGTGAAAAGAAGTTGTTTGATTATTTGAATATGCAATAGATTGGATGCCTAATGAATAAGAATAACTCGGGTAATTTTTGTCTAAAGTTGATAAACTGTTTCAGTATTCGATAAACGAGTCTTGAAGAAACGGTAGTTGAGTCATTTAGATTAAAGGGGCCCTTTGGCCAATTCACTGTTTTAATTTACAAATTAGCCAAGGCTGAATTTAGTTACAACACGAAAAAACGTAATATACATCATGCAAAGGATTGTGGTTGAACGTTCGTATAGTGCAGTGTTCATCTGGGTGACGTAGAAAGCTTTTGTTGGTGGCCAACGTTTCGACCACGACTATGGCCCACGTGATTTCAATCACGTGAGAGTCAAGTTAAGAGTCGTCATCAGATGACATTTGCTATCATGACGAGCCGCACGCCTTGACAACGGCCATTTGTCCCCACCGCCCGTGGAGTGCGGTCTGCTTGGTATGAATGACAGAGGTGTAAACTCCAAACCATTAGCACGGTCGGTGTGCCGATAATCACTTTGTCCTGAATTAGAAATTGTAATTTTAGCCGGCAATCGTGCTCTGGGGTGCCTTTCTCACTCTATAACAGAAGTCGCGCTTATGTATCTAACGAAAGAGCTTGACGTCCAGTAAAAAAATCTTACTAGTATTCCGCCAGTCACAAATAATGTCATTGATTTGACTTCACTGTGCAATATTTCCTCACAAAGATTCGTGTCGAAACACGCACTGCCTGAGAACATTACAATGATCAGGTAGTCGCCGAAACATTCAATGAATGGTTTCTATGTATCGCAATCAAAAAGCTATGTCCGTTCAATCAAAGCCTGTTAAAGTCAGCGAGCTCTTCCCTGTTATTTCACGTTATCGCGTTTTGTGACTGAATCAGCTGCTATCAGACAATGTGCCGAATCGAAAATCAATTTTTCTAAATCCGAAGTTCAAATTAGATGTTGAAGCCGTTATCAAAATCTTACAAAAGACTGTTTCAAGGCTAGTCATCAGTGAAAAATGTCCTTCGGTATTATTCAAATAATAGTCGATTCAATCAGGCTCATCACACCAGGTAACTCTCAGCTGTCATGAAATCAGCATGATAGCATCCAATTCCTGTTTTAGGAATAAAATTACATTCGCGGTGCATTACTATTTTACGCAGGAAGGATAAGAGGCAGGATTGAGAGGGCTAGCGAATCACTTGTGTAATGGTATAATCGGTTGAGGGTAAGCTATCGCTATTTCAGTTAATCCGCGAGATTTATTCGGGCCGATTTCCCGTGTGTACGTTCTGGCCACATGTTTGGTTTTGTGGCCGGATCTTGCTCTGTAATTGTTTAGCTGCAAATTTCAGGATGGGTAGATATATTAGTTTAGACTTATGTTTCTTGAAGTATGGCTCATAGCTTTAAGAATTATATGTTGAAGTGATTGTGGCTCTTTTTGTGTGACGGCCAGATCCGTTCAATCGGTGGTTTTGAGCGAACCATATTACTGCGAGATCACCTCGCGAACGAAGCCCAGGGTACTTGTCAAAGGTCTAGCCCTCGGCCCGCGTATAGTACTATCTGATCACAACATGCGCGCAGGCCCAAAGGTTTTATATAGTCATAGCGAAAGATTAAGTTTAATTTTCAAAACTTATCGATGTTTAGACATTGCAGGCAGCTTTATGGAATGTATTTTACTCATTGCGGCAAATGGAATGGTTCAAAGCTAAATTAAGCTTTGTTAGGAGAACACAAGACAAAACTCCGGGCAGACTCACATAGGAAGTACAAGAGTATTAACTCGTACATGGTCGTTTGGGTCTTTGATCAATTAAAGGGCGAAGTATTTATAGTTTGATTGAAGTTTTTGTCGAGAACTCTACTGGTGTTTTCAGTGGTGTTTGGGAGCCGTTGAGTTGAACCGCAACCTTGTGCGAAAAAAAGAAAACACCTTGGCTTTCAACCGGCTACTATTACTGCGAAATACTATGATATCGGATATATATTTTACGACTTCGGTTATTACCTGACCCGGCAGAATCTTAGTGCTGCAATGTTCTGAGGAAGTGTGTGTTTCGGCACGAATCTTTGTGAAGGAACATTGTATGGAAGTGAAGTCAAATTCAGGTAAAATAGCTTGTAGCCGTCCAGTTTCAGCAGTCTTCTTGTCGTTGCGATCGTAACTCAAAAATAAAACAAGTAAGATCTCGCCTGTGCGAAAACATCTTGGCTGTTTTTGGACCAAATTTCAGCCATTTGGAATCTTTCTATTACTACCTGACCAGACAGAATCTTAGTTGCTGCAATGTTCCCAGGAAGTGGAGGTTTCGACACGAATCTTTGGCAGGGAATATTGCGCGGAAGTGAAGTCGAAATCAGGTAAAACCGTTTTTGTAGTGATTGGCTTTTTTCCAAGACTGATACGCGCTTCAATCTTGCATATCAGCTTATTTTGGTACGATAAAAAGTTGTCAATTTTAATACTCGGCGACGGACGGTTACTTTAAATTTGCGCAATAGTTTAGCGTATCAGCCCACTTATCGAAGAAAAAAAAATTACAAACTTTGAAGAGACTCAAAAAATACAGCAAAACGGCCCCAAAGCTCAGTGAATTCTTGATATCCGTCCTTCACAAAGCAGCTCAGCAGGCTGGCGTTTGCCCCACGGGAAACATTCTCACCCCAAGGATCGAGGCGCTTGCGTGCTGTTTTGCTTACACCTTTGTTCGCCGCAGTTAATTGGATTAAAACAGCTTGGTTAGCAACGGGTACTTACGGCTCAACCCGGCTGCGACCCCTCATGTTGCGGTTGCCATGGACATTTCTGATTGGACTAATTGCCTTGCAATTTATGCAGAATCTTAATGATTTATTGCTACTTTATAGCTATTAACTGCTTAAAAATGGACTAAATAGGTAAATGAAGGCATCGGCGCAAATATAACGTTCTTTGTCATAAATAGCAGAGATGATTTAAAATAAAAGCAACGTCAACTGTGACCACGACCTCGTGCTGTAATTAATTTCGAACGATTCGTTTTAGTTCCTAAACGATGTCCCCTCCTCTTCTTCCGCCATAATTATTATGCAAGCCGCAAGGTTTTGTGGGTATCTTGGACCCAGGGCCTGCAGATCAAACCGGGCCGACGGGGCCGGGGCCCAAGATCCCACAAAGCGGTGCGCATAATAAACATGGCGGAAGCGAAGAAGGTATCGTAGCTGCAGACTCGTCGTTTTATAGGACAACAAAGAGGCAACTAAAGTGATCCCCTGGCATTGTATAAGGTTTTTAACTAATTATTTTACTTTAACCTGAAAATTTGCTGCCAACCTGCAACCACACACTGGCGCGGGATGATGTTGCGTAAGAATATGAACGTTATAAAGAAATGTATGGAAGACTGTAGTCGATTGTAGAATTGCGTTCTTTGGAATTAGAATTGTATACCAAGTGAGTCACTAAATACGTTCAGTCGAGTGATCTTTGACCTCGGTTTGAACAACAGCTCGCTGCACTCGCCGGCGAACGACCTGGAAATAAGTAGGTCAACTAGGTCACGCATTCCAGGGTAGGCATTACATGTTATTTCTATTTCGTCCAGGCTTGTTTTATATACGTTTCTAGAGGTAGCGACGATAAATTAAGTTTTGAACGTGTGGAAAACGGTAAAAGCTGTGTGAAGTTTCACTGTCGTTCAGAGACGTACACAATTGTTTGCATAGACCAGATCCGGCGGGTGTATTTTGCAGAAATGCAGAATGCAGAACGCGGCTACAGTAAATAAAGACAAACCGACTCTTCCCGTAAAATGCGGGAAAATTTCTATCGTTTTAGTTGCCAAAGGAAAATTATCCAGGTTGATGACTATCAGTTTTGTGGTTACTGAAACGCAAACCATAACCGTACGCGGTGACTGAAAACACAAAAACATAATTATGTATATTAGCATGTTTGTTGACACCTTTGTCAAGCATGGACGCGGCATTTCTGTGTCAAGGCTTCTTCGCGTTTCTATATCAATCGCTGTTACCATCAAATTCACTTGTCATTGACAGCGGCAACGAGTTAAAGTATTGCCCGTGTGCCCTTGACTCGTTTATCAAAGGTTATGTGCTTTATCCAGGTGTACAACTAATTCTACCCAAGGGAATATTAGTAAAGTCATTTGAACCCCTTGATTATAGAACAGAATAGATAAAGAGGTTATTACACGGGAAGGAGTGCAATACGGCGGAGTATTTTTTACAATCGAGTCGGTTTTATTTTATCGAGCCTGCTTCAGGCGAGAAAAAATAAAACTGACGAGTAAAAATACAGCCGTAATGCACGATTTTTTGTGTAATAAATTGTTTATTATACGACAAGCGAAGCAGGGCAAACGTTCTCTCCACGCGCAAAATGGAACAAAAAATGACGCGTTCGTAAGCTTTGCTTGCGAAAATTTATCACGTAAGCTAATAAACCAGTTGATCTGGTTCCTGACGAACAAGTGCAATACGCTCCCATCTTTGCACTCGTTTTGGCCCGTATTTGCACTCGAAAATGTGAAGTCGTGTAATAAAGTAGCTTTTTTGTCGCAACTGAAACTCACATGTACTTTTTAATAGATTTTATCGTTACTAGCTTTTGTGTCAGATTGGTATGTGCATTTGATCATGCTTACGGAATTTGCGCAATATAAATCAATAAATTTTTATTATTAAATTAATATTAAAGCGCTTGCATCTTTTATACCTATTTTAGGGACATACCGCTGATTGCAACAGACGACATGAATTCCTTCGAGCCTGCACAACTTTTCAAAAGACCTTTCGTAAACATGAAACAAGCGCTAGTTTTGGGGCGTCGCTTGTTTCGTTTCCAAGTTGCTGCCGACTCAACTGTAAAAGAACTTGACAGCTACGAGGACCGTAATTTCTACATGAAGGGAACCTTGGAAGAAAGCAACAACGCGTCTGAGTTTGTACTGAAAATTACAAACCATAAATTTTCAGGAGAAGGTTTAATTGCAGCGCAGTCTTCGTTGATGCAGTTTTTAGTTAAGCGTGGCTTGTGCTGCCCACAGCCTATCAACTCTCGTTTTGGTGGAACGGAAGTAATGTGTAAAATACCAAGAGAGGATCTTAGTCCTACAAATGAAGAAACGACAGAAAGCGAGAATCACAGCCCCCTGGAAACAAGTGAAAAAGGACACTTGATCGATGGAATTGAACTTTTCAACGGCGAGGAGTACGATTCACAGAAATTCTTTATCTGTGCTATTAGACTGTTGACGTTTATCCCGGGAAAGGTTCTTTGTGAGGTGCCATGGACTGGGGATGTGTTGTATCATGTGGGACGGAGGATTGGAGAAACAAGCCTTGCGCTTCAGGTGAGATGATTCAGATGTTATCAGAAGTTAATCAATGTAGTTTTTTGTTGAGGTTTCACAGCATCCGTTTTATTGCCAAAAAAAAAAAAAAAAAAAAAAAAAAAGAAAGAAAGAAAGTAAAGTAAAGCAGAGTATGCTGTGGTCGAGATTTCGCGCATTTTGATTGGCTCCTCAATCTCGGAATAACAAGTACGCACGCATCAAGAGTTCCGGCTTTTAGTTAGATCACACTGCACTCTGGGTAGGTTTGTCTCAAAAAAGTGAGCACCAACTCTACAATATCCTCCATTTTGCACTTCACGCTTGGAACTCAGTCAACTTCTATCCGTTCTGAAACGTACACATCAAGCTCCTAGCTTTAAATGCAGATTGGCGGATATTGTAAAGCTGGTGCTCAGTTTTTTTGAGCCAAACCTACTCAGAATACAATGCGATCCAACCAAAAGTTGGCGGCGGCTTCCGGTGAAAGAGAGCTTACGAATTGACCACTTTGGCATGACGGCGCCGTTGGATTGCGTCATGTCCTCGCGTCGCCGTCAAGTAGAAATGTGAATTTACGATTCGTAGTAAAGACGACGACGTTGTGTGCGCGCGGTACATTTTCCCGCCGTTTTTAGATTTTGTTTTTCCTTTTTACAAGACGGTTGTTGAAAGCAAAATGCCAAACTTTAGAGAAGCCAGAGCTTGCATTTCGTACGTAACAGGATTTATCAACGAACAAGAATTTGTGCTTTTATACGATGCAAGCAAGTCAGAAAATCTAGGTTTTCCGTATTGGAATTACGAAAGGTTTGATTTAGACGAGAGAACAAACGACGAATGTAAGGCCGAGTTTCGCTTCCTCAAGGAGGATATTTACGAACTCGCTGAACAACTGCAACTACCCGATGAAATTACCACATATAATGGTTTAGTAGTTGCTTCAATACCGGGATTGTGTATGTTCCTCAAGCTTCGCCTATTCTGGCCGCTATGGAGATTTGGTTTTCCATTTTGCCAGGCCGGTTCCTGAAATTTCAATCATAGCAAACCACATGATGGACTTTGTTTACAATCAGTGGCACCATCTGATAACAAGATACAATCAAGATTTGTTCTCCCCTGCCAAGCTTCTCCAACATACCGAGGCAGTCCATCAGGCAGGGACCGCCCTGGATAAATTGCTGGGGATTTATCGACGGAACATTCCGCCCAGACACCAACCAGCGAGTCATCTACAACGGCCATAAACGCGCGCACTCCATCAAGTTTCAAGCTGTTGCTTTGCCCAACGGATTAATGGGGAATCTATTTGGCCCAATTGAGGGAAGACGCCATGACAGTTCCACGCTAGCTGCCTCGGGACTTTTACAAGAACTTCAGAGGTTTTCCAATTGCCCCAAAACTGGCCTCCCACCTTGTGTGTACGGTGACCACGCCTATCCTATACCAGCACACCTACAAAGGCCCCACAAGGGTGTGCAGTAGGCAAAATGTATATGTAACATGTGTTCTAATCCAGAATGCGCGAAGCATTTTATATGGTTCTGTTACCTCAGAGTACTTTGGTCTTAATCCACCATCTCTAGAGGAATACTTTATTTGATGTAAGCTCAACTAATTCACTTTTAGACACTATAGTGTCATACAAACACATTGGTCACTTTAAATGTTTGAAATGTACAATAATTTGACGTTACACTTAAGACAAAAACTAACTTATTTGTTCTAGCAAAAGCTGGCTTAGGGGCCAATTTGCTGACTCAAGTTAGCCAACTTTTCATGTAATCACTTAAACTAATTTGTTTTAGCGGCCGACTGGTGACGTCGCTACACAACCGTGGTTTGTTAAAAAGATTTTAAAATAATTTCCATGCGGAAGATAAACAAGAACCCCGCATTCCGAATACCCAATACAGAGCGAGGGGATATCTGCGATTACCGTATTTCTAGTTGTAAAAAGTGAAATTTGCCACGGTGATTGTTCGATTTCCACCGACTGTATTTTGCTATTCCTTTCTGAAGAAGTGTCTGCGTTTTAACACAATACTGGCGTCTGGGATTGTGTTCAGGTCGGCCAGACGATGCCTTAAAAAATTCGTTTCACGGCTAGCAAGCTTGCCTCCGATACACTAGCAAAATATCCGGGCAGTTTACAGCCGTCCGTCGAACTGCTTGGCCTTGTATCACCATCTGCATCTTGTTGTACAGAATCATTTACGTTCGTACTCTATCGCAAGTCACCAAAAAATTGGTGGTTTACAGTTCTGGCCTAAGAGCCTGGGAACGAGGTCGAGATTGCGAAGCAAATTGCGGCCCGTTGTTGCGCGTATTACTACCTACGGACGCAATTTGTTCTGCAACACAATTTTGTGTTGCGAGTTGCAGCAACATGTTGCAAAAAGTAGAAGCCGAGTCTACTTTTAGCAACATGCTGCCGCAACACGCAACACGAAATTTTGTTGCGTGCGTAGGTAGTAATACGTGAAACACAGGCCGCAACTTGCTATGCAACTTTGTTGCACAAGTTGCAAGAAAATGTTGCCCATATTACTTCACCTTAAATTTCGAGATGGTGACCCGCTTGGAATCTCCGAATTAGGCGATACTACTGCATTGGCGTCGTGATTATTACCCTCGCTTCGCTCGGGGAAAATACCTTACGGGGCGAAAATTCAGTATTGCATTTATTATAATTAGAAGATTTTACATAGATACGTATTCGATAAGTTATACCTCTAACTACGAAAAATCCAACCTTCCTTGGGTACATTGTCGTATCATCTCTGTAACATTTACACTCTCAGAATGAGTAGTCAAAACGAATATTACTGTATTAATCTCGAAATGTATGTTTCCCTAAGGGTAAAAAACTACAAATTGGTGAAGAACATTTCATCTAAATTACAACGTGTTGTCGAAAGCGAAATTCATTAGTGTTTACGATAATAAGCCCTGAATAAAGGCAATATAAACAAGAATAATAAACAGCTATATCAAAATCCTTGAATCCTACGGGCATATAGTCTGTAAGTTATCTTATGGAAATGTAATAATTTAGCTAATAAATGCATAGCAAGGGCCGGTTAAACGATCATGACCTAAACAAATAACAAAACAACCCGAATACAAATTCTAACCAAGTGTATAAACTCTAACTTGCCTACAAAATACCATACATCAAAACCAATATATTGGCGGTTTTTGTTTCATGGTTTCCTCCACAGGAAGTCCTAACGGCTACTTTTAGGCAGCACTCTGTTCCGGGATGCTTTGGGCAACCGACTGCCATTGCCTTTCGTTGGCTGATACTTTGGGCAATATTTGATGGTGTGTGATTCATCGCCGCTCGCTTTGCAGATAGGGCAGATATACGCTCTCAAAACAGGACATGTAATCTTATAATCTGGACCTTTTAACACGTGGGAAGCGTAGAACTTCTTGCTCTCACCGTTGTTCTTGCAGAACACACACACTTGGCCATTCGCGCTCGGTGCAGTTGCTCTAATCATCGGCTTCCCGCGTCGACTTGGAGGCAGCATTGCCGCATCTTCTTTTCTCTTCCCCGGAGCTGAACCTTGAAGAACGGACGACGTACTGAACGGCTGAAAAGATCCATCTCCGGAGGTCAGACCGTGATCAGTGAACGAATCACAGCTTCCAGAAGATGACTTTTCCGAGTCGATGCTGTCATAGCTGTCCCGTCTTGACGGCATTTTGCCAAAGCCGTTGGTCGCCAGATGATCCAAGTCATTGGCCATCGTCACTTTCTGCACGAGGTTTCTGAGTCCGAAGTAATCGTTGAGCGTGTTGAATTCGTTCTTCTGCAGCTCATCGTTTTCTGGAGGGCAAGTTAATGACCTTATCTCCTCGTCGTCGGAGTCCAGGAAATTGCTCGGAATCAGAGTCTCCGGCATCACTTCACTGAGAGACATCTCGCGGATGGTTGGTCTGCAATGATCCGACGCTGAAAGATTGAATTTCACTCCACTCCAGACGTGCTTCTCCGTAAAACTTATTTATCGCTAGAGGGCAGATTTGAGTTTGTTTGTCCAGCAAACCGAACTCGCGTGGGAATCAGCGGTAGAGGCCGTGAAACCGTGCACAGTGACGTAATAATAGCCTGCATTTTTCTACTTTCACCGGAGGTTACAGTCGAAATTTATTCTGCCTTTGCATTTTACCACTAGAAATACGATAATCGCAGATATCCCCTCGCTCTGTAGTGGGTTTTCGGAAAGCGGGGTTCTTGTTTATTTTCCGCTTGGAGATTATTTTACTAGAAATACGATGATCGAAGATATCCCCTCGCTCTCTAGTGGGTTTCGGAAAGCGGGATTTCCATTCGGAGTATTTAAATTTTTTTTGCAAACCACGGCTGTGTAGCGACGTCACCAGTCGGCCGCTAAAAAAAATCTTTGTCGCACGGCAGTCTCGGTTTAGTTCAGACAACGTGCACAGTCTGTAATTTTCGTAGACACTAGCTGAACGGCTCCAAGATTCGCCGAAACAACATTTACACGCAACTACAGAATACTCCCTAGGCTTGAAGCCAAGCAAAGTCGATCTTGGACACCGAAATGTTTATGGATTTCAAGAAAAGCCGCGATTTCTCCAGCCAACGCTTTATCCTAACCACATACTTGTATGTTTTTGTTTTTGTTTTTTTGTTTTTTGTTTTTTTTTTATTAATTTTATACGCTTCTTCGAGTGTAACAAATTTAGAACCGTCAAAGCGAGTCGCTTGTTTACACGCTTTCGAAGTCTCGGAACCGTGTGAATTTTGGCAAGGATTCAATTTCTAACACAACAACTTTTCAAACCGCGTTTGACGATTTTAAAATCTTTGACAGAAAAAAGAAATCAAGTCACTAAATAATACCAGGTCCGATTGTATTGAGCGAGCAAACCCGGTCACTAAATATGTGTTGAGCGAGTAAATTTGGCCACCCACAGACAATAATATACAATAGCCTTCAGAAAACAAAAGCACTTCAACTCGGTTACATTTCATCCTTAATACAGTGTGTCAACAAACACGGCGAGAAAACGTCACAGCATGTGTCAGATTGTTAGCGAAATTTATATGCAATGTCAGGATTCGGATGACACGATCTTGCACGAAGGCACTCTGAAATAGCTTTTAAAACTAGCGAAAATATCACAATATAAGCCTACTTGGCCTTCATCACAGTTCCCGGGGCATCCGGGGAGGCTCCGCCCGGACGTTCAACTTACCCTTTCATATACCTCCAGTAAAAACACACCCCTTTTATACGCCAGTCGCATTTTGAATTTTGGGAAGGATTCAATTTTGAACACACCGACTTTTCAAACCGCGTTTGACGAATTTAAATCTTTGACAGAAAAAAAATCAAGTCACTAAATAATACAAGGTCCGATTGTACTGAGCGAGCCAACCCGGTCATTAAAGAGTACGAGGTCCGATTGTGTTGAGCGAGCAAATTTGGTCACCCATAGACAGTAATATACAAATAGACTGTAATTATTTAATTTGGAAAGCAGTGGCCCCTGGCCGGGTATTTTCTACTTTAATACCGTAAAGTTCCGAAAATAAGCCCCGGGGCTTATAGTTTTCAAAGGTATTTTTTGGGGGGCTTATAATGGGAGGGGCTCATTTTCGGAGGGGCTTATCATAGGAGGGATTTTTGTGTTTCGAATTTGAGGGGCTTTTATTCGGAGCAGCTTATATTTGGAGGGGCTTATTTTCGGAATTTTACGGTAGCCTTCAATAAGCAAGAGCTCGGGGACTATTATTTGTCTCAGTGTCGGGGCGGCTCGGTAAATATCCACTGCTATTCACCTCCACTTCGGCGAACACTGAATTGCTAACTACACTACGTTCATTTCAGAAATTTGATCATCCAGCTCTCGATGATCGAAAACTCGAGTGGGACTTGCTGAACACCCCAGCCCTCGATAATTACGTCGATGCAGTGGCGAACAAAAGCCACAAGGAGCTGGTCCTCATAGTGTGCAAGAGATTCACCGAAGAAGTGCTGCCAAAGCTGTCCAATCTGACGCGTCACGTAATTCATGGAGACTTCAACGCACACAACATTATCGTCTGTGATTCCAACTTCAACGGACATGGCAGGTATGAGTTTGGTATCATCGACTTTGGAGATTTGAATAAGTCGTACCGCGTATTTGACATCGCTATTGCGCTGATGTATATCATGAGCGTGGATATGGAAATCCCGTTTCCTCGTCTGGAAGCAGCTGGTTATGTTCTCGCCGGTTATCACAGCACTTACCCGCTCACTGAGCTGGAAGTCGATTTGTTGTATGTCTCGGTTGCTGCCAGGTTTTGTCAGTCGTTGGTCCTTGGCGCGTACACCAGTAAACATTTAGATCCCGGCAATGAATATCTGCTCTATACAGCGAAAAAAGGGTGGCAAGCTTTCCAAGAATTCCTGGGGACTTCTAAGGAGGACGTTCTAGGAATTTGGAGTTCTATTGCAACTTCTAGGAATGCAAGAGTTCTGTGAACAGGGCTAGACTTTGTTTTTGCTATTTATGTTTGACGGTACAGCAATACATACTCGGCGATCAAGTCAGCCATGTACTGAATTTGATCTAAAACTCTCACTTGGCTCAAACATCCGTTGACTTAATGTAAATACTGGATGTTTTTTTGAGTTCTTAGAATGCTCTGATATATTCTCTGATATTTTTTGATGCGTTATTTATGGATGCCAGTTTCATCGCCATTTTGGTACCCACACGAAGTTCGTTCAGAAAACCCTATTGAGCCAACTTAAGTAGTTGTAGAGATAGCCTTGAATCACTAGAAGGGTCACATTTTTTGCAAGTGTTTATTTCAAGTGCATAGATAATTTCACGAAGCATTCTGTACTTGCGGATCTTTATCAAATAGAGCCAATCACTCAAGTAATTTAAGACCTCTTAACACTTTTAAACTATTCTTGGCGTTGCTATGTAACAGTGCTTTTCAGAAGTCGTTCAGTTTAATTGTCTGTACTTCAAAGTCCCATTTGTCTGGGTGGCCCTGGGGCCGAGCCCAGCCGGAAGTGCTCCACTGATAAACAGGCTGCTGATCATACGTAGGACCGCTGACCGCCACGCACGACAGCGAATCGTTGAACATGAGATAATTGGTAGCCTACGAGAGAAATAAACAGTCGCTTGAGAGCTGTTACCTTTTTGAGATCAGCTTCAATGTTCTCTTTACGTTTCTTACAAGATAAATCATACAGTTAGAGAACTTGGTTTTGATAGCTTTCTTCCAAAAATCTGATTAAACTATCAATTCTCACTACATCACTCGTACATTTTCTTCTTGAATGGTTGAGAGAATCTGCATTATGAACTTGGGAGCACAGGGTGTTCAAATTCAATTTTCTCTTCGAGTCTTTCACCAGAGAAATACCCGCATACAGTGTAGAGAACTTGGCGTTTGACTAAGCTGAAAAAAAGATTTAACTATCACTTCTCATTACATCACTCATGTGTTCTGTACTCGAGTGATTAGGAGAATTTGTATGCTTCACCTTTGCGTCCGTGCCCCCGTGTTTCCTGTGTCCCAGCATGCTCAGTGGATATTTTCCGTCCGCGGGATTCAGGTCCGACCTCTCTGAGATGGCATTTTCAGCGCTGTACGGCGGAGTACATGAACATTTCGACAATGGGTCATTCTTATAGTCGTTGTATCTGTGAAATAACAACAAAACCCTGTAAATATACCGAAGAAAGGTATTCGAAGTACCTTATTCGTGAAAATCGCGAAATTAAAGACCCGCGAAAAATAAATTAGTTTCCTTTTTTCGAAATTTAGTTCCTTTTAACAATTTTTTTTGCCAAATCGCGAAATTTTAAAGTCCCGCGGAATATGCTTGTTCCACTTTTGCGAAATTATGTTCCCGCGAAAATTAGTACGAATTTGGTAGACCAATCGGAGTAAATGCATGCCTAGCACTTGAAATAAGTCAAATACTGTAGACCTGAATATTATTCAAGACTATCTTTTAAAGGCTTTTTGTAGGTCTCTACCTCATGAGTTTCATCAGGGTTGACAGGGATTCCACTTTTTCCTGGTCTCGTTTGAATATCTGCGCTCTTGGGTTTTTGTGATAATCGAACCAGGGATCATCAGGTTGCTCACTTGTGTTGTAGATCGTCGGGAAAAACCTGTTGCAAGAGAAGATTTTGGATTGGTATTAGATTGCCTCACTGGGGAGAGGAAATGCTAAACATAGGTGATGATGATGATGATGATGATGATGATGATGATGATGATGATGATGATGAGGAAGATGATGATGAAGATGATGGTGATGATGATGAAGAGGTGATGATGGTGGTGTTGATGATAATGATGATGATCATGATAATGATGGTAATGATGATAATGATGACATTGAAGAAGATGATGGTGATTACGATGGTTATGGTTATGGTGATGGTGATGGTGATGATGATGATGATGATAATGATAATGATGATGATGACGATGATGATGATGATGATTTGAAAGGTAGTAGTGAAGATGATAACAATGTTTAAATGTTCATACTGGTAATGGTAATAGTACTGGTTTTGACAAAGAAGAAAAAGATTACGATAAATTGAAACTGACGGTAGGTTATAACTGGCCCAGTATCCGTATTCCTTCAGATGATCAGTTACATCTGCGCTCTTGATTTTTCCTGGAAGTTGTTCAAGAACGACTAGAGTTCCTGGCTTCAGGTCTTCACCGGGCGAGAACAGATTATAGTTGAGAATCATCCACTAGCAAATAAACAAGATAAACAGGATAAACAACATAAAATAAGTGATAAACAGGTGATAATAACCGTGTGAGCAGATTGCAGTTGATAAACATATAAACAAGACGAACAAACAAGATAGCAATCTAAGACATATCTTAAAACATAAGAACATAAGGTACATAAGATTTACAAAAGATATATAAAGACAATATATATATAAGAGAAACGATATTCCAGAAAAAGCTACAAAAGAGTATATAAGACAAACAAGTTGATAAACAAAACTGAACTATGTCGCTTAGTCTCTGTCTTCAAACAAGCGTCTCAAGGACGTTGGTTACAGAGTTTGTGCAGTTATCGTGTAAGAATTATTTAGCACATCAGAAGGATAATTTAGCAATGTCTGAGATTGTAAAGGGGAAGTTAGATATTTAAATGATTTATCTACATAACTATTGATTTATGTAATTGCTAAAAACGATTTTGACGTACCTGATTGTTGTAGCTGTTGTCATAAAAAGCAACACAAAAAAGACAAATATCAGTTTATGGAGCAACTGAGCCTTACATTTTAATGGAATCCGAAACTCAAAGAAACAATTCCATACATTAATCCAGTACTAAAGGTTATTGCGTTTCTGCAGTTAAGACTTGTATCCATAACTTTTTACAGTTTTTCGTCGGATTGAAACACCTGTAAATATACATGTGTAAAATGTTTGTTAAACTACCCCATAACAAAAAAATGCCAGTATAACACGTTAATAAAAACCTGTCGCACTTTGCTTCTGTAAGTATTATTTATATATACTTTGCTTCTATAAGTATTATTGATGTGGTATTTGCTGATGTCATAAACACCGTGCTTACGTTCCGCTGTTGTACTCGGAGAAAATCGATGCCCACTCGGTGGCTGTCGTGGCCAGTCGGTTTGCCACAATGTTTCGTATCCACTCCAGCACGATTCCTACAGGCTGTACGTACTTCCACAGATCCTTGTTGTAATTTTCAATTGTGGTCTCCTGTGAAACCTGGACGAAAAGTACTATTTCACTACTAGTAGTAACACAAGGACAAGGACAAGAGCAGGGACTATAGGAAGGACAAGAATAAGAACGTTACAACAAAAATGGAAGAAAATGGACAAGAACGAGAACGAGGACAATAAAACGCGAGAAAAGGGCAAAGAAGAAACTCATGGATAAGGGCCAGGACAAGAACTAGAACTAGCACAGGGACAATAGCAATGACAAGGACGTGACAAGAAAAATGTCAAGAACACGGACAAGAACAAGAACGAGGGCAATAACATTCAAGTTTTTTTAAAGGGCAAAGAAGAAAGGCATGGACAAGGACAAGAATAAGAACGTGACATGAAAAATGTCAAGAACACGGACAAGAACAATAACGAGGACAATAACGCTCAAGAAAAGGGCAAAGAAGAAAGGCATGGACACGGGACCAGGACCAGGACAAGGACGAGAACAAACAAGAGCAAGAGCTAGAAGTAAGGCAAGGACGAGTTATGAAGTCCATCACTTTTCTTGTCGTTGCATTTTGGGTTCCATCAGTTTTACTAAGAGTTTTGGATTAAGCACATTCAGATTCATATGTGACTGCAACAGGAAAAACACACGAGGAAACCCTTTCATTCCCAAGCTCAAAATATAGATTCTCCCAGCCTTATAAGAAGAAAATGTACGAGTGATGTAGTGAGAATTGATTGGCGAATCAGCATTCATCTGAGAAAATTATCAAGTGACAAATTCTCCATAGTGAGAGACCAAAAGAGAAAATAGAAGTTGATCAAGTTGTTTCTGATTTTATGATAGATTGGTAATCCTCGTTACCAGGCCGCTGCTGAGCATGTAGTAATCATCACCGCTAAGGAGTACACCCGGATAGGACGAGAAGCATTGTTGAGCCGCGGCTACTCCTTCAAAATGGACAAAATCTGAAGAAAACGTAAGCACCAATTAGTCAGGCAATCAATCAATCCTTCGATCGGCAGTCAGGGCCCGGTTTTTCAAAGCACGATTAGGCTAATCCTGGATTTGGTCTAAACTTTCTTGTCATTTATAAGCCTGAAAACGTGAAATTTTCGTCCACAACGACTTTCTTGATGACGTTTTAAGCTGGAACAAGCTTTTAAAACCATCTCCACACAAAACCCTGCAGTTTACTGGCAGAGAGGTCGAGACAAAAAATTCTGTTAATCCTGGATTAGCTTAATCGCCTTTCGAAAAACCGGGCCCAGGTAGTTAGTCAATCAATCAAGTAAACATTAATCAATCAGGCAATCAAATGAGACCGTTTATATATCGGTAGTCAGACAGTCAATTATACAGTCGGTCAATCAGTCAATCAATCGATCGATCAACCATTCATTCGGTCAGTCAGTCAGTCAATCAGTCAATCAATCAGTCAGTCAATTAGTCAGTCAATCATCCAGTCAGTCAATCAATCAATCAATCAATCAATCAATCAATCAATCAGTCGATCAATCAATCAGTCGATCGGTTAGTCAATCTACCACAATCAAATTGTAGGGTCATTTCGCCATAAGTTAGTCACTCAATGAACAACAAAAATGACCAGATATTTCTAGTAACCGTGTAGTACCTCCGTTGCGAGAATAGGGGAAGTCGTAAAACTTAAAAATCCTCAACATAGTGTCATAACTGCTCCATGTGACGTGTGAAATCAGTAAGTCCTTGTTGCCAGGTAACAATTTAATCAGGGCTGAGCAGGACCCGGTGCCATGGGCTTTGCGGAGAGTTTTTCGTCCCAGAACTGTTTCTAAGTCAGACAGGTCTCCATCCATCTGTAGCAAACTGCAAAAAGAGAGATAGAGGGAAATAGAGAACTAAGAATAGTAAAGATATAAGGCGGAAGATAATAAAGCAATTTAATACATTTTTTTGTTCGAGAGAGACAATGACGATATAAGGTCACCAAGTGCAGAATTCACTCATTGCACGGTGCTGCCAGCTTGGATTCAAAGCGGGGCTAACCTGGCACGAAATTCGCCCGACACGAAACAAGAGAGTTTGCTATCGCTCTAAAGCACCAAGGCGTCTAGAAAAGGGAATGCACACGTTTCATTTTTCACGTTTCACGTTATACGTGCACAAATTCCCAATGTAACCTTCTCAGTAATGCCAGGGCAGCCTCGTTTTGAAGCTCGGGCCAGTTCCCGTGCGAAGAGCCCATTTGTTCCCAAACAAAACGTTAAGGTAAAAATATAAAGTCTAACGTACAGAAAGCCAAAATCTGGAATATCAGCGTGACTGGTGTTCTTGTTTTCGTTGTAGCCTTCCTTCAATCCCTCGAGCTGCTGAAGGATCAGACTGACCTATGAAGACACAACAACAGTTATAACGAGGATATCCCACTCTGG
This sequence comes from Plumapathes pennacea, assembly GCA_964036295.1. Classification (NCBI taxonomy): domain Eukaryota; kingdom Metazoa; phylum Cnidaria; class Anthozoa; order Antipatharia; family Myriopathidae; genus Plumapathes; species Plumapathes pennacea. Next base: position 1,575,534 of record OZ038468.1, read on the forward strand.
ACAAAAAGTAAGGTATTTTGTTCTCCCGTACTTAACACTACACAGCACATGTATTAAACATTACTCATTGTCTAGCTTCTTTTGAGCCATTTTCGAATGCCTGCCGAAATTAATTGCGTGATTGCTTTGGCGCTTTCGCATAGGTCCCAAGTAACGTTTGTCAGCATTCTTGGCCAATCAGGAACAAAATCAAAACTGATTGCGACTTCCTCACGCAGGCAAGCAAAAGGCGGTAGCATTTTCTTGCACTGCTTATTTTATGATCTCTTCCACAAACTGAAACATGATTAATAGAACCAAACAACATAAAGTGCGTCAGACCTGGTACCAATAAGCATCTGTAGGGTTTGACTTTATCTCTGACGTCATCCAGGCAAGATTTTCACCAACGAATTGTCCGAGTTTGAAACAGAAATCAGGTTCTTCTGTGCAGTAACTGGCCAGTGTGTTCTGCCAGTGCATGGATATCAGGTCTGTTGTCATGGAGCCTTCTAGTTTTCCAGCCGCTCGTGCCTTCACGGCGTCGATTAAGATGGGTGACCCGGTCTTAACTTGAAGGTAAGTCCACCTAACAAACAAACAAACAAACAAACAAACAAACAAACAAACAAACAAACAGTTAAAATGTCACAACAATGTTTCATCATTTACTCGGTACTCCTAAGGCCTGGACACATTCTGGCGGCAACATAGGTCGCGCGCGCGTGTTTTCCAAATGCTGCCCTCGTTTTGCGACGCGCTAAATATTTGTTCCGGACAAAAATTTGGAAAGAAAAATTGTGTCCGCATTGAACGCAACAATGTTGCTGTACGTTTTGCCAGCCTGGAAACATGGAAGGACACAATGTTGCGGCCACAATGTGTCCTCGTTTTGCCAGGCCATTAGAGACTGGTGATAATTAGAACCAATTCAGTCGAAGTTGAAAAAGATTTACATTCATGCGTGACGTCGGCGGAAGTTAAAAAAGACTTCCGGTGAATGAGTGTCGTCAGCGGAATTATCAGCATTTTCTGCGTCATAGCAGCGTACTTGAACTTCGAGTGGAGAAAAACAGAGCGAGACGACAGTACTTGGGTTCAGCTTTCACTAACTACAAGTGATAACATGTAAAAAACTTTAATTTTCATTCCCTCGCCAGATATTTGATATATCGTAAAAATCAAAAGGTTCGTCAGACTTTATGTTTACGTGAATGACTCAAGATGCTTCATGTAGTGGCAGTGGGCGTTTCTGCTGTATTTACGTGGCGAAATATTGAAAGAATCGTTTACCACGCAAACAAAAAACCGCCATTAAAATGCCACCCAGAAAACACTTCCGGTCCAGCTCTCCTTGCATTCCTTCTGCGATGATCCCTTTCACTGTCATTCTCTGTTCATATACATGTATAAATTTATGTGTTTTATCATCATTGTGTACTCACCCTGTTTTTAGGTAATTACCCGATTTACGAGCAGCGGCGTATTCTGGAGGGAAACTCTTCGAATCTCGAGTTCCATAGTTAACGTCCAGTGTTTTGCCGCCATCTTGAGAAACGACGTAACGGTATTCGGACTGTTTATCGGGCTCACTAACGACAAAAGATAGAAGTAAAATCCAAAGCAAAGCGTGTATTGTGTGCGTCGACGACATGTTGAATATGGCCACACAGTGCTGCGATCATGTGATGGACTTGTGACCCTTGATTCCGATCTTGTTCACTAATAAGTTAATAAGTTGTATCAGGGGATCGTAGGATCGTCGAGGTAGCAAAGACAATGAAGTCCTTGTCGCTGATTTTGATCGCCCTCTTCGCAATTCCTATCGGTAATTATCTGTTTCTTGTTCTTCTTGCGACTGTAGTTCATTCTGATACAAGCCATGAAGTCGTGTCAACTCTTTTAATCGCTATTACATTCCAACTTCCGTGTTTGCCATAGTCGTATCATTTGCTCTGACGAACAGTTGACCGCTCGAAACATCAACTTATGCTATATCAACTTTAGGTTTACACATATAGAGGATATTACACGGCGGCGATATGAATTTTATTTTCGAGTTGGTAAAAACTATACTTTACGAACGAGCGCTTCGCGAGTGAGTGAGTAAAATATTGTTTTTACCACGAGAAAATAAAATCCATATCTTCAAGCCGCCGTGTAATTTTCTTTTTATTATATTAGACACGAGTGTTTTACGAGAAATTGTACAAACAACCGTGCAAAAGCGGGAAATGACGCCAACGATATCCTCACGTGAGGATATGGAAAATACGCCACTCGGGTCCCGGATGTTGTTTCGTATGGATTTTACGCACGGTATATTTTCCAGTAAAACACTCGTGTCTATATAATAAATTTTTATACCTCTACATCGACGCAGAACAACTAGTTCTAGCACAGACTAGCATTATATTGTATCTAAGAAGAATCGTTGATGATACATTTAAGTACCAAATTCGCACTTGCCGGTAGTTTCGTACTGGTTTATCTAATTGCAGTAAATGTAGCTCTGCGGAAAATACGAATTTCCGCCTGTTGCTCTGCCAGGCTTCGCAGTTAGTTAACGGCAAAGTTCATTTTTTGGTGCATCAGTATACACAGAGTGAAAATTACGCCGTAATTAACGGCGAAGATTTTAGTGCAACACCGTATACAGAGTGAATATTTCGCAGTTAGTTAACGTCGAAGTTTTTGGTGCATCACTATGTACGGAGTGAATATTTCGCAGTCAGTTAACGTCGAAGTTTTTGGTGCATTCCTGTATACAGAGTGAGTATTTTGCAGTCAGTTAACGGGAAGTTTTTAGTGCATCACTATACGGAGTGAACATTTCGCAGTTGATTAACGGCGATCTTTTTTCAGTTACACAGCTATTTTTTGCATTTTTTCTGTACATATAATTAACGTCAAATTTCTCATTTATATATATCTTCCTGTAGACGTTGAAATCTTGGAGGGTAACACAAATAATAGAAGAAAGTGCATAGCAGGCATATCTTATTTAGCTTCCATGTTTAGAGGACTCGTTTCCACATTGTGGAAGGATTAGTTAATGTAATAACCTTTGAAAATACACCTAACATTTTCCAAATAGAATAGAAGAGATTTTATTATTGACAACAATTTTTGAAAACTTGTTTCTTCTCACTTCTAGGCCAGTCACTAAAGTGCCATTATTGCAACAGCTTTACCTCATGGAAAGACTGCGAAATGAAAGAACAAGTAGTGCAGTGTGCAGAGGAGATGACCAACTGTGCCTTTGGATACTTTTATGGAAAATCTGAACAGTACATGAAAGGCTGCAGAAGTACTCACGAATGCGACAGCTACTGCAACACAGCAACAAATCTCCGTGCATGCTATTATCGCTGCTGCACTGGCGACTTTTGCAATTATGGCAGTAACCCCAACATCTCTATGGGCCCTATTGTACCTCCATTTACCTGCTACAAGTGTCATTCGAATTCAATGCCCAGGTGTGAAATGAAAATCGAAGTAGTGTGTCCACGTGGTGAACGCACGTGTATGGAGGGAACTGTGACAGATGCGTACGGGTCTACAGAGTACATCATGGGGTGTGTTTCTGAAAGTGCTTGCCGAAATAAAAAAAAGGTGTGCTCATTCGATCCAGAAAAGAAGTGCGATATCCACTGTTGCAATGAAAAGTTGTGCAGTGGCCTTCTGAGTGGGGGGCGAATAAGCATTCTTGATAATACATGTGCATTCCTTTGCCTGATTATCAGTGTGTTGGCAATAATGAAAAATTACCCTTTTTGGCAGTAGTTTTATCGTTTTATATGCATCATAATCACTTTATAACCTGATCTGTTATGAAGCCACTAGGACTCCCATGGCTTTCTGCTCACTATGACGTGCCAATTTTACAGGGTTTTGTTATTATTATTGTTATTTGTATTAGGGAAGTCATTGAAGGAGATTGTCAGTATAGCGTTCAACTTTCTGGATGGAGGTTACAGTTTTTCATCTTTTGCTCAAAGTGTTAATCTTCTGTACCAACTTCAAAAACTGCTGGTGAAACTTGAAAGCCCATTCACAACTGCAGATGTTTTCGTTGCTCACAATTATCATATTGTGTGCCTAACTGTGCGTTATCGCCTTAAATCTACAGTTACAGGTCATTAGAACTGCATTATCTATGGTATTATTGGAATGTCCGTTCAGCACAATAAACTCGATGTTTAGTCACTGTGGATTAGCCTTGTTTTGTTTAGTTCGGCTTTGTTTATTAATTTTGAAGTATTAATATCTGAGTGTGCTTTTTACTAGCGATTATCAAGGAGTTTGTTTTGTTCAGACTTGTATTAAAGTCTCGTTACAAAAGTGACTCCATGAATGTATTCGGTTACGTAGCCGATCAAACACAAGGGAGTTTAATACACAACGCGGGAGAGGGCGATATTACCACTACATTTGGATATTTGACTCAAAATTATTTTAACACATGTTACTGATGTTACGAAACCATGATGTATGAACAGCCGAGATTTATGTCTGACGCGTTAATTCAGAACTCTCCCCCTCCCCCTTTGCCGCTTTTTGCCCGCCGCCTCACGGGGAGGCCTGGTCGGTTTATGTACAGCGGTCAACCTCGTCCTCAGGTCTTCCGCGTGATAGGCCCTGGGGACGAGGCTGGACAGCGGTTTCATTGCGAAAAACAATATGGCGGATGTTGATGGTGGGACCAGTAGAGAAGTGTTGGAGAAGACTCCGAAATGCCTACAAATTCAGTTTCTCTTGTCTGAATTATCCCTCTCGCTAAGAGTGTATCTAGCCCCAGCCAAGATACGAAGCCGGTTCGATGAAGATTTGGAGGAAATTTGTTGACATTTTAAAATATTAACAAGACGAAGGCATGCTGCTGCCATCTTCATGGAAATCTGATGTGAAGCGGAGGCCAATGGAAGCAGAAAAAACTAAACAGCCGGTATTGAGATTGCTGCTCCACTACCACAAGAAGGTATGAACACTGGAGGTACACAATCGATGCAATAGAACATTTCCTAGATGCCTGTTTCCTCTGTTTCAAGACTAATCCCAGTGTGAAACCTTTGTTAAGGTCGGTATACACGAGGGGACATGTCTCCGCAACAAGTTCCTCGCATTGTGGGACATGTTTCTTCAAGTGTTCACACGGAGGAACTTGTCGCAGCTGCATGTATCGTGGGAAGTAAAATGACGCTTTCTGATTTGTGTATTTTGATACTGTCCCAAGGGCATGCTGCATGAACAGTCACAAGGAGAGACAATGATTATTTTCCCCTCATTTTAAACTTCTCAAACCCCTCAGTTCAAAACTTTGTCTCTGTCACAAAATTTTTGATAAAAGTTGATCGTTCACGTGGGTGGACAAATTTGTATTGCATGAAAATGTAGACACAAGAACACATTTTTACTGACTCAGAGGCAACAGGCATCTTGGAAATGGCCTATTCACTCAGGTAATCACTTTTTGTGACTACATTGACAGTTTATTGATCACTAATATCAATTTATATTTATCTCGCACATACTTTAGACTTCCTGAGTAATATTGGAGGGCCTAGATAGGGGGGCTGCATAACGCTTAACAGTAAACCCCATCTACAATCCTGGCCAAAAGTCGTGGGACACTTAGCCTTTTATCTAAAAATTATGACACTTTCCCTCTTCCCACCCCCCTCCCCCCTTGCAATGTTGAATGAATGTGCTCAAAGTGCACTCCCATTAAGCGACATTGTATGGGGGGGAGGGGGAGGACTAAGTTTTGGAAACAGGAGCCGCTTTCGTTGTTCAACAAGGAGTGGTGGTGAAAACATAGCATTTTTTCAGAGTGTCCCACATACTTTTGGCCAGGATTGTCTATAACGCGAGGCATACTAAAAATGTCCATAACTTCTAGAGGATTTGATGTATTGATGCCAAACTTGAAATAGTTGTTGTTTGTGACCTTGTGTATGTATTCGAGCCAAATTTGCCTAATTAAAAAACAGTTGGAACATTTTTGTGAATGACGTGCTCGTATTGTATGTGCTGAGGAATATGATTGTGACAGGGTGAAAATTGAAAATTGAACGGTCACAATTAAATGCCGGTTTTAACGACTAAAAACTGAGGTTAAAACCTTCAAGTCGATTAATCGTTTATTTTACGATACTCGGATGTCGAAATTAAAAGAAAAACAGCGATTCACATGGGAAAAGAAACAATTTCCGCGGAGCAGAGGGCGCTGACCTTATATCATGTCCTCTGTGGCCGACTGTGTGACAGTGCGTCTCGCTGGTTATCATTGTGGCGTTTCTGTTTCAGCCCTATTCCCCGGGCTTGTGCGTTTGCATTTCGATCGGGGAGTATGTTTCCCAGCATTAATCCAATTGGCTTTTTGTTTTGTTTCAAGCATTGCTGGGTTTTCCGCACCAGGCAACGCACACTAAGAGCAAATGTCTGCAGCTCGGCAGACTGGTGACGTCATTCCGCGGCAACAATAAACAATTTTCTATTCAAATTTGTAAGTGATACAGATACCAATCTCCTAACGACAAGAAGTAAAGCTACTAGTATAATCTTACATGATACACGTGACATGTGTACTTTGAGTGACGTCCGAGTTCATGCCGTGACAATACTCGGCCACGATAACGTCAATTCTCAGTAACAAATACGCGAATAAATCGGATTTTACAGCACTTCCTCAGAAAAGAACGTTCGAACTACTTTGCCCACTGTAGATACATTAACATATCATACTGGCCGGTATATTTGACCAGCCGAAGCATGATTTTCAACAGTTCTCACCTTGACCGTTAATAAAAATCAAAATCTATTTATAATCTTATAGCTGTAAGTGGGTGAGAACTGTTGAAAACACATCAAAATGGCATGTTTGAACAATAAATATCACTTAGAATATAGGAAATATAAACGATAAGTCATTGTGTGCAATATCAAGAGGTACAATTTCCTTTACTTTCGAAAAATCGAACTTTTCCCGGTGAGAATTGATGAGAATTGATGTCAGTACTCGGCACACTGACGTCATGCATCCGGTTTCATGTTTCGCTGTGTTGCAATACAAGCACTGCAAAACAATGGCCACACGAATGCGAAGCTGCTGGCACTGAGGAATTTGTTTCCAGAGGTTAAAGAAACGCCACCTTACGTCCATCATTTCACTATTAACACGATCGATGCATTCGCCTTTTATCAGGACAGGCGGAGCGTCTGCTGTAGCAAAGAATAGCGTGTCGCTGCTCAGTTCAATGTGTCGCTTACAAAAGTTCTTGGGCGCTGGCAAATGCACAGTGTCGCCCTCCAACGCCTGCAAAAGATCGGTCCAAGCAATGATAGTGGGACTCCATCTGAAGTCATTCAGGAAGATTATCTCCGCCTACTCAATTTTCGCGCCAATTTACAATATTTTTCTTAAAATTAAGCCCTATTGACCTCCTAATATCACTGAAAACTCGCGCTAAACTAATTATTTCTTAGTAAATATATCAAAAATACATGCACAGCGTTTATAAAATGTACTCATCCAAATTTGGCTACAATGCATCAAATCCTCTAGAAGTTATGGACATTTTTAATTAACTCGCGTCATGGAGACAATCCTGGCCAAAAGTCGTGGGACACTTAGCCTTTTATCTAAAAATTATGACACTTTCCCTCTTCCCACCCCCCTCCCCCCTTGCAATGTTGAATGAATGTGCTCAAAGTGCACTCCCATTAAGCGACATTGTATGGGGGGGAGGGGGAGGACTAAGTTTTGAAAACAGGAGCCGCTTTCGTTGTTCAACAAGGAGTGGTGGTGAAAACATAGCATTTTTTCAGAGTGTCCCACATACTTTTGGCCAGGATTGTAGGCCTTCATATTGCTTTGCACACTATAAACACATTTAATTTGACTGGCTTCAGTTTGCAATTTTGAAATTATGGCATGTCTTGTAACCTGGGTATAAGTTACTGTAAATTAGGTTCAGTTTTATTATAAACTTTAGCTGGAGACTGGTGTCATTTCACAGGAGATAGGATGGGTATAGTATATTTGTTGCATAAATTAGGATTGGTTTGAGCATGTGTAGTATCTGTGAATGGAGAGAATGATTAAACAGTGTGTGTGATACCATGAGGTTGACTTGAGATTGAATGCTATAGTTGCCACATGAGTTTGGGGGATTCCATTAGCAAGACACCTACAGCTAAGACATGCACATGCCCTTGAACATAGCCTGGGCAACTCAATGTTTTCACTTTTTTTACTATACTGTTGTTTATATAATATTATTGGTTTTTGTCTTATTCCAGAGTTACAACATACATACAATACTACTGGTATGTAGTACAGAGTACAATGCACAGATTATTCACAGCGCCACATCACAGCTGGTGTAGGGACAGTCAGAGAACAAAGCAAAAAAGTACAGAAGGTATGTAAAAATCATTCAGTTACATTATTATGTTTTAGTAATAAGTTCCTGCCTAATATTGCCAACCATCCAGCCTATTACTGTAAATAATTATGATTCCCGAGCAAGCTGATTCTCTTTGTTAATTTTTGAATCAGGCTTGAGTAAACAAAAGACAGAAACAGGCAAATTCTTAACGATGTCATTCTCTCGGTTAAATTTTCCACTTTTTAGGCCAGCTTGCATGAACTGTCGTGGCATGAAATTTTCTTGGGAGTTTAATTTTGCGGATTGCTGATTGTTTGCGTTTTGCTGGAAGCTTTTTTGCGAATTTAGATTTCAGATTTTATTGTTGGGAACAAATTTTTGTGGATCTCAGGCAAGCTTCTGTCTGGTATTTCACGTTTGCACTGGTACATAGCAACTGGATCGTCTCCTCTAGAGTTATATAAATTTACACAGAGACCGCAGACACTGTTCATTTTGTTTCAATTGCAAGAAAGAAGGCTGTGATATTGTTTGCAACCAACTTAATTGAAATTCAGTAATCTAATTATAGATAGAGTAAAATTTCGCAGATTTTTTTTTTTTTTTTTTTTTTGCAAGAGTTTATTTTCGCGGGATTTAATTTTTGCAAATTGTCGGAAAAACTGTGAAATTCGCGAAAACAAAACTCCCGCGAAAATTTCATCCCACACGGTATTTAGATACGAACATATTGTGTTTACAAATCTCCTCGCTATACGCTGGGAATCAAGTATGACGTTTCATTTGCCTCATTTTTGTTTGACATAGGATCTGTACCGGAAGTAAAAGGTTGAAAACATCACTTTCACGCTCCACTCTGATTGGTTGATTTTCACAGGAAGTTATTTGGTTCGTACTAAAAATAGCCGAAGGTTTAGAAGAAATTGCGTTATAAGTTATGGGCTTTTCTGCTTGTGTCTGACAAACAAAGTGGTTTTCAAAAGTGAGAACTGAAAAAGTGAGGCTAACATGCACAATTAAATTCCAATCAAATTTGCTTTGCGCGGCGCGCGCGCGCGCGCATGGCTGACGTCATAAACGCAACTTCCAGTTTCGTACACTTTTGCGAATCTTGATCGAGAGAAGTTGTAAAACGATTCGCTGCGTTAAAAAGTGCTTCAGTTGAAGGAAAATGGGAAGCTCTTGCTCTTTAATTGGCTGCACCAGTTCAAAAAGTACGCCGGTCATGTCGATAGCTAAGCCAGACCCAGATGTGGAAACAAACAAGCAAAAACAACGCACTCGGGTACAGAACATAGTACAGCGCTCCGAGGCGCCGATGCTTGTCCCAGGCCAACTGCGTCGTGATGAGTCTGTTAGCAAGCCGCGTCGGATTAATGTGCAGCCCCGGCCTGACTCAGCGGAAGAGCGGAGGGCCTATATTTCACTGGAAAAAGAGCGTCAACGCGTTATGGCCATGGATACTCACTTGCGCTGTTCCAACGATGTTGATGTTATCGAGAGTCGATTCTCCAGAATTTATCGCGAGACGTCGCCAAACTACCGGCCAAATCTCGGGCGAAAAACCGAGGGAATTCCCACTGACGTGCGTGGATCAATTCCAAGACGGATGAAGTGGAAGGAGCTGTACGTGAATGTCATGAAACCCCGGGAGCAGATCATGTCCATTTATAACACCACTGCTGCAAAGTGCACAAATCCCAACCCAAGGGGGGTCCTAAACGTCAGCCCTGTCGCCCCGGACGATTTGGCGGAGCGAGTTGAAGTTCGTACACCACTGCCACAGAGAGCAGACAGATTGAAAGCAATGAGAGCGCGACTCAAACAGAAGCTGAGGAAGCCAAGACTGAAGAAGAAGGACTCTACACGACGGCCGACTCGTGGAGACTGGGACATAATGAGTGTGATCTCGATCAGTGATGAAGACGATGAGACGGAGGTGATCCTGTACAGCAAAGACCAGGATTGCGAAGAATTCTCGTCTGATGAAAATGGTGATCAAGAGAGTGGTGATGAGTCTGAAGCTGTTTCATTGTGCCGGGGACCACACAGCTTGAGCGCAGAGGACAAGAAACACCAGAGTCGCGCCGCGTACACCCCAGAGCCTCATACAGGTGCGCGAAAGAGCTGCACTCCAACCAGGAAAACGTCGCGCGCTTCCTTCTCTTCCGAGCTGATCAATAATATCTGCAGGAAGACCTCAAGCGATGATGTTGAGGAAGTGATTGTTCTTCCTGAGAAAGTAGCTAAGCCCGCTGCAAGACCGAGGAGAGGTAACGTGTTGAGAAATGCGTTTTTTAGATTGAGCAAAGCGTCTTCACGGGTCCATCCTTTGGTCGTTGTGGAGCAGCCTTCAACTGGAGGCGCCTGGGCTGAGAGGAGCAACAGCGGTGATTCATCTAAGGACCGTACAGCCCCGAGCACCCCAGCCGCTGAGTGCCAAACCAAGCCTTATCGTGTTATCAACGTGGCGCCTTCTGCTACTGAAAGAAACGTTACGGAGGAGCCTTCTCGTGTAGCCCGGGTTCCTCCTCGTTTCAGCTGGAGTCCAGAGCAACGTTTAGCTCGTCGATTTAATGCATTCGACAACTCTCCATGGGAGTTCTGATTTGGTGAAACACCATGCGTACATGTTTGGACTTGCGTTTAAAGCTAGTTGTTAAAGAAAAAAGTTTCCATTGATTGTTTTATGAAAGGCTCTCGCATATCTAAAACTTTGAGAGCCGCTGAATTAGAACACTATTTATTGATGGTAATGGTGATATTGATAGTATATTGCAGGACTGTTTTTTGTTGACATTTCCGAGAATTACAATCTAATAACTTATATGGGAGATATTTTTCTTTGACTCCTTCTTCAAAACCCTGAAATGTAATGCACTTCAGATATTATTGATGCTGTTTAGTGTTTCCCAAAGTAGCTCGTCTCCCACGTACTGTATAATGTAGTTCCTAAGTAGAACTATTCGTTGACGCAGTGTTCACGCCGGTGTGTTGACAGTACAGTTTGCCCTTTTGGTACTGGCACTATGTAATCATTAGGTTCGTTTTAAGCTGGTCCGATTTCTTTAATCTTGTGAGGCCTTTCTGTCTATTTTGCATTCGCTGAAATAGTATGTTGTGAGACGGCGTTTTTCCTATATATTGGGAATAGTCCCACAGGGGTAATATTCTACACCGATATATATGGGTGTTGAACCCAAATATTGCGTCGGTCTTTTGCGAACAGAGATTTGTGTTATTTTTAGTAGTCCGTTTTATCGACCTCTCTGCGAGCTAGCTGCAGCAACTTTATTCACTGCGCCTGAAATAACCGATGTATCATGATAACCTCCATTGTTTGCTATGATAATTGCATTGTACTTTAGTTCAGTAAGTTGACATTAAATCAACGAAACATGTATACCAACAGACTACGCAGTCAGTTATTCCTTTGCATTGAATCTTAGTTGTTGTAGTTCATCCTTCGCTGCTTCACTTTTGTTGTCTTTTTTGTTTTGACTTGAGGGTTCACACGTTCATTTCCGAGATTATAATGCAGATTCTTACGGCGTAAAAGCTCAAGTGACGTAGTCAGTGAGATTAGCTTTTATCTGAGCAAGCTATTTAAGAGGCCCTCTCAGCCTTTTCAATGTTTTTCTGGAAATCCAAGGCTGAATTTGGTTCCCAACACGAAAGAACGTAACTAATCGAAAGAAAACAGCAGTCCTGGACAAAGTCTTTGGGACACCCTGATCATGGGGCTATTTCGTTGATATCACCCACTTTGGCTGACCTAGTTAGCCAAAAAGGTACCCGCTCTCCTCTCCCCCCGATCAATGTTGGTTCAGGGCTGAAAGATGCACAATTCAACATTAAAGTCGGGGAGGGGGTGGCACGAAAACTGAAAGTTAGAGGACTTTGTCCTAGTGTCCCAACATTTTTGACAAGGATTGTTTAGGAGCACTTTTAGGTCAAAAGAAACTAATCTCCTCAAACGAGTTGGATGGTAATAGATTGCTATTCATCTTTCGACTTTCGGGGCCCCCCAAAAATGGCGGATCAATGAATAGCAATTTGATAAATTTGATAATCTTTCGTGCTGGGAACCAAATTCAGCCTTGGATTTTCCAGATGTAAACAAAAACATTGAAAAGGCTGAAAGGGCCCCTTTAAAAGCCACGTTCTCTAAACAGTACGGTGTTACCTGACCAACGTAACCCTTTTACCCATAAGAGCGATCAACTTCAACTTTCTCCGTCACTTTTTATGAAATGTATATACCTGATATACTTGTGTTATACGTACTGAGTTCTTCACAGTGAAACCGCAAGCACAAGGGTCAAATATTCTAATTTTCTTGCGGTTGCTTATGTTTTCGTCACTCGTTTTCACGGACACATATCTCTTGTTCTGGTGTCGCTTAAGAAAACCAGTCTCAAGTTTGTGTTTTTGAAGTTTTTCAGTCTCCAGGTGGCATCAGGATTTGCTCGTGCTTATATTTAAGTATATTATAAATACCATTGAGTAATGGCCTGGTAAAACGAGGACACATTGTGGCGGCAAGTCATTGCTCGCGCGCACATGTTTCCCAAATGTTGCCCCGTTTTGACATCCAGAAAACATAGAAGGACACAATGTTGCCGCCACAATGTTTCCTTGTTTTACCAGGCCATTACTCATGGTATTTATAATATACTTAAATATAATGTAAATTTGATTGCACCCGCAGTTTATGCTTGGGGGACTTGTATAAGCGGGCGCTGTGCATGTACTAGACGGGGACTTGCCCGTTCCCCAAGGGAGTCCAACTTAAGTATTAAAATACAGCTTTAACTGTAACAGGATAATTTGATGAGAGTACACGTGAAGGCATGTGTAATTTACGTAATACGAGAAAACTGGTTTGCTACTGGTTCAACAGGTTTGTCGTACAGTAGCTATATAGTTGGCTTGAATGCAATATAAAGTGTCATTTGAGTTGTCGCTGTGACAGAGTGCGACGACATCATGCAGTTAATAAATTTGGTACTACATCTGGCTTTGTTTTTTAGGTCGCTTTCGCCCTCTTTGGCGGCATGTCCTCAACTACCACCTGATGGCAATCCGATTGACTGCTCCGTGAGCAGCTGGAGTAGTTGGGGCTCCTGCGACAAGTCTTGCGGCCATGGTACCCGGTACCGCAGCAGATACAAGACAGTTCATGAAACGTGCGTTGGCGGATCGTGTCCTTACGACCTTCTGCAGTCAAAGCCTTGCTACGCTGGGTAAGTATACTCCTATTTGCTTTTGTGCTCTTGTTTATGAATGTCTGTTTTATGATGATGATGATTATGTCATTATTTTTATATAGAAATTATTTATATGTATTTATTTATTATTTCACGCATTTTTTTTTTATTATTTCACGCATTTTTTATGAACATCTTAGCCTTGTGAAAACTTCTCAATTATTAATTTTTTCTCGTTTATGGTTAAACTTTTTTTTATGAACATCTTACTATTGGTTCGTGCGTGTTGGATTGACGTTTTTGATGTACTTTATCAGACGTTAAACAACCTCTGCTATTTTCATAGTCCTGTTCAGGAACAAATACTGCTTCCTATGATTTCGAATTCAGAACTGTATTTCTGCCAGGATGCCGTTCGCCGGTATACTTGTCACATACTTGAATCAGGTCGAAACATGCACCTCCCAAGTTCAAATCATGTAACTGATCATTTTACAAGAATTTAGAACTATAACATTCATCTTTAACGATAACCCATCACGAACAAATATTTTTGTCAAGTTAATTCATGAAAGTTCTTTAAAACATTGGTAACTGTTTCAATTATTGATGTATGCCTGAGTACGAGACCGGCACTTTTGCCCTGCGTTAGGCTTGTGCCGCAAAACGTTTAATCGGACATCTTTTTGTTCTTTTGATGCACTGATCGAGCAGAAGTCATGCTCTGTTGTGTTGGATGTTCACACGCGACTCAAAAACATTTTGAGAAAAGGATGCTTCCTATTAATATTAGTTTACTTGCTGGCAGTGATTACATGGAGCTTTGCGTATTTAGGATGCATAAATGCTTCGTCATACATGAAAAATTTGCCCCTGCGTAATTCTATTTCAAAACTAATTGGTACCTAACGTGCGTGTGGTTGGTACAGAAATAGCAGTTCCAGGCTTGAAAGATGTAGAGCTGAATTTGCGGCCAAGCCGGATCTTGATTTTGGCAATTTTTTCCATGCACATCGGGGCTTGTCCCGACTTGTTTGAAGACAAGGGTACTTCCACATAAGCCTTATAGGTATGTGCCGCCCCAAGGGGTATCATTTTCAGCACATTTTAGTCTGAAATAGGGTATCAATTTTGAGCCTTTGGTCTGGAATAGGGTGGGAGGTTTCTATATTTGGCCTGAATTAGGGTCAAAAATTGTCGAAAAGTGGCACATTTTGGTAAGAAATAGGGTCGAAAATCGCAAATCTTAGTCAGAAAAACGCTCGAAAATCGCATTGTTTGGTCTGAAATAGGATAAGGGTTTCAGTCCTGGACGACACACTCCCATCCAGATTTTGAGGAGCCTCCCCCAACTGGATCGAAGCGTTTCCTGGACTCGAACGAAAGCAGTGCTTGTTCTAACCAGTTTGAAGATAAGGAAAATAGATGGGACAGTAGGAGAAGTGCCGGCGTCCCAACTTTTGTAGCCATGCCAACCTTTATATTTCTGTCGTGGTACTCATTGGCGCTTGCCGGTTTGGCGGCAATTGTTTAACCTATTCGTGTTCCGCAATAGGCCCAAAGAAACACGTTAGGCTTTTTGTCGCAGACAACAGCCGTCAAGCAATTCTCAAGTGGATTAGACAAATGTCATAATTTCGACTTTAATATAGAGTTCCATTTTTCTGGCGGAAGAGGGAGAAAATAATTTTTTACCTCAGTTTGTCGACTGTGGTCACACTAGAAAGTTAAATCACGATTTAGCAGTGCTTAATCGCGATTTAGCCAAAATCTGTGTGTGACCCCTTCCATATACCTCCAGTAAAATACTCCATTTTTATATACCTGCGGGCAGCTACGCCATTTTCTTCAACAGATCATTTATTCAGTTCCTAAACTAGCGGGATGTGACCGATCGCAGATGTGACGGTGATTTGATTGTTCTATCACACCGACAAAGCGCCTAATGAAACATGAAAATCTTAATTAAAATGTAATTGTTCCGAGGCGGAGTTTCCGGTTTTCGCACCCCTTTCAAATACCAATGTGATTCAACATCACTCGCCGTGGTTAGTGTTTTAGGCCCTGTCCACACTAGTCCGGATAAATTTGAAAACGGATATTTATTTATCCGTTTTGGTCTCCCGTCCACACTAAGACGCGTTTTAGGTGACTGAAAACGAATATTTTCGAAAACGCGTTTTAGTGTGGACAGCAGTAACGACTCGAAAACGGTAGTGTGGACGGAAAACTTTTGGTGCGTTTTCATACGAAACCTCCGTTTCCAAATTCATCCGGATTAGTGTGGACGGGGCCTTAGTGACCCTTTCAAATACCAAAAATGACATTTTCCCATACCCTTTCTTATACCTGAGTCGGCTATACGGGACCTCCCCGTATAGCCGATCATAGGGAGTAACCCCCCCCCCCCCCCCTTGGGAGGGGGGGGGGGTGGGTGACCGCAAAAACTGCACATTGAGCAACGAGTTGAAAGAAATTAACTCTCGTTCTAAATTGTCGACGTCAGTGTTGATCGTAACCTTGACCACAACTCACTTTTTATCAGTTCCCGCACTTTTTTCGCAACTTCTTCCATATGATGTGTTTAGCGTCAAAACTCTGATGACCTCTTGAATTTTTTGCAATCTCTAGTTGTCAAATTTGAAAAGGTAACGCAACATCAAGAGACTTTATACTTGCCACCGATAGGTACTCTCATATATAAAAGGACGGGGATGCTCGTACCGCTTAGGGGTCAAAACTGCGGTTTTGGTACCGCTTAGGGTGCTCAACATCAAATTCTGACATTTTTATGTGACGTGGTACCGTTTAGGGGTCGAGTGTCAGTCGAATGAACTCTTTTTGTTTGAAAACAACAAGGGATAAAGTGCTTGATGATATCCCTTTTATGGCAATTAAAGATATTGAAACTTTAAATTCTTGGTTTAAGCAATATAACACGAGTTTCCATGTCTATGTACTCTTATATAAACACGCGGGATGTTGGGAGAACACGAGAAAAAGTTCAAAATCACGAGCCGCTTCGGCGAGTGATTTTGAACTTTTTCTCGTGTTCTCACAACATCCCAAGTGTTTATATAAGAGTACATAGACATGGAAACTCGTGTCATATTGCTTTTATAAAATAACGAAGCTTTTATTACCTGAAAGAACTTTATATTGAAAATGATCAAGTTCAAGATTCTCCCGAAAACCGTCAAAACGCACGCTCGTCCAATCGGAAAGTCTGTTTCACGGCACTTCGCTCAAGTCAGTCCATGAATGAAAACGGAACACCACTCCCGTTCACTTGAAAAACTTGACAGGCTGCTAAATGAAGGTGAATTTCGCAGAAATGTGTCGGATATTAGTACCACTGTTTGTCAAGAATTCAAAAGAACCGGCGAGAATGTTTTGAGCCGTCAGGTTTCAACTTTCAGGACAACGGTGTCACTCGACGTAAACATGTCTGCACAACAACACTATTCTGCTGAAGAAGGTAGTTTGTACATTTGTTTGCTTTACTTGAGCATTACTTGAACTCTGCCGGACGACAGTCAACTCCATTGAATTGACTCAACAGCTTTTGTGCCACCGAGCCGACAGCCGAGACAGACTCATTAGCGAAGACTGTTTGTGCCTTCATCACCATAAACCTACAGTTATTCGTGTGAAACTCCGGTGATCTAAGCCATCTAGTTACTAGCTACGAGCCACAGGAGACGAAGGTATAAAGGCTAGAAACTTTAGAGAATGTTCTTTGACTGTGTAATTGTTGGCTTTCTGTCTCACGGTTTCCGAATTAAATTTCATGCAATATTCGGACAACTTTTCTTCACGCTGCTTCACTAATTGCACATGATTTGCACACGGCTTCACTATTTGCTCTAATAGCCTACTGCAGTTTGTGGAACACATGAATCTTTGAAGTAGGGCCGGGGACGACTCGCAGTCTTTTTATTTCAGGATTCGTCATTTCCATGTCTTTGTACTTATTTATAAAATGGTTTTTTAACCAATCAGAGCGCGCGTAGTATCATATTTATTTTATAAATGCTTTTATTGGTACCTTTTCCCGACCAGCTTCCCCGTCATTTTTATGTGAGAGTCCCCCCCTCCCCCCCGACCGATGCCCAGAGAGAGCCCGTTATGCCGTCAACAAAAACCGATGAGAGACCGATGATAACGTTTGCAAAGGCCATAGATTTTACAACTCCGAAGTCCAGATGCTGCCCTTTCAGAACGTGTTTTATTTTATTTATCTAGTCGGATTAGGAGGTTAGGAGGTTAGCTGTCATGTTTGATACATTCAAGAGAACACGAATGCCACCTCTTTGAAGTCACTTCAATTTTCTCTTTTCAGTCTCCCATCAGAGATATATCATACAGTATGGAGAATTTGGCATTTGATACCTTGCTCAAATGACAGCTGATTAAAACACAAATTATCTTTTCATTACTCTTACATTTTCTTATTTTATGGTTGGGAGAATTTGTATTTTGACCTTGGGAATGAAAGGGTTAAACACGATTTAGAGTGCGAAATCATGATTTAGCTTTCTAGTGTGACCACAGTCAATCACAACAGAGGGGGAATTGCATTGCTTTCGTCACGTTTTTCGTGTTAAAGAGTTTTGTTGACGAACAGGAAACCGCTCTAAAACGACAGAAACAGACAGTTATTGAAATCATATTTGGTCGTTGCTTACTAATGTTTCTGTACTAAATACCTGCTCTCTGTATTCGTGATCGTGTTCGTTGCAGACTGAAGGGGCGCGAAGTTTGTGCCGATTGTGTGGCCAAAGTTCACCTTGTGAAAATATTTTATAATCAGAATCACACACTGGTAGTCTTTTCGAGTTTCAGTTAACCTGTAAGCCTAGAATGTAGTTGCCGCAGTCGTCTTTTTTTTCCATATATATGTACGTATGTAATTTTAAGGCCGGTGCAAATTAATTCGAGTTCTTACAAGGAATGGTGTTTAAAAAATTTACGCTTGTTTCTTTGTAATTGTTTGTTTGTTTTTAGCTGTTGCGGTTCCATCAACTGCGTGGTTTACAGCTGGTCAGCATGGGGCTCTTGTACAGCAACTTGTGGGACGGGTAAGTCTAAAATGTACAAAATGATAAAAGCTTTTTGTACATCAAACTAATGATAAGATATATGACCAATCAATAGAAAATAACAGCAACAACGAACATTCATATTTAGTTATTGGTGTTACTTACTTTGCCAAAGAGAATGAAGGGTGAACATTTCATCATCTTGATACTTTATTAACTTACATACAGTGTACTGCGGCTGCTTTTAATAAGGAAACTTTCTTCTTTTTCTGTTGCAGTTTAAAACTTAAACCCCATGCACTTTAATGCTCTCGTAGCTTAATTAAAGTTAGTTCACTTGGATTTTCTCTCTTATATTCTGCTTGGTCATCAGGTTTTTCTTAGTTTGACTGACTTCCGTATTTCAAAGTGTTTTCAAGTCAACTGCTTGGGAACATGGTTTTTGACCTTTGTGTGTTGGCATTCGGTCACGTGCACAAAGTCTGTTCTTGCATGGACGTCTGTGTACTTTGTGGTCAGCCAATGTTGTATGAAAACCCTCACTGTTTATTTTATTCTGCTTGATTCCACACTTAGCATTAAGTATTTGTTTTTAGAAATCCGTATTTATCAACAATGACTATTTAACAGTGTATCTCTTATATCAGTGATTTTGATATCTAATTTGAACAAAATGTCGCACCATAACAATATGTAATGGTAATCCTTGAACAAAGCACCAAACAAACTCAAATGTTTCTTTCAATCTTTTCTCTCCAGGCACTAAAACCCGCACTCGTAAAATTAAAACTAAGCCCTATTGTAATGGCGCTTCCTGTCCAGCGTTAAAGGGCACAACGTCATGCGCACAGTATCTAAACCAGGACTGCGTGATGTCATCGTGGTCAGCGTACAGCCCCTGCAGTAGTAGATGTGGTAACGGCTGGACTCAGAAAACACGCAAGATTATCAAGCCAGCGGTTTGCCGTGGGAAGGCATGTGAGAGTACTGTTTCAAAGAAGCAATGCACGAGCTATGTCGATAACAGGGACTGTCTGGTAAGGAGATAAAATATCAGCATTATTTAAGTCCTCCTTATTGTCATCATCATCATCATCATCACCATCATCATCATCACCAATACCATCACCACCATCATCATCATCATCATCATCACCATCACCATCATCATCATCATCACCATCATCATCATCATCATCATCATCATCATCATCATCATCATCATCATCATCATCATCATCATCACTATCATCATCACCATCACCATCACCATCATCATTATCACTATCACCATCACCATCACCATCACCACCATCACCATCATCATCATCATCATCATCATCATCATCATCATCATCATCACTATCATCATCACCATCACCATCACCATCATCATTATCACTATCACCATCACCATCACCATCACCACCATCACCATCATCATCATCATCACCATCATCATCATCATCATCATTATCATCATCATCATCATCATCATCATCATCACCATCATCATCATCATCATCATCATCATCATCATCATCACCATCACCATCATCATCATCATCACCATCATCATCATCATCATCATCATCATCACCATCATCATCATCATCATCATCATCATCATCATCATCATCATCATCATCATCATCATCATCATCATCATCACCATCACCATCACCATCATCATTATCACTATCACCATCACCATCACCATCACCACCATCACCATCATCATCATCATCACCATCACCATCATCATCATCACCATCATCATCATCATCATCATCATCATCATCATCATCATCATCATCACCATCACCATCATCATCATCACCATCATCATCATCATCATCATCATCACCATCATCATCATCATCCCCATCACCATCATCATCATCACCATCATCATCATCATCATCATCATCATCATCATCATCATCATCACCATCACCATCATCATCATCATCATCACCACCATCACCATCATCATCATCACCATCATCATCATCATCACCACCATCACCATCATCATCATCATCACCATCACCATCATCATCATCACCATCATCATCATCATCATCATCATCATCACCATCATCATCATCATCATCATCATCATCATCATCATCATCATCACCATCACCATCACCATCACCATCACCATCATCATTATCACTATCACCATCACCATCACCATCACCACCATCACCATCATCATCATCATCACCATCACCATCATCATCATCACCATCATCATCATCATCATCATCATCATCATCATCATCATCACCATCATCATCATCATCATCATCATCATCATCATCATCATCATCATCATCATCATCATCAGCATCATCATCATCATCATCATCATCATCATCATCATCACCATCATCATCATTATCACCACCATCACCATTATCATCATCACCATCATCGGTTTCCTGTTTTCTTTTTTGTTTCCTTCTTGTAATCCTGTCAAAACCAGATTTACTACAACTCCTTAGGCTTTTTAGCACCTGGAGTGACCAGAGGCAAACCTCTTTCTTTGATACGTAACTATCTGCCTTTAAACGGCCGCTTTCCGCATGTCTCTCAATATATTATTTTTTTAGCACACACAATAACTAATCGAGCGAAATCGTGTCTTTACTGTATTTGCTACATTAGCGTAGATAACAACCTGGGTACGAGAGATGAGTTTGAGATATACTAGAACTAGATGTGGGGCTCACAAATGAATATGGGTATAACGTCGCATGGCAACATGTCCGCATCTCTAGGTGACCTCATGGAGTGCATGGGGAACTTGTAGCGAAAAGTGCACCGTTGGTACGAAAGCAAGAACGCGAACGATTTACATCCATAAGCGCTGCCAAGGCAGAAGCTGTCCAGCTCTCAAGGTTTGTAAATATGCTTGGTTATATCTCCTTTCTGTGTGTACACTCTTTGTTCAAGCTTTCGGTTTTCTTCATGTAGTGGGTTTACAGCTTGCATTTGTTTTTATTGGAATTGAAGTGTGGTTCATTTGTAATAGCTTGAAAAAATTTGGAAAGATTCCATTAAATAGTTTTTGCGTTACATTGTGTCAAACATGGTTAAATATCACGATTTGATCCTTCAAAAAGAGGTCAAAGACTGGGGCCGAATTTCTGTATAGTGACGTATGCAGATGGACACGTTTAGCTTCACAACAAAATGTCTGAGGACTTTCGCGTAAAAGTGTGTCGTTGGCGTACATCATAACTTGGAGAATGGGAGACTAAAAAAAAGTTCATTAGTTGCTGCGCAGCGAACGAAGCAGCAGTTCAAAATCTTGACATACGGCCAAACCCTCTCTAATAAGCCCCCCCCTTTTATTAGAGCATTTAAGATAGTTTAATGCCGCTTTAAATAAATGCGACCTAGTGATTGTTGTTGTTTGTTCGTTTCCAGGAGACATCGCAGTGCGGGATCCCAAACAATGGATGCGAACACGTCTGTAGTAATGGTGTGTGCTCTTGTTGGCCTGGGTACAACTTGGTCGCCAACAAGAAGAACTGTGTTGCTAAGGATTGTGGGAAACCCACGCCTCGGTATTGTGGACCAGGTAAGAATCACGTGACACTTGAGAGTGACCAACGTAAAAAGTGTGGAGAATTTGCCATTGGTTGGCTTGCTTGGACGAATGTTGATTCCTGTCTCTGTCTTGCGCAAGCGTCTGGTCCTACAGCCTTTCTGTCATTATCTTTTCGCTCCCTCTCCCGTCTACTTCTCCAATGTCCGCTTGCTTTTAGTTTTGGATCTCCCATCTTCATATTCTACTGGTTCTTTTTAACTCGTGAATGCGAAGCAATGAACGAGTTATTGTGAGGGGTGGGAAGTTTCACTCACAATAACTCGTGTTCCACATGTTCTTGAAAATTAAGACCGAACTGCGGACTTCACCTGGATTTTACAGTTCGATCGATCGAAAGCTTCTTAGCACCTTTGAACCGTGGCGTTGGCTAAAATCACAGTACTTGTATGGCTTCAATGCTATATTTTCCAATGCTATATACAGAGGATAGATCTATAGCGTTCCTCATTTACGAGTTGGCTCACAGGAGCCTTTGATTTCATTTCCTTTCTTTGTCTATTCCTTCTTCTCAGTCCGTATCTTTTTCCCTGCTGTTTACCTCACTGCTGTCTCTCTTACTCTGCTGGACCTCATATCATTCCTTAGTTGTTGGTTTTGTGCTACCTGTCAACCTCACTTCCCTTTACATCTTGTCTTTAGTTTAATCTATCACTTATTTCTGTTCTCCTGCAGGGACTCAGCTGGGCAGCACGTGCAAGCATGCTATTGTCACGTGTCCTGGAGGTTCTAACAAATACCCTGTCACGTGTTTACTGTCGTGTCCTCAGTATTACGTCATAAAAGGAGCTAGCTCCATCACGTGCCAGACTTCAGGACAGTGGACGCTTTATGGAAATTCCTTTTGTCGAAGAATTAACGATCCACCAACTCAGGTGAGATAAAAGTGGAACAAGCATTACCTGAGTGAGGGAATCCGTTGGGAGTGAATACGCTATTTGCAACCACTGGTCATATGACCTCAAACTCAGACTTTTTGGGTACCATTAAAAGAGATGTGGGTCTACAATACATGTTAAATTTTAGGTCCGCGGTAAATTTTGGATAATGTGACTTTCAGCGAAATGCGTTCTTGACGTCACTTCCGTTGACGTCATTTTCGTTGCCATTATTCTTTTCTCTTGTGTAAAACTTATGTTATAGAGAATGCATTGAGCTAAGTTTCAGTTGGATATCGCGTCTTAGTATTGAGCTTCATGGCTGAGTTTTGAGGTTTTACGAGCGTTACACTGAAATACAAAATCTGCACTTGAATCCATAGATTGTACAAATGACCGCTGACTTGAAAATGAAGTGACCACACGGCAGAAAAACATATTTCCGCGGTGTTTACAATTTGCTTTTCAACTCTTTTAAGAGTTAAGCTCCATTAATTTTATTATCTATTACATACTGTGCCATCTTACCTGAAACTTTCACATTCTCACAACATTTCTTCAGGACAGGTCAAAATCTATGACTACGTCTTTCTCTCGACTTTTGCGCGTGTCTTGGGTGTTGCTCTCTAGTTGTTAACGAATGCTTTTTGCTCTTGATTGGCCAAGAATGTTGCTAAAGTTGTTAGGACCAATCGGAAAGCGTAGCAAACGCAAAACCAAAGCAGTCACACGATTACCTTCAACAGTCATCCAAAAACGGCTCTATCTCTTGACCATTCATGAATGTGAAACCTCCAGATTTTTAAAGAAAATCCACACATTTTGTGCAAAACAGTTTGAGAAAGAATCAAGACCAATATCTTCGTATCTTCTTATTGTTTTTCGATATATTTTAAGCGCTGATAGCTAGCTAGCTGTTAATGACTGGATTTTGTCATTGTCTTCTTCAGATTGTCCTTTCTGGTTCTGGAACCGTTCCTGAAAACCAACCGCGAGGAACAAAACTTGGCACTTTCAGCTCGGTCGATCCAAACTCGCAGGACAAACACACGTACACAATCCGCAGCGGCGGCAGCGGCAAGTTCGAGATCCGTGGCGCAGGCCTGTTTACCTTGGCTGTGTTTGACTTCGAGACTTCTCCGAATAAGTAAGAAACTTGTCAGGGTCAGGTGGGGCGGACTTGTTCACTTTGGCTGTGTTTGATTTTGAAACTTCTCCGAATAATTAAGAGACGTGTCAGCAGCCTTAACCAACTGAGTTCAGTTGTACATTATGCCTCAACTGACAATTATCGCATGCAATAAAGACTATGGTAAACAAAACCATGTTTTGACCATAATCTTCTAGCCTGATGGGTGCTTTTATACATTAACTGAGCTCCTACATGTGATCCGGGTGAATCATCTACGTCTGTACATGGATATGTTTGCATTGAGGGAGCCCCTGCAGTCTATGCTCCACCAGCACAAGAGCTAATTCAGATGTAACTGTACATTTTTGTTTTGAGTAGCTGAGTTTATACTCAGTATTGTTGAATCTCTTTTAGGTATTCCATCGTCGTTCGTAGCACTGATAATGGCAAACCGTCATTATTCCTTGAAAAGACCTTCACCATATCTGTAACAGACGTTAACGAGGCTCCAACAGCTATTCAGGTCAGGCTACCTAACTAACTACAAACCTACCAACCAACCAACCATTGTACTAGCTGCTCACCTTCTTGAAATACAGGTTTTATAAATACCTACTTACCCACCCCACCCCAGCCCACCTAAACCTTACTACCTTATTATCTATATCGCCATCGATCCATTGAATATTCTTGTATGCTTGTTCTGACCATTGTTCATCCGTCCTTTTTTTGATCTATATGTTTTATTGTTGATGTTCCTTCTTCATAATTTATCTGGTTTGATTATCTGTCAGTGAAACTGCATGTTTACTTAACTTGTACTCTTCTTTTCTCGGCACAGCTCTCTTGATTGCCAGTGAAGCTTGCATGTTTGTTTAACTCGTACTATTCTTTTCCCACAGCTCTCTTCACTGTCAGTGGATGAAAATAGTGACGTGGATACCACTGTTGGCACGTTGAGCACCGTGGACCCTGACAACGGACAAAAATATCTGTACACGATGCTGGACAGCGCCGGGGGGAGATTCAAGATAGCAGGGCAGCAAGTGAAGGTAAGTGTAGGCAGGACGACACAATATGGTACCTTAACAAAATATGTAATCCTTTTAATATTTTGTACAATACGATACACACACCATAGTCCAAGTTCAGTCAGCACGGCACAGCACAGTCCAACAAAACAGAATAGAATATTCTAGAATAGAACAGAACAGCACAACACAGCACAGTACAACACAACACAGTTCAGCACAGCACCACACCATAGTCCAGTCATCACAGCACAGCCCAACAGAACAGAATAGAATATTTTAGAATAGAACAGAACAGCACAACACAACACAGCACAGTACAACACAACACAGTACAGCACAGCACCACACCATAGTCCAGTCATCACAGCACAGTCCAACAGAACAGAATAGAATATTCTAGAATAGAACAGAACAGCACAACACCGCACTTCAACAGTACAGATGATTAAATTGTATGTAAAAGATACTGGTAAAGTGACAGCGAAAGCAAATAAGTACTAAAGAAGCAGAGAGACGTGAACACGTCTTAATAGAACATGTTGTTCAACAATAATAAATATTAATCCAATGATAACTATATACTAGACTATAACATTTTTATTTCATTTTATTTTAGTTGGCCCAATCCAACAAAGCTTGTTTACAAACGGGCGGCAGCAACTGTAAAATCAACTTCGAGCAGCAAAAAAGTCACGTGATTCGAATCCGTAGTGCGGACAGCGGTTCACCGTCAAAGTCCGTCATTACGTCCATTACAATTTCCGTCAACAATGTGAACGACCGACCACGTGGTCTCTCATTGTCTGGTTTCACAGTGAAAGAGAATGCACCGCTGAATTACGTCATTGGGACCTTCTCCGCGACCGATGAGGATTCTGGGCAGGCGTTGAGTTATTCGTTGGACGATGATGACGGCGGTCGTTTCGTGGTCAACAAGAACAGACAACTACTGCGAGCTAAACAGACCGATTACGAGAGCAACAAAGTGCATTACATCACAACAAGAGTGACGGACAATGGGAACCCTCGTTTATTTGTAAGTAATTAAACGAATGCTAATACGTCTTGTGAAAATGACTTAACCACCACAACAACAAGAACTAAGGCAAAGAACTAGATGATTGTCGAAAGTGATCTTGTGATTGCTCTGATTTTGTATTTGCTACGCTTTTGGATTGATCAACACAAGTTTGGCAGCATTCTCGTGCAGCCAGAAAAAGAGAACAAAACCCGATTGCGATCTGCTCATGCAAACAAGCACGTGACTTTGCTTTGTTAACAGTGTTTTCTTCCAGCCCTTTAAAGGCCGTTGTTATTTGGTTCTAGAAAGCCAAGTACAATCATTCGCCCCATGCGATTCAAAACGTATAATTTTTTATTTTTGTTTGCAGATGACGAAACGTTTCTCCATCGTTGTCTTGAACGTCAACGAAGCCCCCGTGTCAATAACAATCGATAACAGTACAGTTCCAGAAAACTCTAAGACTGGAACAGTTGTGGGAACAGTCACAGCTACGGACGTGGACGCCGTTCAAACGTTGACGTTTAGTCTGGACGATGACGGCAACGGAACGTTTTCACTTCAGGGAAGTACTTCATGTAAGACAAACAGCCAGAAAGGGACGACGTGCACTGAGAAGCTTATGGTCAGCGGTACTATCAACTTTGAAGAAACGTCCAGCATTGACGTCATTGCGAGAGTAACAGATGATAAAGGACTATTTCGCGCGCAAAAGTTGAGCATCGCCGTGATTGACGTGAACGATCCGCCCACTAACGTCACGATTGATGGAAGTCTGACGGGATTCGTTCAGGAAAACAGCAAAGACGTACAAATCGACGAGCTGTTAACAGAAGATGAAGACGTCGGGCAAACGTTTACGTACGTCTTGAGCGACAATGGCGGAGGAAACTTTGAAATTCGCGGTGACAAACTCTTCGTTTCCAAGAACGCTCGGTTGGACTACGAACGCGCTTCCAGTTACAACATCCGCATCAAATCAACGGACAGCGGAGCCGGGCCTTTATCAATTGAACAGACTCGCAAAGTTGTAGTTCAAGACGCCAATGAGTCCCCCACCGACATTCAGTTGTCGAAAAACACTGTATTAGAAAACACGCCTACAGGCGGTGTGATTGGCGATTTGAATGTCACCGACCCTGACAATCTTGGCCCGCTGGGGGTGGTGCAGAGTCATACTTGTATCCTGACGGACTCAGCCAATGGGAAGATAACTGTCAGTAAGAATCAGCTGACCGTTGGTCCTGCGGGCGTCAACTTTGAAGAAAACGCGTCTGTTAAAGTTACCGTTCAGTGCACTGACAAAGGTGGTCTTAGCTTGACTAAATCTTTCACCATAAACATCACAGATGTGAATGAAGTCCCAACCAGTGTTGCTCTTTCAAATACAAATGTTAAAGAAAATTTGCAGGCTGGAAGCGTCGTTGGACAATTAAGCGTTGCAGACCCGGACAACAAGCGATCCGCGGTTCAAACATTCAATTATTCTGTCGTCGAATCTGCGTCCAGCGTTCCATTCCGCGTTCAAAATGGTCGCCTGATTACCACTCGTCTGCTCGACTATGAGTCCAACAGTCAGTGGACCGTACGAGTCAAAGCAGTAGACAGCGGTAGCCCACCTTTGTCACGCACAGAGACATTTAAGGTGCAAGTTCTTGACGCAAATGACAAGCCAAGTGGAATTTTGGTTAGTATTTGTTAACTACACAGCGATTTTTGTGTTTACAAACATTGCAACTGTAATGCTAATGTGCCAATCATTTGGACACCGTTTTGTGTAAAGAAGCCAGTGGCTCCTTGCCCAACTAGTCCAGGATTCTCCAATACTTTCTCTTTGCCAAAACTGAACATCTCAGGGCTTTGATTGAAGACGAACTGAATTATTTTTTGGCTTAAAAGAAATTTGCAGTGTCGTAATGTGAGCGAGGAGGAAGGAAGAGTTTTATCCAAATTGTGAATTTCCTGTTTCACAAATTATTGCTATTAGTTCGTTGATTTGTCGTAAAATCCAGTGTGTAAGCGTTGTACAGTGAAACGTTGATATAATGAAGGCCAAGGGACTCGGAAATTATGTGTTCGTTTTAACGGGGTTTCGTTATAGCGAGGTTTCGCTCACATACATTTTACTGTAACTGGGCTGTAAACGGGCTGAAGAATATCGTTCGTTATATCGGGGTTTTCGTTATACCGAGGTTCGTTATATGGAGGTTTCACTGTATTAGAACTGTACAGGAAGATGACCTTATAATTGGATGACATGTGTTCAAGATACATCCATGAGAAGCTGAAATAATTGAGCTCATAATAGAAGTTCTCTTAACCAATCAAGAGGATCTGAGTGAGTGCCGTAGTGAGAATCGATGGTTAGATCAGCTCTAATCTGAGTAAGCTGTTAAAAGCCATTTCTCCTTACTATATGATGTATCTCTGGTGAGAGACTGAAGGAGGAAATTGAAGTTGATCAGTCGGATGTTATAAGTGTATGCTAGACGGTTATCAGTATGAGAGGTCACACTATTCTAGAACTCGATACACCATTTTGTCTTCGTTTCAGCTATCCCAGAATGCCGTGGACGAAAACAGTGCACAGGACACTTTAGTTGGACAACTGAGTTCATTAGATCAAGACTCAACCCAGGCCCACTCCTATCTCTTACTGGATAGTGCTGGAGGAAGGTTCAAGATCGATACGAATGTGGTGAAGGTAAGCTAAACAAGGTGCACTGGGGAGAGGAGACTACTAGCAGGGGAGGTGTGTGGAAGATGTGTAGAGTGCAATGTATTGAGACTGTAAATTAACTCTAGTTTCATGTTTATTATTAAGGAACGATTTGAACTTTGAGTCTTCTAGCTCGTTAACTCTTTTAACTTTCTCTATAAAATTAAAGTAACCCGAATTTTAACGCGTTTTTCTGTCAGACAGACAAACTTCAATATCGGCAGAAAGTTTAAGCGATAGACAAGCGCAGAAGCAGAGATGTGGAGGGTCTTTCAGTTCTTTGAAGATAGGACATATAGAAGCGTTGTAGTGCAACGATTTGGGTTTCTATTTGTATTCAATGCCGGTATTAGCTTGTACATGAAAGGACATTATTAGCTGTAAATCAGGGAGATATTTATAAAAGTCTATATGTTTTAGGTTGCTGCATCAAACGTGCAGTGTCTTCAACAAGGCGGAAGTTCTTGTCTCTTGAACTACGAAGCCCAAAACCAGCACAAGATCCGACTGCGTACGACGGACAATGGAAACCCGCCGATGAGCTACGAAAAAGACTTCGTGATCAGCGTTCGGAACGTGAATGACAAACCACGTGAACTACAGTTGTCCAATAACAAAGTCAGAGAGAATGCAACGAGTGGCACTGTGATTGGCAGATTTACATCACGTGACGAAGACAACGGGCAAGTGATGACGTACTCACTGTCTGATGACGACAGCGGTCGGTTCCGAGTCGACTCAAAGGGAACACTGTACAAAGCGAAAGGCTTGAATTACGAGACCCAAACAAAACACACCGTTCGCGCTGTTGTGCAGGACAATGGCTCTCCTGGCCTGAAGGTATGTGTGGTCAGAGTAAGCCAAATGTCTTTAGAGCCTTTTTCGGATGACTGTCGAAAACCAAAACCAAAGTAATCACACAGACCAATCACAGAGACTGAGAGAAATCAGTTCAGCCAATTGGAAGCCAAAGTAATTTGCGTTTGGTCTTGCGTTTGGTTTTACTTTCCATTCAGCAGTGCGAGTACACACCATCGCTTGTGTGAGAAGTGTTTGGTTTTGGTTTTGGTTTTGTTCCTGATTGGCTGAGCATGCTGACAAACTCGTGTGGACCAATCCGAAAGCGAAGCAAACGCAAAACCAAAGCAATCACACAATTACTTTCGACAGTCATCCGAAAACTGCTCTATGCGACAAAGACAACATTAGTTCATCTGAAGCAGTAATTGCAGTTTTTGTAAAAGGTCAGCTTTTCAGACTTTACTGATACTTGACTCTATGAAGCAGTAGAAAGTTGATGGGTCAAGTAGGCCAGCGAAACAAAACAGACCAGATCCCACGTCATCAGTATTTTGTTTTGTGTAGCCTTTAATGCGAATGTAGTAGCGGTGGTTTTGGGAAAAATGTCTTCCATTCCCTTGCTTTTCATCATATGATACGAATTCTCCCAACAATACGAGTAGAAAATGTATGAATGATGTAGTGAGAATTCATCGGAACTGGCTGTCAAACGTCGTGTTCTCCTAACTGTATGATACATCTCTAGTGAGAGACTGAAAGAGGTTGTCCATGTGTTAAATGATGTTTTATTTCATTGATCTGAATTTTCTTTCATATTGAAGAAGTACAACGAATACTTGCAAAGAAAGAGCGATTGTTAAGTGTTTGGTTTTAAGTTTAAGTTGAAACAAAATTTAGTACATAATGCATAGCCAGTATTGTGTGGGGGGCATTTTTCATCTGGCCAGGAAACCAAAAATTCCAGGAGGAAATCAAATGAACTGAAAGTTTTCGTTCAGGAGTTTTCAGAAGTTGTGGACAACCTCTTAAGGTCATTGTCCTGTATTTTCGAAAATTCCGGAATGGCCATTAGGCCCCCCCCCGGGGGGGGGGGTACTCAATAGGAATTTGGGTAGGGGTGTTCCGCTGACTCTATAAAACCCTGACCCTATTCAAGACACAAAAATGGAAATTTTGCTACCCTGTCTAAGACAAAGTGCTCTAATTTGATACCCTGTTCAAGACTAAGTTTAGATAAGTTAGCCTGCGTTGCACGCGTTTCCACTGGAACGTATGAAGAAATCACGCGAAAATGACGAGAGCTAAAATGTGGTTGAGGGGGAGGGGAAGAGGAGAAAATCTTCAGAAAATAACCCTGTTTAAGACACGAAAATGTAAAATTTGATACCCTGTTTAAGACAGAAGACCCTGAAAATGATACCCTATCGGGCGGAACATCCCTATATAGGAAATATATGGGAGTACCCCCCCCCCCCCCCCCCCCGGCTATTAGGCACATGGAAAGCGCCCTTGAACTAGGAAAGAAAAAAGATACTTTGAAATCCCAAAGTCACTTTTTCATAATTAAACTTTTAAACTAAAACATAATTAAACTCTCATTCTATAGATGGAGAAGACCTTTACAATTGAGGTTCTGGACATCAATGAAGCCCCTGTCAACTTGAACATCACATCCCAAGGGGGACAGCTGACTTTCCCGACAGGTGACCCTCTTATAAACGAGAACTCCCCAAGCGGGACAGCCGTGGGAACCATAGAAGCGCTAGACCAAGATACCGTCCAGAAGTTAACTTTCAAGCTAGACGATGATGCAGGAGGCAAGTTTGCCTTGAGTTCATCACCAACTTGTCAACGCGTAAGTAACACCTCTGGAATCAAAACGAAGTGTACCGCTGTCCTTCAAGTCAGCGGTAGCCTAGACTACGAGGAAGCCGCTGAGCACTACATCGTCGTCCGCGTTACGGATGAGCACGGGTTGTTCTCTACACAGCAATTTCGAATTCGAGTTGCGGATCAAAATGACCGGCCAACTAATGTAACTATCGCGGGCAGTTACCTAGCAACGGTGGCTGAAAACTCCAACGGCTCGCTGGTCGGGGAACTGGTAACGACGGACCAGGACCCTGCGCAGACGCATACTTACAAGCTCCTGGACGATGCCGCTGGCCGTTTTGTGCTCTCTTCAGACAAACTTTACGTTTCCTTGTCAGCGAACTTGGATTTTGAAAGTAAACGTGATTATACAGTGAGCGTTCAATCCAATGACAGTGGAACTCCCTCGCTAGCAATAAATCAGAACTTCCAGATTCAAGTAACCGATGTAAACGAATCACCAACAAACTTCACTCTGTCAAACGCGAACGTCCAAGAGAACAGCCCAGCTGGTACTGTGATTGGTCAGTTTAACATCTCAGACCCCGATGACCTTGGTCCACGTGGTGCTTGGCAGACACACGTGTGTGACGTCACTGGGCAGCAGGTCGGAGCATTTGTTGTGAAAAGCAACACGCTCTCCGTGGGTTCAGCTACCTTGGACTTCGAAATGGCCTCGAGTATTGATGTACAGATTAACTGCACTGATAGCGGGTCTCCCTCGTTGTACCTTGAACAATTGTTCAAGATCACTGTGTTGGACGTAAACGAGGCTCCTACTAATTTGATATTAAGTAACAACAAGCTGGCGGAAAATCTGCCTTCCACGCTCATAGGTAAGCTATAAAAGACGGCAAATATAGTAATGTTCTTCTCTGTTTCTACTAAACAAACATCGCTCCATGGCATCAGTGAAGATCGGGACTGGACGAGAAGCAGGTGCATTTGTGCCATTATTGAATTTCGACTAACGATACTAAATCTTTACAGTACATTTGAGGATACTCCAAATGTCCAGTGTCTTATACATTTTTTGCTTTTACCCTTTGATTCTAAGTATTTCAGGCTCCATTTTCTCCCAAAGTTCCCTGAACTAAAATACATCAATTGTCTTGGGAGGAATGTTAGTTTGACCAACTTTAACCCTGGCATGATTTCACCTGTCAATTTCTCCATACTGTATTGCGTACACTTGGTTGTGCATTGTAAAGAGAATTTTGCCTCTGGTCACTCTTGGGTTGATAGGGTTAATATCATCATCGAACATTCCGTCCCATGCTCCTCCGAGCCATTCGCCCATTTGCGTGATATATAGAGGATGTTACACGGCGGCGCGAAGATATGAATTTTATTTTCGAGTGGTAAAAACAATATTTTACGAACGAGCGCTTCGCGAGTGAGTAAAAGACTGTTTTTTTCCACGAGAAGATAAAATCCATATCTTCAAGCCGCCGTGTAATTTTCTTTTTATTATATTAGACACGAGTGTTTTATGAGAAATTGCACAAACAACCGGGCAAAAGCGAGAAATGATGCCAACGATATCCTCACTAGTGAGGATATGGAAAATACGCCACTCGGGTCCCGGATGTAGTTTCGTATGGGTTTTACGCACGGTATATTTTCCAGTAAAACACTCGTGTCCATATAATAAAGGAGGATTATGAATGAGTGAAGCACGAGTACGTGTTGCATTGAACTAAAATTCATTCAGTCTTTAGATGCACTAGTCTACTTTATGCCAGTGCCTTCCTATCTTCAGTTTCTAGGAGCTTAATGTCGACATTTTTCAAACAATAAGGAGCCAATTTAACTAAAACTTGCATTTTTTCTCCCAGGTACTTTCAGTACTATTGATCCAGACAATACCAACCATACACCGGACAAACAGACGTTCAAGTACACTCTACAGGGAGACACCGCTGACATTCCCTTTGTGATCAGTGGAGACACCTTGAAGTCCAAACGGATTCTTCACCACGAGACCGAGGCTTCCTGGGAGCTCACGGTTCAATCACGTGACAGTGGAAATCCACCAATGAGCATTACGAAGACGTTTCAGATCGTAGTAACAGGTAACAGAGAGCCGTGCTTCTAAATCTAGATATCTACAATATAATACAATAAAAACAGGTCAATAGCATTAATATATTTTTCTAAGGAGTTAATAGAAAACTATTCTTTCCCTCGTCAGTACTTGGTTGTTTACATACAAGCCTAAATTTCTCAGATTATGTGTGTGTATTTGGGACGTTTTGTTAAAACCGTTTAGTAGATAAGTAGGTGTGAGATTAT
The DNA here is from genome assembly GCA_964036295.1 of Plumapathes pennacea. Classification (NCBI taxonomy): domain Eukaryota; kingdom Metazoa; phylum Cnidaria; class Anthozoa; order Antipatharia; family Myriopathidae; genus Plumapathes; species Plumapathes pennacea. Next base: position 1,609,532 of record OZ038468.1, read on the forward strand.
TTATGACCTTGTACATCATGATGGCCAGTTATTTCTCCCTTCGTCCATCGAGACTGATCTGAACTCGTTTGTAGATTTAGTGACAGTTCGGGCTGCTCGAATTGGTAGTTCTGAAGTTACTCTGTTTCTTCATTATTTTTCTCATTTGTAATACCAAGCGAGGTCGTTCACAATAAGTCAAACCATCAATGGCTAAACAAGACTGCATGTTGTGCACTCTATACTCGTCTAAGTTATGCCGGGAAAGCCGCAATATTCAAGCTTATGCCAGTTCCATCGCATTAAGTCTTTTCTCTCAATTGTACTCTCAGATGAAAAGGATACCGAAGAGGGAAGGGGTGTGTCCTTATCGGACGAAACACGTGAATTGCCCCCAAGAATTTATTACGTCATCGCCAGCTTGGGCGTGGTTCTGTTGTTGGTGATTGCCGTGAGCGTGGCTTCGTGTCGCAGGAACACCCGCGCAAAGAAGCGGGCGACCGCGCTTGGCACTTCACTGTCAAACCAGGAGTTAAATCCCGATGTTTTGAGGCGCCATCAAATTGCGAATGAAGAGGAAGGCGAAATAAACTCTGGTGCGGACGAGATTGGCATGAATTCTCTTCCACAGAGCGCTTAGTACAGCCCACGCTAAACTTATGATCGGGCGCTTTTTAGATTACTTTTTGTAATTTTGACACAAAACTGAAGTTAATTACAACGCCAATCACAGAGGCTGTACGAAAACACGTTTAACCAATCAGAAAACCAAAATAATCTACGATAGATTGTAGGTAGAAAAGGCTGGACTAAAGAAAATCGTATTGACGTTTTATAGGGGCTCTGAAACTCGTGACTTGCTATCATTTTGCCTGAATGTGTGTGCCTTTATCGCAATTTTATAAAACCGCCGTAGGCGAAAAACTAGTATTAGTGGTCACCTTCGGGGACAGCCAAATGACCGTTTAATAGAGGTCTGCTAGCAGGTAATGATTATTAATTACATTGTGGCTGACTGGATCGGAAGCTGGTAAAAGAGGAATTTGACGTGCGCTGCCTAATCATGGCATTTTTACACTGATTACATGTTGTGTTTGATGAGCTGCTAAAAGAAATTGAACATGCTTGGCTTATTGTCGTGTCATATCGCAATGTTATCTAACTAGGTGACCGTTTAATAGAGGTGATATACAATAAAGTTAGCCAATTGGGGAATCTAAACGTTGGCCGCGTCCGCTTAATAGAGGTAACTGCTAATTAGAGGTTAAGTTTACAGTAATTAATTTAAGTGGAACAAATTCCGGGACTTTTACAAGTGACCGCTTAATAGAGGGTGACCGCCGAACAAAGGGTCGCTTTAATAGAGGTGGTTTGACTAATAAGTTAGACGTCTAAGTATGGGATCCATATTGCCTTGTAAGTGCGCGTGCTTACTTTATAGCGTTTATTAAGTGTTCTAAATACCAAAGATGCGCGTACATTTGTTAAATTGAGCGTTGAAATGGATGCACTGGCAATGCTGTTTGTTCATCAGCAATCTTACGATCCCGTACTTACGCCGAACCTCTCAAAAAACATTAACTAAATGTTTCAAAAGTAGCGATATCAGACATTTTAACAAGATAATGAACTTGTAAACCACAGAAATCAGACAAAAAGTCATATTTTACGGATGACGTAATATCAAGACCTGAAGCCTCAATCACTGGTAAACAGCGGTCTATGTTTTCAGAGCTTTGTAACCGCTCTGTATTGCAAATGGCGGATGAGTGAAAGCAATTTTAGTGGAGAATAGCTACTTAAACCGCTTCTAAAATCGTCAATGGCGTTCAGATCTGCTCTTCAGTTATCTTCGTACTTCAGGACGACTTGGATTTTCCTTCGCTACGAATTCACGTGTCGAAATCGAACTAACATCTTCACCAAAGAGGTTCAGATGTGCAGACGGTGACAGGCGGCTATTCTAGTTGCTCTAATTGTGGCTCCAAAAGGTACGTCTAGGTGGAATAAGAGACGCTTGTATGGCGGAAGAACAGCTTCACTTTGTTTGATGAACAACAGTATGGGACACATTCAAATTCGTCTGGACAGCTTTTTTAACTAGACTGGCATTGCCAGTGAGCTCGCGGCGTGAGTTGCGTCGAGACCAGAATATACTAAAATGGAAAGTAGGGACAAGAGTGGAACTCCCAAGAGAGACTTCCAGTTTCTCACCAGAAAAATATCACACAGTTATAGAGAACTTGGCTGTTGACACCTTGCTCAAATGAAACCTGATTAAACTATAAATTATCATTACAACACTCATACACTTGCTTCTTAAAGGTTGAGCGACCCTGCATTTTGAGAATGCGTGACATATCTTTTTATGCACAATTGATTTTTGACAGTTTGACTTCGACTCTTATTTCTAACGAGAGGCCACGATTAATCCAGCCTTCGCTTCAATACTTTTGTGTTTTCTTTTATTAACTGAATACGTTTCTTCTATCAGGCTTTCGAGTTTTCGTGTTCTGTAACAAGCGAGGAATGTAACACGACACTTGTTTACGTCAATATTATTGCGGTTTTGTTCACAGTGTGTTCAATCATTTGTGAACTGCAAACTCAATCCTCAGAATTATTTCGGTGTATTTTTCATATCTGGTATACAATGACCATTGCGAAACAAAGGCTACATGATCGAATGAAAGAAACATTTCAACAGGCAAAGTACGATAAGCAGAAGAATTTTATGAGGCAACAGATGTCATGTACAAAGTAAAGCATAAATCGCCATTGTTTTGCGGCTAAAGCTCATCGTAGCTTTGGTTTTCGGCCTGTTATCTTCCCAGAAGTATTTCGTGCCGCCACAGAAAGTTTCGTCGGGACTAAATATTTAGCGGCGACAGAGAAATTTGCAATCCCCGAGCGGTATCCATCAAACATTTAGTTTACGGCTATTCTCAAAGCTTCCGCGGTGAACTAAAGAACGCAAGCCAAAATCGTTCCCTAAAATCCAATTTATCCGTGCATGTTCTACAGAGCCCAATGGTGTTGAGTTTGGATGGGATGCAGTTAACTTTTACACACAAGGAACGAGCAATTCACTGGCCACATCTCGAGTTGTTTAGCGAAGTCAATTACATACATACATACATACATACATATTTTTATTGATGCTCCCCTCAAGGGGCTTTTCAGCGACAATTTGACTTCGCCATATTACTGTGGAGAACAGGCACTGAGGGTGGTCACTGCCAGAGATTTGTTTACGTCCTCAGTGGTTCTTTTACGTCCCCCCTGTCATCAAGTATAGAAGTATAGGGAGACGGGACCGCCATTTTACGTAGTCAGCCGAGCCAAGTGAAGATCTTACCATCTGCTGTTAGAAACAAAGGCAGCATCTTCTCTTCAATTATTTTAAGACCCTGAGTGCTGGTCCGGCCGGGGTTCGAACCCGCGACCTCCCGCACGAAAGACCGGTGTAAGAGTCTTTTTTGCCCCCCTGGCAAAATTGCCTCCCCGGGCATTTTTGCCTAGGCAAAAATGCCTCCCCGGGCTTTTTTGCCTAGGTAAAAATGCTTCCCCGGGCCTTTTTTGCCTAGGCAAAAAGGCCCTCTCTGGGCAAAAATGCCCCCCTTTCGCAAAATCATCGATTTCGAGTCACAGGTAATTCTGATCTACAAATCCGTGCGCAGCTAGTCCGTGCGTAAACATACGATACTAAAACGATCAAATTCAGAGCAGTGAACTCTAGCCAGACATCTGGATGTAATCAATTCATACTGTCAAGTGCTGCGTGACCTGCGGTCTCTTTGATGAACTGTTTCGGAGGGGTGAGGTGGGCGGACGGAGAGGTCTCTCTCGGAAGACATTTCAGTTCAGCGATCTGGGAACTTTTCAACTAATACTGTATCGAATAATAGCTTACCCACGTTGTGCCTCTAATAGTACACTTTTACCTTTTCAATTGGGTTTAGTAACTTGACAGCCGGATACACTAATTATTCAGTGGTGGACGAGAAACAGGTACTCCAAACGTTAATATTTCACGTTCAAACTTTACCCTGTACAGGATGTCATTGAAGTCGTTTGTTTCTAAATACAACGGCAAATATTTATTTGGTCTTTGTTGAAATACATTTCCAGTTAAGTGGGAAAAGCACAAGTTGCGACCCTTAATATGATTATTGTACTTTGATTAGCAATTGTAACTTGACATATCATGTCGGATACAATTGACTTATCACAGGCGAAAGCCAGATTGTCCAAAACGGCACACATTTGTAACGCTTGCCAAGGGCACGGAGCAGAACGAACTCACAGGTCACTAACATAACACTTTAATTACAAACGGTCTGAACGCTACGAGGAACCTCAGAAATCCCCTTCACAAGTCTAAAGTACACGTACAGTCATACAGTAGAACAAAGGCTATACAAATAAGCGAAACAATAAAGAAAGGCTAGTTCACAATAATAATCAAGTATTGTACTAAATGGATATTCCAAAGATATCTGAGTTGTAACTCAATAGATTCAGACAAGTACTGTATTGTAATCACTAACTAAACGCAACACGGTGATCAGTGTTGGTTACAATATGATTAAACAAAATAAAAGAACGAACTTTTTAAATAATAGCTTGTCCGAAAGACCATCAAAACAGCAATTTGAAATTTGCTGTCGAAGATGACAAAGGCTTTGCCCTCGGAAATGCCAAGACAATCAATGACAGAGAAATCGCAGACAACCCACAATTTATTTTAGAAAAGTTTCAAAGCAAACCGCAAACCTGAATTTCAAAGTTCTCGAAATGGAAGGGAAAGAATATAAAAAAGTGAGGAGGGTAGTACCCTCCTTCCCCCTCTCCCCTGAGTTCAACTTTTTTTTTTTTTTTTTTTTTTTTTTTTTTTGCGTGTTTTCTTTTCTCTCCATTGGCCCTCCCCTTCCGTTTGAGGAGGTGTTAAACAGACGCCGTGGTCAACCAGCGTGACGCGCGTCACGGAAGGTGCACGCTCCCTGTGGAGTAAGATAAGAAAGTCCGGAATCGGTGTCACATTTTGGCGCAACTGAATAATTCGCTTTTATGACGCCTTAGAAGAGTCCTGGTATTATGCTAACCTTTTTTAATATGCCTTTGTTTGTATTTAAGTATCCTTGTTTGGCTAGAGTTATTAGCAACTATTGAAACGACCTTTCTGAACGCCGGGCATTTTAGCCCAGGGGGGAAACTTTTGCTAGAGAATTTTTGCCTGGGCGGAAATGCCCGGAGGGCATTATCGCCTGGGATGAAATGCCCGGGGAGGCAAAATATTGGGGGGGCATTTTTTCCCACTACACCGGCACTCAACCAACTGAGCCAACCGGGCGGCGGTCTACGTCATCGCATATCGCGTGATCATATGAACCAATCACCGTGTGCTGATTCTCGACCCAGAAGAAAAAAAAACTCCATTTTTAAGCTCGCCGGGGCCACACCCCGCGAGCAATTACTGCGCATTTGGTTTATTTTTGCGAGTCGCGTTACGTTATCGTTCCCGTACAACTTCCCGTAAAGAAATTGAAGGTAGCTGCGCGCGTTATTTCTCCAGGAGTGAATAAACAAGAAATAAACTTTCTTGCTTCCGTGTTCTGACTTGGTTTAATTTGCGAGGGTAAGCCTCGGCAGCATTCACCTGACCTTTGGTTACTTCTAGTTTATACTGTATATCCAATGGGTGGACAAATATGGTCAATGAACACGTGCGTGAGTAATGTTGAGAGAGTTTTTTCAGATTTCACAACCTTTTCAGAGTGGCTCAAGTGTTTTTACACAACAGCAAAGGAAACAAGACGGCACCTTCGCTCAAGTCGATACGAGCAGCCATTGATCGATCGCTACTTTGATTCGCCTCCGCGATGTAAACAGTTTTCCATCACCACCGACTCTGCCCTCACAGAAGCAAATATAGTTTTCTTCTTCAATATTCCTTGCTGATGTTCAAACATCTCCAGCTTCTGTTCTTGTTGAGGCTACCTTCAACACTCTTTGCTAGTCAGCGGTTTGCCTTTTTTGTCCCAGCATGCAGTTCGGAGTTAATCCGCCATTTTGTTTTGTTATATTCCACGTGCGAATTGTTTATCTTTTTAGAGCGCCTTTAATTTCCACTCATACGCGGGTATGGACACTTGGTAGGTTGTTATTTCAGTTGTCGAGCCGTGTTTTGTAGCCTTTCATTACATTTATATCTTTGTTGCTGTTCGTGAACGCGTTTGTCGCTCGATTTTATTAGTCATGTATTTCAACGTTGTTTTTGTGTGTATTATTCTTGTCAGAATAAAACGAACACTGTCGTCACATCAAGTCCATACGGGTCATCTATGGGCGCCTCTATAGTTCTTGTTCAGCACAGCCAGTTGTCAGTTTCAAGCAGCATCACAAATGTGGCACATGGCGAGCAAAGAAAGCGATTCCCCCCGTAATGCGATGCTTACAACTGTACCAACAAAGGTTAGTCAGTGGAATCGAACAATCACACCTGAAGATATTTTTGTAAACTCCTTCTGGGAGTGTTTGTACGGTGTAATTCCATGAGAATGTGTTCTTCACTCGATTTTCATTCAATCAGCTATCAGCCCGTTCGCAAGTTGCGGTAATCATGTGATCATTGTATTTTTGGAGCGGAAGTTGAGTCGTTTTCCGGTCTTTTTTTGGGCAAATAAAATCATTTTGAAGAGTATTTTGTGGTCCAGTCTTTAATAAAACAATAATTATCCTACTCGTGCTTGCCGAATATAAATTGATATTAAATAACCAACTCGGCGCAGCGCCTCGCTGGTTATTTATCAATCCATATTTGGCAAGCCCGAGTAGGATAATATTGTTAAATAGCCATCGTTTGACGATTTCCACTTGAGAACATGCAAACATGTGACCTCGGAAAAGCGATAAAATTGAGGAGGACTAGGAACTAACATAACATAGCATGGCAGCCAGAATTGTTTTCTTCACCTGTAGACCCTCCACATTGGCTTGCATACGAGTTTGAGGAAAGAGGACAATATATTTGGCTTGAAGAAGAGACCAAAGCTCTATGGGCTCAATGTTGCAAGCTGGACGAATCAGTTGTACCCGACACAAGCAACTCATCGGAATATGGATTCAAGTGTAGCATGCGAACATTACAAAGAATATGAAATGCAGGTACGTTGAGACTTCTCTGGAAGTAAGAACTCATCAAACGATGTTAGATTCTTAATTATTATACACATGTTTGGGGATTGGTCAGTACAAAGTGTTTTGTAGAATGCTGCACTAAGAATATTGTTGTTGCTTATGATTGCAATTTTAATCTTTCTCTTCGCCGGTTATATGAAACATAGGTCCGCAAAGCGTACGTGAAACTATTTGCTAGTTGATGATAGTCTATGATAGTGCATGATATTTAGTTTGTCAAAACGGGCGTGAGAACCATTATTGAATATCATCACCGTTTGATCGGGGTTTTACACCATGCCAGCTGCGTACCATACATGACCAAACACAAATGCACAAACATGACAGTTTACCATAAAATTATTTTGAGCTGATCAGCATAAAGGTTAGGAGCAAGGTATAGCTTGCCAAAATATTTCAAGTTGTTCTGTAAATTTCTGTGAGGTAAGCCAGATTTTGACTCGTTATACAGTGCTTGACATTAAGGTTTTAGGTTGGTTGCCCTTCAGACTGTAGATTGACCTCAAGCAATGGAAAGTTTCATAATTTCTGGTTGCCCGGCCCTGAATTTACCTGCCCGACCAAAAGTTTTGGTTGCCCCGGGCAAGCGGGCAGCCATTAACGTCGAGCACTGTTATAATAGTTTCGTATTAAGGTGTAACACACTCCAGCCAAACAAACCTGTTTCTCGTGCTGTTTTTCGAACGGTGGTGAAAAGGAATCACAGTAAAATTTCCTGTTGATTTTTCAGTCGATTTTCATTAGTGACAAAACCTACTTGAGACAATTACCTTTATAAACAAACAACTCAAACATACCACAGTCGATCTGCATCTGCAGTTATGTCACGAAATCATGTGTCAACAAACATATCATGTGAGATAAACCAGATTTTGACTCGTTCTAATAGTTTCGTAACGTAACACACCAAACAAGTGTAACACACTCCAGCCAAACAAACCTGTTTCTCGTGCTATTCAAACAGTGGTGAAAAGGATTCACAGTAAAATTTCCTGTTGATTTTTTCATTTGGTTTTTCATTAGCAACAAAATCCACTTGAGACCATTTTATAAACAAACATCTTAGACATACCACAGTCGATCTGCATCTGCAATTATGTCATGAAATCATGTGTCAACAAACATATCAGCGAATGCACAAAATTCAGAATATGCTTTACCTTTGCCAAAACATATGTCATGGTCACACCATACAGCTGTGTTCCTTCGTTCATGAGCAAAGCATATTTTTGCAAATGTGTCCAGAAATGTCACTCTAATTGTTGTGAATCTCTGTCGCCTGTCTGCCAGATACTACAGATATGTCAGCCAAGGGCTGAAGGGGGAGCAGATTTCCACAATCATACAACCAAAGAATTGGCAACACTCACAGCTGCCATTAAATAGTGCCTTGATTCTCCACATGTGAGAGGGCCAATATTATATTAAGAAGACCCCCCCTGGAGAGGTAATTAGCTTTTGACTTTCTGTCGCCAAGTTATAACATGAGCACATAAACCCTTTACTGTCATACCATCCTGAAAAGTCATGAGTCGAAATGTGGTTAGAAAAGTGAAACTTGAAGGCCTCTGTTTGACTTTGTAAGATCATCATTAGCCCCTTTGTGGCAGCCTGGTTCACAGACCAAAATCCACCATGTGACTGGAAAATTCATTACCATTTTGATTGCTGGTGTAACAGGCTGTTTTGTCTGTCCCCCCGGACATTTTGGCCCAGGTTGCAATGTCTGGCCAGACATTCTGGTTCAGGCTGAAATGACTCCTGGTCTGAAATTTCCCCCTCCAAATTTATCAAATTTCAGTTCAAATAATTCTGAACAAGAGGAATGAGTAAACTGTCGTTTAGCAAATGCACTTGTCGAATCAAAGAAGCAATTTTGTCAATTGTGTGAAAAACCAACTTTGCGATGTTTAAAATATGATAGACTGCAGCTGTATTTCAAGTTATATGTAAAATTTCCTGGCATAATACTACCCAAAAGAGTGTATTCTGAGTCTGATTACAGACATGCCGGCAAAAATATATATGGGTGGTCACACTAAAGAGTCCCAGCTGGATTGTCTGACATTTCAGATTGGTACATCTGAAATGGAAGAGCATGAAAAGCTGTAGGAGTGCAAAGTTTCAGGCTCACAACCTTTATGGATTAAATTTGGCACCATTTTAAAATGAAAAATATTGAGAAGATTTGTATAGAAAAAATTGCTGGAATACAAGCCTTAAGTGTGAGCAACCTGCTGCAAAGGGCCTATTCAGTGGCAATCTTCATCTTTTTTCTAAGGGGGGGGGGGGGGGGGCAACTACCAGATGAATATTATTGCTGTAATTATATTGTACACTCGAAATCCCATACAAGCAACTACCATATTCTTAATTTTTCAAACTGTCCAATTAGGGATTAATATTGGAAGTTTGAAAAATACAATAAACGTCTGTACAAACAACAGCAATTATTTAGTTGCTTGTGTACAATATAATTAAAACATAACTGGACTACATGCTGCCCAATTTAGAAATAACTAAATTTGAAAAATTCCTGACTGCCAAATTGGGCCAGGTTGCATTTTGCAGCCCCCAGAATTTTTGTCATCCAAATATATCCACCAGCCCAAAAGCAAAATGCAACAATTAAAAAGATAAAGTATTTTTTTTATATTAAGAGAGGCATGCTTGCTTATTGCAAGCTACACTCTATCAGTAAGTTCTTGCTGAGTTAACATCTGACTTCCAAATTTGAGCATGTTTGTGACCACCCTGCTGCAGAGGGCCTATTCAGTAGTGACGTGCAATTCTTTTATTTTTCTTAGAGGAGGACAACTACCTGACGAATTATTGCTCCAATCCACTGGCCCAGAAGCAAAACACAACAGTTACAAAGATAAGTAAAGCTTTTTATTTTTTTAAGGGGGGGGGGGGGGGGGGGGGGGGGCTTGCTTATTGCAAACTACAATCAGCAACAAAAGTTCTTGGGACACTTTCAAAAATATTGATGTATCTCAGACACAAGTCATTGACTAAGCGTTACTTAAAGGCGCGAAACCATTTTTCTCCCCATTCCCCTCTGTACAATGTTGGGTGTGTTTGGGAAAACAAGTTCAGGCCACTTCAACATTAAACGGGGGGAGGGGGGTTGTCTTTCAACTGAAACAGTAGAGAAATTACTGAAACTGTGCGAGTGTCCCAAGACTTTTGTCACTGATTGTAGACTCTAACAGTCATTTTCTTAGTCTTGCTATGTCAACATTTGACTTTCATAATATATCTATACCCAGGTATAGGAAAGACTGAACTTCCTCCAGGGGCTTGCTGTCAGTTGAAATTGTGATGGAGTCTACCTTGCTAAGCCGGGTATAATTATTATTGGCACTACTACCAATAATTTCCATAAATCTGGATTATTTTCTTTATTTTTTTTTCAGAGTAAGCTGATTAGCTAGCATCCAGCTGCAGACGTGGCTCAGATAGAAGTTTATCTTAGACTCCACTTCAGTGAAACAACAACATTCTTTCAATAGTGGTTTCATTTCATGGCAGTGAGCCAAGCCATGGTGGCAGAAACAGTCACAGTTGAAGCCGTAAAATGCACAAATCGATTATAAGACAGATTTTCTGACGCTTTGATCGTATCAGCGCAAACAATGCAGTACATTGCAGTTATGCACTTCTGCAATTTTATTGCATATTGTGTCAGCGATTTCAATACGTCATTCATATTTGTTACTCATGGCAGAAGAGGGCGTCACTGACCAGCACCCCAACCAATCAGCGTGGGCCAATTCTCGATCCCCCCCCAAAAAATTTAAAACTTTGCCTTCGGCAGGTCAAGACCAAGGCCAGGATTACCCACCCTGCTGTAACCGCCTCTCACCCTCCTCTGACCGCTTCACACCCTGCTGTGGCTGCCTCGCACCCTCCTGTGACCATCTCTCACCCTGCTGAGACGGTCTATCACCCTGATAAGACCGCCTCACACACTGACCACCTTCCACTTTGATGTGACTGTCGCTCACCCTGATGTGACCGTCTCTTACCTGATGTGACCGCCTCACACCGTTATGTGACCGTCTCTCACCCTGATGTGACCGTCTTTCACCCTGATGTGACTCACCCTGATGTGACTCTCTCCCTGATGTGACCGCCTCTCATTCTGATGTGACTGCCTCGCACCCTGATGTGACCATCTCTCACCCTGATGTGACCGTCTTTCACCCTGATGTGACTGCCTCTCATCCTCTCACCGTCATGGAATCGTCTCTCACCGTCATGAAATCGTCTCGCCATCATGGAATCGTCTCTCACTGTCATGGAATCGTCTCTCACCCTCATGGAGTCGTCTCTCACCGTCATGGAATTGTCTCTCACCATGTTGGAATCGTCTCTCACCGTCATGGGATCGTCTCTCACCATGTTGGAATCGTCTCTCGCCGTCATGGAATCGTCTCTCACCATGTTGGAATTGTCTCTCACCATCATGGAATTGTCTCTCACCATGTTGGAATCGTCTCTCGCCGTCATGGAATCGTCTCTCACCATGTTGGAATCGTCTCGCCATCATGGAATCGTCTCTCACCATGTTGGAATCGTCTCTCGCCGTCATGGAATTGTCTCTCACCATGTTGGAATTGTCTCTCACTGTCATGGAATCGTCTCTCACCATGTTGGAATTGTCTCTCACCATCATGGAATCGTCTCTCACCATGTTGGAATCGTCTCTCACCGTCATGGAATCGTCTCTCACCATGTTGGAATCGTCTCGCCATCATGGAATCGTCTCTCACCATGTTGGAATCGTCTCTCGCCGTCATGGAATTGTCTCTCACCATGTTGGAATCGTCTCTCACCGTCATGGAATCGTCTCTCACCAAGTTGGAATCGTCTCTCACCGTCATGGAATCGTCTCTCACCAAGTTGGAATTGTCTCTCGCTGTCATGGAATCGTCTCTCACCGTGTTGGAATCGTCTCTCACCGTCATGGAATTGTCTCTCACCATGTTGGAACCGTCTCTCGCCGTCATGGAATCGTTTCTCACCATGTTGGAATCGTCTCTCACTGTCGTGGAATCATCTCACCATGTTGGAATTGTCTCTCACCATGCTGGAATCGTCTCTCACCGTCATGGGATCGTCTCTCACCATTGGAGTCGTCTCTCACCACGTGACCGCCTCCAGGCGGTTACCGTGCGTGTTGATTCGTTCCCGTGTAGTGATGATTTGTTCCCATGCAGTGATGATTCATTCCCTTGTAGTGATGATTCATTCCTGTGCAGTGATGATTTGTTCCCGTGCAGTGCTGATTCGTTCCCCTGTCGTGATGATTCGTTTCCGTGCAGTGATGATTCGTTCCCCTGTCGTGATGATTCGTTTCCGTGCAGTGCTGATTCGTTCCCTTGTAGTGATGATTCGTTTACGTGCCGTGTTGATTCGTTCCCTTGTAGTGATGATTCGTTTCCGTGCAGTGCTGATTCGTTCCCTTGTAGTGATGATTCGTTTCCGTGCAGTGCTGATTCGTTCCCTTGTAGTGATGATTCGTTTCCGTGCAGTGCTGATTCGTTCCCTTGTAGTGATGATTCGTTTCCGTGCAGTGCTGATTCGTTCCCTTGTAGTGATGATTCGTTTCCGTGCAGTGCTGATTCGTTCCCTTGTAGTGATGATTCGTTTCCGTGCAGTGCTGATTCGTTCCCTTGTAGTGATGATTCGTTTCCGTGCAGTGCTGATTCGTTCCCTTGTAGTGATGATTCGTTTCCGTGCAGTGCTGATTCGTTCCCCTGTAGTGATGATTCGTTTCCGTGCAGTGCTGATTCGTTCCCCTGTAGTGACGATTCGTTTCCGTGCAGTGCTGATTCGTTCCCCTGTAGTGATGATTCGTTTCCGTGCAGTGATGATTCGTTCCCTTGTAGTGATGATTCGTTTCCGTGCAGTGCTGATTCGTTCCCCTGTAGTGATGATTCGTTTCCGTGCAGTGATGATTCGTTCCCTTGTAGTGATGATGCGTTTCCGTGCAGTGATGATTCGTTCCGCTGTAGTGATGATTAATAATACTTTTCAATGGTAAGTGTAAGTGTAACAGCCTCATCTAAACACGCGGGAAGTCGGGAGAACACGAGATAAGACTAGGGAAACCAATGAATATAATTTAGTCGAGTGACGAACTTTAATTTTCTCGTTCAGTCTCTCACCAGAAAAATTTCATACAGTACAGAGAACTTGGTTTTTGGCAACTTGCTCAAAGGACAACTGATTGAAAAAGATAATATCATTACAACACCCATACGCTTTAGAGAATCTGCATTTTGAGCAAAGAAAATAATATATCTAGACTCATCTCAATTACATGCACCGTCGATTTTGACAGCTTGGCTCCGGCAAATATAAATTTTTAAGACAGGAATGTAACACTAGACGGCACTTGTTACTTGGCCTTTAGCCAAGTCCAAGGGTAGCCGATTTTTGCTTGTTGGGATCGAGAAATGGCACACGCTGGTTGGTTGGGCGCCCTTTTTTTCGCTGACACGTTCTGTCCTTCGGATGTGTTTCTACTCTGGTCTCATGTTTTGTCGGAGTATGTGTGACTCTTCGATCGTGCATTTGAAATCAAAACAGTGTTCATACGTGGAGAAAAGCGTAGCTGCATTGTTTACAGTGACGGCATTGTGCGTCAATGTAAAAGCTGTTGACTTTCTTGGCACGAACTGCATTGTACTGATTGTTTGTTACATTAGATTCGTTTAGTGTTGTAACAATTCACCAGGTTCAGTCTTGATACGAAGGCAAACGGAAGCCGGTAATATGTAACAAGACGAGGTTTGGCCAATGTACTTAGCCTTGGCATGGTGTCGAGTACAAGCTAGAGTGGTTGTCTTACACTAAAGGCATATACACACTAACTTCAATCTATATGAAAGATGTGGTACAGAATGAAGATCAACGGTGACAACGAAAAAAAGCGACAGCTTGAACGGCTTCATGTCTGTAGTCTGGTAAGGGTTTATTATGTTGTTCATTTGATTATTCCTGATTATAGGAATATAACACATCATCACATAGCTTGGAAAAATAATAACAATAGATACATGCGCCACACTGCAATAGAGTAGTCCTGCAAATATGATAATATTTAAAAAAAAGTGATAGAAACATAGGCTAGGAACATCAAATCATTAGAATTTTTTGAACAATTATGAATACCACACGCTCCGCATCGCAGTAGAGTAGTCCTGGCTAGGAATATAAAACATCACAAGATACCTTTGAACAATTATAAATACTACATGCTCCGCATCGCAGTAGAGTGGCCCTGGCTAGGAACAACTCAGCACTAGATGCAAGCTCCAATGCTACTACTCCAACTGGATGTATGAATCTTCATAGAGACTTGGCTAGGTGACACAACATTAGATGCGGAGAGTGAATTCCTGGAATACCAACTGGAACGCAGGGAGTTTTCAGGCATTTGAACTGGCTTATTTCTTGTCATTGTTGACGAGATAAAGCTTTAAAACTACGCATATATTTATCTGTAATTTTGACCGGAAATGGCGGTTTGTTATGCGAAGTTTGAAGTCCTTTTACTTGCACACAGATCTAAATGTAGACATAAAGTTTGTATCAACATATTTGCGAATCATTCCGAAACATTCCCTGAAAGTTTCATGCGATTTGAATGATCGGCCGAGACGGGACATTGTTTTCAGTAAGAGACAAAAAAACGGCCGATTTTGGACAAAAAGTTAAGGTGTTAGGCTTAGCTTCTGGTCGAAAATCGGCCCATTTCGACCAAAAATATAAATCCTTCCAAACTTACGGGGATTCTTACTGCGACTATAACGAGACTTCAGGCGGTTGAACTGGCTTATTTCTTGTCATTGTTAACGAGATAAAGCTTTAAAACTACGCATTTATTTATCTGTAAATTTGACCAGAAATGGCGGTTTGTTATACGAAGTTTGATGTCTTATTTCTCGCGGATAGTTTGAAATATACATAAAGTTTGCAACAGCATATTTGGAAATCATTCAGAGACATTCCCTATAAATTGTATGCAATTTGAATGATCGGCCGAGACGGGACATCGTTTTTAGTAGGAGACAAAAAACGGCCGATTTCGGACAAAAAGTTAACTGACAATCATCCGAAAACCGTGCGTCATTGCTGAATTGGGCCACGTGTTCATATTTCATGGTGCTCTTGTTTGTCACCAGGATTACATTTCCTGTGGCCACGGGGGCAACGTCATGCCAGGTAAAGTACTTTCACTCCCAAGAGTGATAAACTTCAATTTTCTCTTTTCAGTCTCCCACCAGAGATATATTATGCAGTATGGAGAATTTGGCATTTGATAACTTGTTCAAATGACAGTTGATTAAAACATTAATTCTCGTTTCATCACTCGTACATTTTCTTATTTTAGGTATGGGAGAATTTGTATTTTGATCTTGGGAGTGAAAGGGTTAATGACCACAAGCAAACTTCTCGTGCTAACACAACATATAATGGCTGCGACATATAATTGAAACCCAAAGCTAAATTTTTCTGTGGAAGCATCGTTTTTGTGAAAGTTGTGAATTGGTCGCCAGTGAACTGACTAAAGACGCCGTATCCCGGGGGGAGGGGTGGTTGAGAGACCTCCCACATATGAGTCATATAGAGCTCTAAAGATGGGAGTGTACTCGTTCAGTTATTTGTTAAGCATGATTGCGTGTTCCCGTGGTTTAATTTTGATGGTTTGTACGAATAAGAAGTCGTAGAGCAACGTATGAATATGTGGACGTAACTCTTACTGCAAGTGTAGTAGAATGATGTAAATCGAAATCGATATTTGGCCAGTGCTATATTGTTAGATTGCTTTTATCGAAATTCCCGCTTGGAATAGTTGGAATTGGCAAGTACACACTATAAAAAGAGATATTCATGCATAAGATCAATAAAAGCACGTCACCTTTAGTGAATAATTGGTATGTTCTCATTTATTTGGGTAGAACTGTACCATTCCAAAGTTTTTTTCATTTGCATATCCCTGATTTCCCCACGTCAATTGTTGCTAGAAGTGTATTTGCGTTTATGCACAATGTTAATTAGCCGGGCCGAGGGTGGGGGAAGGTTACAGTGTTGCTTTTATGCGCCTATGCTAAGCCTAAAGGCCTGGCCAAACGAGGACACATTGTGGCGGCAACATTGCCACCGCGCACATGTTTCCCAAATGTTGCCCCGTTTTGCCACACGCGAAACATTTGTTGCAGACACAAATTTGTGTCCTGGACACAAAAATTGTTTCTGAAAAACTTTAAAAACATTTGTTGTGTCCGCGCGGAGCGCAAAAATGTTGCAGCACGTTTTGCCACCCTGGAAACATCGAAGGACACAATGTTGCCGCCACAATGTGTCCTCGTTTTGCCCAGTCATAAGTGTGGGCAAGGGGGCAAAGGGTTGGAATTTGCCTTTTTTGGGGATTTTTTGGTCAAATTTCTTGCCCTTGGGATAGAAATATGGGTCAAATTTAATCAAATTCCCCATGTTGAGGCGTTTGAAAATTCGAGATGTCCACAATAAGTGACCCACCTCACAAAAGTCCAGGTGTCCTTACCTTGGGGGCCAGACTCCAGGTCAAATTCTTAAGGGTTGGGTTCACAGGAATGATCAAATGCCCCACATACCAAAACAAAATAAATATACTACCCTATTCTAGACCTAAACAACAATAGATACCATACATCAAACTAAAATGCTTGACCCTTTGCCTATATGGCTAATTATTATACAACATGTATCCTCCACCCCACTACTCCCTCCTGTGCAGCGTATACATATAGTTGTAACTAATTCTCATCATTTTATTTGTCTCAAAAGGGTTCATGAGTACAATGTTGAAAAGCAAGGAGTGTTATCCATGGAGTGCTCTCTGCAGTGGTCCAGGTTGGTAAGCTAGATGACTTAATTACCTGAGGGGGGGGGGGGGGGGGGAATCCCCTATAAAAAAGGACAGGGATGTTTGTTGTACCTCCACTGGTTTTGGTACCGCTTAAGGTACTCAACATCAAACGCTGACATTTTTATGTGACATGGTACCATTTAGGGTCAGGTGTCAGTCAAATGAACTTTTATTGTGTGGGCTTTTATAGCAATTAAAGGCACCAAAACTGTAAATTCTTTGCATGCTTTATTGGTATGTTTTAGGGATCAAACTGAGCTTGAGCCACACCCATTTTAATACCTCTTAGGGGGCAAAATTCTCGATGAGCATCCCCATTCTTTTTATATGGGAATGCTAGAGGTGCAAATCCTGTGTATTATCAAAAAAAAAAATGTATCTTAATCCTGTGTAAATTACCCGACAAACTTTGATGGTCATACGACTGCTGAACATAGTGATTGTGAGCGCAGCAGTCTTAGACTGGCATTGCCAGTGAGCTCGCGGCGTGAGTTGCGTCGAGACCAGAATATACTAAAATGGAAAGTAGGGACAAGAGTGGAACTCCCAAGAGAGACTTCCAGTTTCTCACCAGAAAAATATCACACAGTTATAGAGAACTTGGCTGTTGACACCTTGCTCAAATGAAACCTGATTAAACTATAAATTATCATTACAACACTCATACACTTGCTTCTTAAAGGTTGAGCGACCCTGCATTTTGAGAATGCGTGACATATCTTTTTATGCACAATTGATTTTTGACAGTTTGACTTCGACTCTTATTTCTAACGAGAGGCCACGATTAATCCAGCCTTCGCTTCAATACTTTTGTGTTTTCTTTTATTAACTGAATACGTTTCTTCTATCAGGCTTTCGAGTTTTCGTGTTCTGTAACAAGCGAGGAATGTAACACGACACTTGTTTACGTCAATATTATTGCGGTTTTGTTCACAGTGTGTTCAGTCATTTGTGAACTGCAAACTCAATGCTCAGGACTATTTCGGTGTATTTTTCATATCTGGTATACAATGACCATTGCGAAACAAAGGCTACATGATCGAATGAAAGAAACATTTCAACAGGCAAAGTACGATAAGCAGAAGAATGTTATGAGGCAACAGATGTCATCATTTTTTTTTCTTTTGTCTTCGTTCTTTGCTTCATTTATTTGCACCTCCGGCCAAATAGAACCCTCAGCTATATTAGTTCCAAATCAACAATGTACCCTGGTTTGGCAGGCTTTTGGACTTGATCGTTAAGTGTTTTGGAAAGCAAATTATAACAACTATCATTATTTGTGCTTGCGCAGTTGTGCTAACTCTGATTTTGCGTGTTGTTTGATGACTTATCACCTACGGGTGGCAAACATATGCTGATTTGATTCAAATTGAGCAGGATTTTTACATCCTACCTCAACTTTAAAAGAGAATAAAATCCTTAAAACAAAACGGATCAAAATTCGCTGACACCGTATTTTAGATAACTTCGTTGTCTTAGTTTGTTATACAGTCGAACCTCGCTATTTCGAACTCGGTTAATTCGAAGTCCCCGTTATTTCGAACTCAAGCCGAATCCCCTTTGGATTGATTTTTTCAGTCATTTACTATCGGCTATTTCGAAACCCTGCTATTTTGTGTTTCATTTTGTAATTCTGTTAGGTTTCAAACGTCTACGTATAAAATAACGCTATTAAACGTCTGGATATGAAAAGTCACTGATCCCCAAAAAAATCATACTCTAATTTTAATCGTTGCAGATCCTGCGAGAAGTGACATGACCGGATCAGTTACGCAGAGGCCATGTGAGAAGCTTGGAATTGTAACAGGATCCCGGTACAGGATTTGAAGAGAACGCTACTTAAATCTGACATTTTTTTCTTGTATAGTTGATCAGCATTGAGAAAAAAATAAACTAGATCGAAGAAATTGCGAACTCACAGTACCCAAGAACGAGAAAAGAAGAACGTAAACCCTTTCACTCCTAAGAGCATAGCTTTTTGGAAACTTTTAACCTGCGCGTCGTGAGAAATTAGAGCAAATTAGAGCAAATGACGCACTAATTCATTCATCACACCTTCCGAGGAAAGGAGCCATGTTTAAGCTGCTATATCTCGCCAACGGATGAAGATAGATAAGGCAAATGTATTGCAAAAAGTCTTCTTATAGTCCCAGGAAGGTTTCCTGAAAGTTTCAAGAGTTTTCAATTTTTAGCCAAAATCGGCAAAAAACCCTGTGCTATATATAGCCTTAGTATTTTGTCAAAATTCCAACATTTTTAGACCATCTCAGAATCGCATGAAACTTTCAGGAAACGTTCCTGGGACTATGGCGACAAAGTTTGCATAGTTTTTGTAAACTTTTAGCCTCCGCGTCGTGAGAAATTAGAGCAAATTAGAGCAAATGACGCACTAATTCATTCATCACACCTTCCGAGGAAAGGAGCCATGTTTAAGCTGCTATATCTCGCCAACGGATGAAGATAGATAAGGCAAATGTATTGCAAAAAGTCTTCTTATAGTCCCAGGAAGGTTTCCTGAAAGTTTCAAGAGTTTTCAATTTTTAGCCAAACTCGGCAAAAAACCCTGTGCTATAGCCTTAGTATTTTGTCAAAATTCCAACAATTTTTGACCATCTCAGAATCGCATGAAACTTTCAGGAAACGTTCCTGGGACTATGGCGACAAAGTTTGCATAGTTTTTGTAAACTTTTAGCCTGCGCGTCGTGAGAAATTAGAACAAATTAGAGCAAATGACGCACTAATTAATTCATCACACCTTCCGAGGAAAGGAGCCATGTTTTAGCTGCTATATCTCGCCAACGGATGAAGATAGATAAGGCAAATGTATTGCAAAAAGTCTTCTTATAGTCCCAGGAAGGTTTCCTGAAAGTTTCAAGAGTTTTCAATTTTTAGCCAAAATAGGCAAAAAACCCTGTGCTATAGCCTTAGTATTTTGTCAAAATTCCAACATTTTTCGACCATCTCAGAATCGCATGAAACTTTCAGGAAACATTCCTGGGACTATGGCGACAAAGTTTGCATAGTTTTTGTAAACTTTTGGCCTGCGCGTCGTGAGAAATTAGAGCAAATTAGAGCAAATGACGCACTAATTCATTCATCACACCTTCCGAGGAAAGGAGCCATGATTAAGCTGCTATATCTCGCCAACGGATGAAGATAGATAAGGCAAATGTATTGCAAAAAGTCTTCTTATAGTCCCAGGAAGGTTTCCTGAAAGTTTCAAGAGTTTTCAATTTTTAGCCAAAATCGGCAAAAAACAATGTGCTATAGCCTTAGTATTTTGTCAAAATTCCAACATTTTTCGACCATCTCAGAATCGCATGAAACTTTCAGGAAACGTTCCAGGGACTATGGCGACAAAGTTTGCATAGTTTTTGTAAACTTTTAGCCTGCGCGTCGTGAGAAATTAGAGCAAATTAGAGCAAATGACGCACTAATTCATTCATCACACCTTCCGAGGAAAGGAGCCATGTTTAAGCTGTTATATCTCGCCAACGGATGAAGATAGATAAGGCAAATGTATTGCAAAAAGTCTTCTTATAGTCCCAGGAAGGTTTCCTGAAAGTTTCAAGAGTTTTCGATTTTTAGCCAAAATCGGCAAAAAACCCTGTGCTATAGCCTTAGTATTTTGTCAAAATTCCAACATTTTTCGACCATCTCAGAATCGCATGAAACTTTCAGGAAACGTTCCTGGGACTATGGCGACAAAGTTTGCATAGTTTTTGTAAACTTTTAGCCTGCGCGTCGTGAGAAATTAGAGCAAATTAGAGCAAATGACGCACTAATTAATTCATCACACCTTCGGAGGAAAGGAGCCATGTTTAAGCTGCTATATCTCGCCAACGGATGAAGATAGATAAGGCAAATGTATTGCAAAAAGTCTTCTTATAGTCCCAGGAAGGTTTCCTGAAAGTTTCAAGAGTTTTCAATTTTTAGCCAAAATCGGCAAAAAACCCTGTGCTATAGCCTTAGTATTTTGTCAAAATTCCAACATTTTTCGACCATCTCAGAATCGCATGAAACTTTCAGGAAACGTTCCTGGGACTATGGCGACAAAGTTTGCATAGTTTTTGTAAACTTTTAGCCTGCGCGTCGTGAGAAATTAGAGCAAATTAGAGCAAATGACGCACTAATTCATTCATCACACCTTCCGAGGAAAGGAGCCATGTTTAAGCTGCTATATCTCGCCAACGGATGAAGATAGATAAGGCAAATGTATTGCAAAAAGTCTTCTTATAGTCCCAGGAAGGTTTCCTGAAAGTTTCAAGAGTTTTCGAATTTTAGCCAAAATCGGCAAAAAACCCTGTGCTATAGCCTTAGTATTTTGTCAAAATTCCAACATTTTTCGACCATCTCAGAATCGCATGAAACTTTCAGGAAACGTTCCTGGGACTATGGCGACAAAGTTTGCATAGTTTTTGTAAACTTTTAGCCTGCGCGTCGTGAGAAATTAGAGCAAATTAGAGCAAATGACGCACTAATTAATTCATCACACCTTCCGAGGAAAGGAGCCATGTTTAAGCTGCTATATCTCGCCAACGGATGAAGATAGATAAGGCAAATGTATTGCAAAAAGTCTTCTTATAGTCCCAGGAAGGTTTCCTGAAAGTTTCAAGAGTTTTCAATTTTTAGCCAAAATCGGCAAAAAACCCTGTGCTATAGCCTTAGTATTTTGTCAAAATTCCAACATTTTTCGACCATCTCAGAATCGCATGAAACTTTCAGGAAACGTTCCTGGGACTATGGCGACAAAGTTTGCATAGTTTTTGTAAACTTTTAGCCTGCGCGTCGTGAGAAATTAGAGCAAATTAGAGCAAATGACGCACTAATTCATTCATCACACCTTCCGAGGAAAGGAGCCATGTTTAAGCTGCTATATCTCGCCAACGGATGAAGATAGATAAGGCAAATGTATTGCAAAAAGTCTTCTTATAGTCCCAGGAAGGTTTCCTGAAAGTTTCAAGAGTTTTCAATTTTTAGCCAAAATCGGCAAAAAACCCTGTGCTAAAGCCTTAGTATTTTGTCAAAATTCCAACATTTTTCGACCATCTCAGAATCGCATGAAACTTTCAGGAAACGTTCCTGGGACTATGGCGACAAAGTTTGCATAGTTTTTGTAAACTTTTAGCCTGCGCGTCGTGAGAAATTAGAGCAAATTAGAGGAAATGATGCTCTAATTAATTCATCACACCTTCCGAGGAAAGGAGCCATGTTTAAGTTGCTATATCTCGCCAACGGATGAAGATAGATAAAACAAATGTATTGCAAAAAGTCTTCTTTTAATACCAGGAAGGTTTCCTAAAAGTTTCAAGAGTTTTCAATTTTTAGCCAAAATCGGCAAAAAACCCTGTGCTATAGCCTTAGTATTTTGTCAAAATTCCAACATTTTTCGACCATCTCAGAATCGCATGAAACTTTCAGGAAACGTTCCTGGGACTATGGCGACAAAGTTTGCATAGTTTTTGTAAACTTTTAGTCTGCGCGTCGTGAGAAATTAGAGCAAATTAGAGCAAATGACGCACTAATTAATTTATCACATCTTCAGAGGAAAGGAGCCATGTTTAAGCTGCTATATCTCGCCAACGGATGAAGATAGATAAGGCAAATGTATTGCAAAAAGTCTTCTTATAGTCCCAGGAAGGTTTCCTGAAAGTTTCAAGAGTTTTCAATTTTTAGCCAAACTCGGCAAAAAACCCTGTGCTATAGCCTTAGTATTTTGTCAAAATTCCAACAATTTTTGACCATCTCAGAATCGCATGAAACTTTCAGGAAACGTTCCTGGGACTATGGCGACAAAGTTTGCATAGTTTTTGTAAACTTTTAGCCTGCGCGTCGTGAGAAATTAGAACAAATTAGAGCAAATGACGCACTAATTAATTCATCACACCTTCCGAGGAAAGGAGCCATGTTTTAGCTGCTATATCTCGCCAACGGATGAAGATAGATAAGGCAAATGTATTGCAAAAAGTCTTCTTATAGTCCCAGGAAGGTTTCCTGAAAGTTTCAAGAGTTTTCAATTTTTAGCCAAAATAGGCAAAAAACCCTGTGCTATAGCCTTAGTATTTTGTCAAAATTCCAACATTTTTCGACCATCTCAGAATCGCATGAAACTTTCAGGAAACATTCCTGGAACTATGGCGACAAAGTTTGCATAGTTTTTGTAAACTTTTGGCCTGCGCGTCGTGAGAAATTAGAGCAAATTAGAGCAAATGACGCACTAATTCATTCATCACACCTTCCGAGGAAAGGAGCCATGATTAAGCTGCTATATCTCGCCAACGGATGAAGATAGATAAGGCAAATGTATTGCAAAAAGTCTTCTTATAGTCCCAGGAAGGTTTCCTGAAAGTTTCAAGAGTTTTCAATTTTTAGCCAAAATCGGCAAAAAACAATGTGCTATAGCCTTAGTATTTTGTCAAAATTCCAACATTTTTCGACCATCTCAGAATCGCATGAAACTTTCAGGAAACGTTCCTGGGACTATGGCGACAAAGTTTGCATAGTTTTTGTAAACTTTTAGCCTGCGCGTCGTGAGAAATTAGAGCAAATTAGAGCAAATGACGCACTAATTCATTCATCACACCTTCCGAGGAAAGGAGCCATGTTTAAGCTGTTATATCTCGCCAGCGGATGAAGATAGATAAGGCAAATGTATTGCAAAAAGTCTTCTTATAGTCCCAGGAAGGTTTCCTGAAAGTTTCAAGAGTTTTCGATTTTTAGCCAAAATCGGCAAAAAACCCTGTGCTATAGCCTTAGTATTTTGTCAAAATTCCAACATTTTTCGACCATCTCAGAATCGCATGAAACTTTCAGGAAACGTTCCTGGGACTATGGCGACAAAGTTTGCATAGTTTTTGTAAACTTTCAGCCTGCGCGTCGTGAGAAATTAGAGCAAATTAGAGCAAATGACGCACTAATTAATTCATCACACCTTCGGAGGAAAGGAGCCATGTTTAAGCTGCTATATCTCGCCAACGGATGAAGATAGATAAGGCAAATGTATTGCAAAAAGTCTTCTTATAGTCCCAGGAAGGTTTCCTGAAAGTTTCAAGAGTTTTCAATTTTTAGCCAAAATCGGCAAAAAACCCTGTGCTATAGCCTTAGTATTTTGTCAAAATTCCAACATTTTTCGACCATCTCAGAATCGCATGAAACTTTCAGGAAACGTTCCTGGGACTATGGCGACAAAGTTTGCATAGTTTTTGTAAACTTTTAGCCTGCGCGTCGTGAGAAATTAGAGCAAACTAGAGCAAATGACGCACTAATTCATTCATCACACCTTCCGAGGAAAGGAGCCATGTTTAAGCTGCTATATCTCGCCAACGGATGAAGATAGATAAGGCAAATGTATTGCAAAAAGTCTTCTTATAGTCCCAGGAAGGTTTCCTGAAAGTTTCAAGAGTTTTCGAATTTTAGCCAAAATCGGCAAAAAACCCTGTGCTATAGCCTTAGTATTTTGTCAAAATTCCAACATTTTTCGACCATCTCAGAATCGCATGAAACTTTCAGGAAACGTTCCTGGGACTATGGCGACAAAGTTTGCATAGTTTTTGTAAACTTTTAGCCTGCGCGTCGTGAGAAATTAGAGCAAATTAGAGCAAATGACGCACTAATTAATTCATCACACCTTCCGAGGAAAGGAGCCATGTTTAAGCTGCTATATCTCGCCAACGGATGAAGATAGATAAGGCAAATGTATTGCAAAAAGTCTTCTTATAGTCCCAGGAAGGTTTCCTGAAAGTTTCAAGAGTTTTCAATTTTTAGCCAAAATCGGCAAAAAACCCTGTGCTATAGCCTTAGTATTTTGTCAAAATTCCAACATTTTTCGACCATCTCAGAATCGCATGAAACTTTCAGGAAACGTTCCTGGGACTATGGCGACAAAGTTTGCATAGTTTTTGTAAACTTTTAGCCTGCGCGTCGTGAGAAATTAGAGCAAATTAGAGCAAATGACGCACTCATTCATTCATCACACCTTCCGAGGAAAGGAGCCATGTTTAAGCTGCTATATCTCGCCAACGGATGAAGATAGATAAGGCAAATGTATTGCAAAAAGTCTTCTTATAGTCCCAGGAAGGTTTCCTGAAAGTTTCAAGAGTTTTCAATTTTTAGCCAAAATCGGCAAAAAACCCTGTGCTAAAGCCTTAGTATTTTGTCAAAATTCCAACATTTTTCGACCATCTCAGAATCGCATGAAACTTTCAGGAAACGTTCCTGGGACTATGGCGACAAAGTTTGCATAGTTTTTGTAAACTTTTAGCCTGCGCGTCGTGAGAAATTAGAGCAAATTAGAGGAAATGATGCTCTAATTAATTCATCACACCTTCCGAGGAAAGGAGCCATGTTTAAGCTGCTATATCTCGCCAACGGATGAAGATAGATAAGGCAAATGTATTGCAAAAAGTCTTCTTTTAATACCAGGAAGGTTTCCTAAAAGTTTCAAGAGTTTTCAATTTTTAGCCAAAATCGGCAAAAAACCCTGTGCTATAGCCTTAGTATTTTGTCAAAATTCCAACATTTTTCGACCATCTCAGAATCGCATGAAACTTTCAGGAAACGTTCCTGGGACTATGGCGACAAAGTTTGCATAGTTTTTGTAAACTTTTAGCCTGCGCGTCGTGAGAAATTAGAGCAAATTAGAGCAAATGACGCACTAATTAATTTATCACATCTTCAGAGGAAAGGAGCCATGTTTAAGCTGCTATATCTCGCCAACGGATGAAGATAGATAAGGCAAATGTATTGCAAAAAGTCTTCTTATAGTCCCAGGAAGGTTTCCTGAAAGTTTCAAGAGTTTTCAATTTTTAGCCAAAATCGGCAAAAAACCCTGTGCTATAGCCTTAGTATTTTGTCAAAATTCCAACATTTTTCGACCATCTCAGAATCGCATGAAACTTTCAGGAAACGTTCCTGGGACTATGGCGACAAAGTTTGCATAGTTTTTGTAAACTTTTAGCCTGCGCGTCGTGAGAAATTAGAGCAAATTAGAGCAAATGACGCACTAATTAATTTATCACACCTTCGGAGGAAAGGAGCCATGTTTAAGCTGCTATATCTCGCCAACGGATGAAGATAGATAAGGCAAATGTATTGCAAAAAGTCTTCTTATAGTCCCAGGAAGGTTTCCTGAAAGTTTCTAGAGTTTTCAATTTTTAGCCAAAATCGGCAAAAAACCCTGTGCTATAGCCTTAGTATTTTGTCAAAATTCCAACATTTTTCGACCATCTCAGAATCGCATGAAACTTTCAGGAAACGTTCCTGGGACTATGGCGACAAAGTTTGCATAGTTTTTGTAAACTTTTAGCCTGCGCGTCGTGAGAAATTAGAGCAAATTAGAGCAAATGACGCACTAATTCATTCATCACACCTTCCGAGGAAAGGAGCCATGTTTAAGCTGCTATATCTCGCCAACGGATGAAGATAGATAAGGCAAATGTATTGCAAAAAGTCTTCTTATAATACCAGGAAGGTTTCCTGAAAGTTTCAAGAGTTTTCAATTTTTAGCCAAAATCGGCAAAAAACCCTGTGCTATAGCCTTAGTATTTTGTCAAAATTCCAACATTTTTCGACCATCTCAGAATCGCATGAAACTTTCAGGAAACGTTCCTGGGACTATGGCGACAAAGTTTGCATAGTTTTTGTAAAGTTTTAGCCTGCGCGTCGTGAGAAATTAGAGCAAATTAGAGCAAATGACGCACTAATTCATTCATCACACCTTCCGAGGAAAGGAGCCATGTTTAAGCTGCTATATCTCGCCAACGGATGAAGATAGATAAGGCAAATGTATTGCAAAAAGTCTTCTTATAGTCCCAGGAAGGTTTCCTGAAAGTTTCAAGAGTTTTCAATTTTTAGCCAAAATCGGCAAAAAACCCTGTGCTATAGCCTTAGTATTTTGTCAAAATTCCAACATTTTTCGACCATCTCAGAATCGCATGAAACTTTCAGGAAACGTTCCTGGTACTATGGCGACAAAGTTTGCATAGTTTTTGTAAACTGTTAGCCTGCGCGTCGTGAGAAATTAGAGCAAATGATACTCTAATTAATTCCTCACACCTTCCGAGGAAAGGAGCCATGTTTAAGCTGCTATATCTCGCCAACGGATGAAGATAGATAAGGCAAATGTATTGCAAAAAGTCTTCTTATAATACCAGGAAGGTTTCCTGAAAGTTTCAAGAGTTTTCAATTTTTAGCCAAAATCGGCAAAAAACCCTGTGCTATAGCCTTAGTATTTTGTTAAAAAATTCCAACATTTTTCGACCATCTCAGAATCGCATGAAACTTTCAGGAAACGTTCCTGGGACTATGGCGACAAAGTTTGCATAGTTTTTGTAAACTTTTAGCCTGCGCGTCGTGAGAAATTAGAGAAAATTAGGGCAAATGACGCACTAATTAATTTATCACACCTTCCGAGGAAAGGAGCCATGTTTAAGCTGTTATATCTCGCCAACGGATGAAGATAGATAAGGCAAATGTATTGCAAAAAGTCTTCTTATAGTCCCAGGAAGGTTTCCTGAAAGTTTCAAGAGTTTTCAATTTTTAGCCAAAATCGGCAAAAAACCCTGTGCTATAGCCTTAGTATTTTGTCAAAATTCCAACATTTTCCGACCATCTCAAAATCGCATGAAACTTTCAGGAAACGTTCCTGGGACTATGGCGACAAAGTTTGCATAGTTTTTGTAAACTTTTAGCCTGCGCGTCGTGAGAAATTAGAGCAAATTAGAGCAAATGACGCACTAATTCATTTATCACACCTTCCGAGGAAAGGAGCCATGTTTAAGCTGCTATATCTCGCCAACGGATGAAGATAGATAAGGCAAATGTATTGCAAAAAGTCTTCTTATAGTCCCAGGAAGGTTTCCTGAAAGTTTCAAGAGTTTTCAATTTTTAGCCAAAATCGGCAAAAAACCCTGTGCTATAGCCTTAGTATTTTGTCAAAATTCCAACATTTTCCGACCATCTCAGAATCGCATGAAACTTTCAGGAAACGTTACTGGGACTATGGCGACAAAGTTTGCATAGTTTTTGTAAACTTTTAGCCTGCGCGTCGTGAGAAATTAGAGCAAATTAGAGCAAATGACGCACTAATTAATTTATCACACCTTCCGAGGAAAGGAGCCATGTTTAAGCTGCTATATCTCGCCAACGGATGAAGATAGATAAGGCAAATGTATTGCAAAAAGTCTTCTTATAGTCCCAGGAAGGTTTCCTGAAAGTTTCAAGAGTTTTCAATTTTTAGCCAAAATCGGCAAAAAACCCTGTGCTATAGCCTTAGTATTTTGTCAAAATTCCAACATTTTTCGACCATCTCAGAATCGCATGAAACTTTCAGGAAACGTTCCTGGGACTATGGCGACAAAGTTTGCATAGTTTTTGTAAACTTTTAGCCTGCGCGTCGTGAGAAATTAGAGCAAATTAGAGCAAATGACGCACTAATTAATTCATCACACCTTCCGAGGAAAGGAGCCATGTTTAAGCTGCTATATCTCGCCAACGGATGAAGATAGATAAGGCAAATGTATTGCAAAAAGTCTTCTTATAGTCCCAGGAAGGTTTCCTGAAAGTTTCAAGAGTTTTCAATTTTTAGCCAAAATCGGCAAAAAACCCTGTGCTATAGCCTTAGTATTTTGTCAAAATTCCAACATTTTTCGACCATCTCAGAATCGCATGAAACTTTCAGGAAACGTTCCTGGGACTATGGCGACAAAGTTTGCATAGTTTTTGTAAACTTTTAGCCTGCGCGTCGTGAGAAATTAGAGCAAATTAGAGCAAATGACGCACTAATTCATTCATCACACCTTCCGAGGAAAGGAGCCATGTTTAAGCTGCTATATCTCGCCAACGGATGAAGATAGATAAGGCAAATGTATTGCAAAAAGTCTTCTTATAGTCCCAGGAAGGTTTCCTGAAAGTTTCAAGAGTTTTCAATTTTTAGCCAAAATCGGCAAAAAACCCTGTGCTATAGCCTTAGTATTTTGTCAAAATTCCAACATTTTTCGACCATCTCAGAATCGCATGAAACTTTCAGGAAACGTTCCTGGGACTATGGCGACAAAGTTTGCATAGTTTTTGTAAACTTTTAGCCTGCGCGTCGTGAGAAATTAGAGCAAATTAGAGCAAATGACGCACTAATTAATTCATCACACCTTCCGAGGAAAGGAGCCATGTTTAAGCTGCTATATCTCGCCAACGGATGAAGATAGATAAGGCAAATGTATTGCAAAAAGTCTTCTTATAATACCAGGAAGGTTTCCTGAAAGTTTCAAGAGTTTTCAATTTTTAGCCAAAATCGGCAAAAAACCCTGTGCTATAGCCTTAGTATTTTGTCAAAATTCCAACATTTTTCGACCATCTCAGAATCGCATGAAACTTTCAGGAAGCGCTCCTGGTACTATGACGACAAAGTTTGCATAGTTTTTGTAAACTTTTAGCCTGCGCGTCGTGAGAAATTAGAGCAAATGATGCTCTAATTAATTCCTCACACCTTCCGAGGAAAGGAGCCATGTTTAAGCTGCTATATCTCGCCAACGGATGAAGATAGATAAGGCAAATGTATTGCAAAAAGTCTTCTTATAATACCAGGAAGGTTTCCTGAAAGTTTCAAGAGTTTTCAATTTTTAGCCAAAATCGGCAAAAAACCCTGTGCTATAGCCTTAGTATTTTGTCAAAATTCCAACATTTTTCGACCATCTCAGAATCGCATGAAACTTTCAGGAAACGTTCCTGGGACTATGGCGACAAAGTTTGCATAGTTTTTGTAAACTTTTAGCCTGCGCGTCGTGAGAAATTAGAGCAAATTAGAGCAAATGACGCACTAATTAATTCATCACACCTTCCGAGGAAAGGAGCCATGTTTAAGCTGCTATATCTCGCCAACGGATGAAGATAGATAAGGCAAATGTATTGCAAAAAGTCTTCTTATAGTCCCAGGAAGGTTTCCTGAAAGTTTCAAGAGTTTTCAATTTTTAGCCAAAATCGGCAAAAAACCCTGTGCTATAGCCTTAGTATTTTGTCAAAATTCCAACATTTTTCGACCATCTCAGAATCGCATGAAACTTTCAGGAAACGTTCCTGGGACTATGGCGACAAAGTTTGCATAGTTTTTGTAAACTTTTAGCCTGCGCGTCGTGAGAAATTAGAGCAAATTAGAGCAAATGACGCACTAATTAATTTATCACACCTTCCGAGGAAAGGAGCCATGTTTAAGCTGCTATATCTCGCCAACGGATGAAGATAGATAAGGCAAATGTATTGCAAAAAGTCTTCTTATAGTCCCAGGAAGGTTTCCTGAAAGTTTCAAGAGTTTTCAATTTTTAGCCAAAATCGGCAAAAAACCCTGTGCTATAGCCTTAGTATTTTGTCAAAATTCCAACATTTTTCGACCATCTCAGAATCGCATGAAACTTTCAGGAAACGTTCCTGGGACTATGGCGACAAAGTTTGCATAGTTTTTGTAAACTTTTAGCCTGCGCGTCGTGAGAAATTAGAGCAAATTAGAGCAAATGACGCACTAATTAATTCATCACACCTTCCGAGGAAAGGAGCCATGTTTAAGCTGCTATATCTCGCCAACGGATGAAGATAGATAAGGCAAATGTATTGCAAAAAGTCTTCTTATAGTCCCAGGAAGGTTTCCTGAAAGTTTCAAGAGTTTTCAATTTTTAGCCAAAATCGGCAAAAAACCCTGTGCTATAGCCTTAGTATTTTGTCAAAATTCCAACATTTTTCGACCATCTCAGAATCGCATGAAACTTTCAGGAAACGTTCCTGGGACTATGGCGACAAAGTTTGCACAGTTTTTGTAAAGTTTTAGCCTGCGCGTCGTGAGAAATTAGAGCAAATTAGAGCAAATGATGCTCTATTCCTCACACCTTCCGAGGAAAGGAGCCATGTTTAAGCTGCTATATCTCGCCAACGGATGAAGATAGATAAGGCAAATGTATTGCAAAAAGTCTTCTTATAGTCCCAGGAAGGTTTCCTGAAAGTTTCAAGAGTTTTCAATTTTTAGCCAAAATCGGCAAAAAACCCTGTGCTATAGCCTTAGTATTTTGTCAAAATTCCAACATTTTTCGACCATCTCAGAATCGCATGAAACTTTCAGGAAACGTTCCTGGGACTATGGCGACAAAGTTTGCATAGTTTTTGTAAACTTTTAGCCTGCGCGTCGTGAGAAATTAGAGCAAATTAGAGCAAATGACGCACTAATTAATTTATCACACCTTCCGAGGAAAGGAGCCATGTTTAAGCTGCTATATCTCGCCAACGGATGAAGATAGATAAGGCAAATGTATTGCAAAAAGTCTTCTTATAGTGCCAGGAAGGTTTTCTGATAGTTTCAAGAGTTTTCAATTTTTAGCTAAAATCGGCAGAAAACCCTGTGCTATAGCCTTAGTATTTTGGCAAGTTTCGAACATTTTTTTGACCATCTCAGAATCGCATGAAACTTTCAGGGAATATTTCTGGGACTATGCTGACAGAGTTTGCATAGGTTTTGTAAAGTTTTAGCCTGCGCGTCGTGAGAAATTAGAGCAAATTAGAGCAAATGACGCACTAATTAATTCATCACAGCTTTCGAGGACAGGAGTCAAGTTTAAGCTGCTATATCTCGCCAACGGATGAAGATAGATAAGGCAAATGTATTGCAAAAAGTCTTCTTTTAGTTCCAGGAAGGTTTCCTGAAAGTCTTTCGTTTAACCTGCGTAGCAAGCGTTTCCATTAGATACGAGCACCTTTTTTTAAGCTCAGGTGGAGCTTCGCCGTATGGCCGATGATAGGGAGAACCCGTGGTTTTGTGTGGGAATTTGCTTCCGGTCCTGTATACTGTATTCTGCTTAATTCGGCCCCAGTCCCTTTGAAGGCGCAAGTGTAGTACTTAGTCTCTTCTCAACGTAGTTGCAGATGTTGGTGTCGTTGTCTAGCTCTATATTCTCGACTTTGTCTGCACTCTATTTTATCTATTTTTGGTTGAGTTTAGGGGCTGACCAGTTTGAATTCGCGGGCCGCATGCCAATCAAATGTTTTCTGGCAACATTGCTGCCGAATGCTATTACTGAAAGTCTGCGTTCTTGAAGTTACTTGTGGGCGACGCTGCATAGAAGGACAACGAACCCGACTAGACTTAATGTTTTATTTTTCTATTTTTTTACATAGCCAAAATTACAAGTGATCGGAACAAGAATTCCCAAGAATAAAGATCCAATAAGTCTTTCGGCCATTCCACTCAAATTCTACAGTATTCCGGAGTAGACAAAATACAGCGCATTCACTTCGGCGGCTGTTCTTATTATTTTTCCTCGTGTCTTTTTAGGGTTTCAACGAGGAAAAACTAAATAAATTTGAATTCTCGGAAATCTGAAATTAAAATAGCACGCATTAGGGCAAGCGCACTGATTATTCGATTTAAAAAGTGAAAGTGTCCGCAGCTCTTTCTGTTTCCATCGCCGTTTGTTCTCGACTTAGCGTTCTACGCAATTGGCTACAGCGGGACACTGGTGATTGTTCAGCAGTTTAAACCAAAAGATGAGTCAGTTCAAAGAGAGAAAAAGGGATAGAACAGACCGAAGAATTATAAAGCAATGTTCTGACCGCCTATAAAACTATCATGCCTGGCCCCTTCAATATTTGACTTCGTTTTGCCCTGGTAAGCATAATATCGGAATAGCCGTTGTCTTCTGTCAGTAGTTCGCTGTACCGTTGTGGTGCATGTCTCAACACACAGATACGCATGCAGTACGCCACTAAACGGATCTAAAGGCGAAGCAAAGCACACTGCGTGAAAGTCAGGGCAAATATACTGATAACTCAGCTGATAACTAACGCCTCTGTAAGTCCTGCACTTACAGGGAGGCAATTGCGGGAGCAGGAGCGGTAACCGCTCCTGTATAAACGTCACCGTGAGTCCTGTACTTACAGGGAAGCAATTGCGGGAGCAGGAGCGGTAACCGCTCCTGTATAAACGTCACCGTGAGTCCTGTACTTACAGGGAGGCAATTGCGGAAGCAGGAGCGGTAACCGCTCCTGTATAAACGTCACCGGGAGTCCTGTACTTACAGGGAGGCAATTGCGGGAGCAGGAGCGGTAACCGCTCCTGTATAAACGTCACCGGGAGTCCTGTACTTACAGGGAGGCAATTGCGGGAGCAGGAGCGGTAACCGCTCCTGTATCAACATCACCGGGAGTCCTGCACTTACAGGGAGGCAATTGCGGGAGCAGGAGCGGTAACCGCTCCTGTATCAACATCACCGTGAGTCCTGTACTTACAGGGAGGCAATTGCGGGAGCAGTAAAAGTATTTTCATTGCCTGTACAAGTTCACCAAGCCCTTTAATCTAATCAGAACAAGTTATAGACATACTCAGATATTATTTGAAGGTTTCTAAATTAAGTTACACTCGAATAATACGAGTCAGCCGTACAAGTTCCCATCAAATACGAGCCAAATGACTCAGAGCTGAAAAAAAAAAAAAAAAAAAACTGGCCAAAATGCTCTGCAATGTTTTATTTTTATTTTTATTTTTTTTCAGCTCTGAGTCATTTGGCTCGTAGTTGATGGCACTTGAAGGCAGAGAAATAGCCTGATCTTTGCCTAAGAGACAAAGCAAACATTATTCAGTGAGCACTATATAAACAATAAACTACTTTTGACGAGGAAATATGCACGGATAATATTGTCCGAGGGTATTATCTGTTCCGAGAAGCGAACAGTTGCCCGAGAGCAAAGCTCGAGGGCAACTGTGAGCTTTGAGGAACAGATAATGTCCAAGGACAATTATCTGTGCATATTTCCGAAGCCAAAAGTAGTTTATTGTCTTTATTATCCTTTAAATATTTCCTCTCGCAGCGCAAATAACGGCGCGGAAACTGTGAAGTTCTTTAGTGCTTTCTGGAA
This sequence comes from Plumapathes pennacea, assembly GCA_964036295.1. NCBI lineage: Eukaryota > Metazoa > Cnidaria > Anthozoa > Antipatharia > Myriopathidae > Plumapathes > Plumapathes pennacea. Next base: position 1,643,520 of record OZ038468.1, read on the forward strand.
CTACATTTTCGACCACTAAATTGATGTCCTCCTCAGTAGTCGTCTTGTAATGATTTTTGTGACTAAATAAATAGAACTGTGTTCGGATATTGTCAATAAACAGCGTTAGTTCGCCAGGCGGGGGTTATTCGCTGATAACGTCCGCTCACGAGCGGGGGTGGGGCTATATTCTAGCCCTAGGAGATTTTCTACCCCAAGAATGGCCGCCTGTAGCCGGGAATTTACTGTCTAAGCACCGGTCACAGACATTCAAGCTAAGAATTAGACTTGCCCAAAACGATTCTCCCCGGCTTATTCAAAAGACCTTCATGTAAAACAGCTAATAACAGTTATGCGTTGGTTGATACCAATCGCTAGGCAAGACACTCGGGAAATAGTTATGCGATATCTTGGGATTCAGAAGGAATTTTTCGGTCAAACTCTAGGGATAGGTATTTTGGCTTTTTCTCGAATTTGCGAAAGTCGTTTTGGTCTTTGTAAAATGAATGGATTTCATTTTGCAAGAAATTTTTGTCACCACGTATTCGCTCCTCTAACGTGGATAACGTCTTTGATTTGTTAATATTCAAACGCAAAAATATAAAAATGAAAAAAAAGACTTAAATGTTCTATGTTTTAGTCTAATCGTGATTGGGTATCTCCAGAATACACCGTTTGTACGACTGACACAAGCACAAGTCCATATTTCACAGTGAGAACAGCCTCGACGTAAGCACAAGTATCAAAATATTTCCCTTTCCTTGCGCATGCGTTCTTGCTGCTTGTGCCGCTCGTGAATACTAAGCTCCAGACCTCCGCTCTACCACTCGGCTTCACCAGTTGCCTTTTGAAAAACGTAGTCTCGTCCTCTAAGATTCATTATCCCGTCTTTTAAATGAAACTTCCATTTGTTTCGGCTCCGGGTTATCTATGCAAAAAAAAAAAAAAAAAAAAAAAATCGAATCAGTTCTATGTTAAGTCAACGAAGCAAGTACCACTGTGAATACACTCTTGACGTCACTTCCGCTGGTCAGCGGTCGTCGTATGTAACTCGATCTAACTTATGGTTCATTTCAATCTCGTATGAATGCCCCGTGTTCTTATTTATAGCTGAGTAACGAGTCCTAGCATTGCGTGTCCTGAGGTTTACACGGAACTACAAAACCTGCGCTTTACTACGCAGTTTAAGGCAATGAACGCTGACTCTAAATTAAGGCGATCGAATGGCCGAGAAACTTAACTCTGCGCATCCTCGTTCCCAGGTTCTTTCCTCTCCCGGCTTCCGCGAAAAAGCCTGGGAACGAGGTTGATTTCGGCGGTTGCCGTGAGTTCGCCATACCTGCTTTATATTCTTTGACACTAATGATTTCGACATTTTATGAAAGAGTTTATTTCAGAAATAAAGATTTTTGTGACGTCATCACTTCAGAAGGTACGTACCAAGATGAAAAGCCTACAATCCTTTGCGCGCGCCTTCCATATCTTAAAGTGTTTTTGTGGCGCTCTATTGTCGTTTAAGTTTGTTGCTAGTGAGAATGGAATGTTTCTTTGATGTTAGCCTGAGTAGCAAGCGTTTCCGCCTACAAAGATTTTTGACCGGGCGAAAATTGGGGCGAGCGCAAAAAGGACGCCGAGGGGGGTGGGAAAGGAAACCTCCCCCCCCCCCCCCCCTCGCCCCAATTTTTGCGCTAGCCCCATTCTTCGCGGACGCTTGTTTGACGCTTACCTTGTCATACTGACACACAACCACGTTTTCTGTGTCAAACATATCCGACTGACCATCGTCTGAATCATCATCATCAGTGTTCAATGGGTCTTCATCCTGACAGGAAAAACGATAACTTTGAACAAAGTAAATAATACTTGAAGCGCATTTCTTGGTGTCAATTTGAGTCTCATGTTTATGTTCACGTGATCGCGCCAGTATTATCACGTGCACCGCGCATGTTACCACGTGGGGTAGAATTACTTCGAGCGAAGCCCTGTTGTCTCTAGTCGTCTAATTGAGGTGTGCAATATCTATTATAGTGGGACGGCTTGGACTCCGTCGACACCGTATTCTTAAGACAGCGGTCATTGCACACAAGTTTATGGGTAAAGATTTAAGTGCAGAATCTGTAGTTCAAGACCTGATTAAGCTAACCCGGGACAAGCCAATATTTTTCCCACTACTTGTACAACAAATTTCAGAGTTTTGATCAAGCAGTGCTCGACATTAAGATTTTAGGTTGGTTGCCCTTCGGATTGTAGATTGACTTCAAGCAATAGAAAGTTTCATAATTTCTAGTTGCCCGGCCCAGAATTTACCTGCCCGACCAAAAGTTTTGGTTGCCCCGGGAGAGCGGGCAACCGTTAATGTCGAGCGCTGTCAAGACTAACTGGGATGTCCTACTGTGGCTCAACACACAGCAAGGAGAAAGTTTAGAACTAAACGGGGCCCTGTGTACCGCTAGTAAAGCCTCAAGATGAAGCCAAGAAACTCAATACTAGACGTCGATACCCAACTGTAAGTTAGTTCAATGCGTATTTTGTAAAATATTTAAGATATTCACAAGAGAAACGGTAAAGACACAGATGTGTAATAGGACATTTGCATGATGACGTCATTTGACTACTACTACCAGAATGAACTTCACCTTGCAACGAGTGATTCCTCGCAAAAGAATAAATACTGAATACAATCTGGTAGTTGAAGTCAAATGATGTAATCATGCATATGTCCAATATGACCTCGAGTTAGTGACCGAGTTCATAGCAATGGTGGTGAACGCTGACCAACGGAAGTGACGTGATGAACGTCATAACATACTGTATCGACTTACTTCCTCCTCGTTCTCGTCTCCTTCCGGATTGTCCTTGCCTTCGTTGGCACCGTCATCGTCATCGTCGTCGTCATCGTCGTCATCATCACTACCGCTGTCGTTTGCACCATCGACTTGAATAAAAACGGCAGACTAGAGAAACAAAACAACAGTAACGTTAACCTTTTGAGGTCTGAAAGATGAACTTCTTTTAGACACTTGTCAGAGATATATCATACAGTGTGGAGAACCTTTACGGTTACCTGTTGATATGTTTACCTGTTGATATGTTTACTGTTTACCTGTTGACATGTTTACTGTTTTCTTGCTGACATGTTTACTGTTTACCTGTTGACATGTTTACTGTTTTCTTGCTGACATGTTTACTGTTTACCTGTTGACATGTTTACTGCTTTCCTGCTGACATGTTTGCTGTTTACGTGTTGATATGTTTACGTGTTGATATGTTTACCGGTTGATATGTTTACCGGTTGATATGTTTACCTGTTGACATGTTTACTGTTTACCTGTTGACATGTTTACTGCTTTCCTGCTGACATGTTTACTGTTTACGTGTTGATATGTTTACCGGTTGATATGTTTACCTGTTGACATGTTTACTGCTTTCCTGCTGACATGTTTATTGTTTACGTGTTGATATGTTTACCGGTTGATATGTTTACCGGTTGATATGTTTACCTGTTGACATGTTTACTGTTTACCTGTTGATATGTTTACTTGTTAATAGGTTTATCTGTTGACATGTTTACTGTTTTCCTGCTGACATGTATACTGTTTACTTGTTTACCTGTTTAGATGACCCATCCTGTGGCACTTGTGCAATTCTCTGTTGTGGGTGCTGTTGAACATGTTGTAGTGGAGCTGTTTGAATGGTTTTGGCTGTTGGATATCCTGTCACAAAAAAAAACAAACAAAAAAACAAAAAAACAAAAAATGAAAAATGAAAAAAAAAAAACGAGCAGTTAATGAACAACTTGCGTTAAAAAGCGTCTGAGACCTGTTTGATTTCACCTGCCTAGTGCTGAAGTTTGCACACAAACACACTTAGACCATCACATTGCACTCAAGCATTAAAGCCACAACAATCTTGAAGATAAGATAGACGAACTACATAACTGATGAAATATGAGAATATTGTGGAATCTATGAACTGTCTACTGTGGATGTACACGCAGTATGTGTGTGTATTTTGAATACATTGGAACTCTAGAACTTATGAAAACATAATATGAATGATAAGCCAACTAAAGCGTGATGTAGGACAGCTTTTTAAAGCTTTAAAAATGGCATTAAAGAAGTTGAGAGTTAGGCATTATGAACGTTTGCCCTTCGAATGTGCAGTCAGTCTGTTAACACAATAACCCTTTCATTTTCTCCTTCAATTTCTCACCAGAAATATATCATATAGTAAGGAGAACTTGGCTTTTGATACCTTGCTCAGATGACAGCTGATTAAACTATCAATTCTCACTACATCACTCATACATTTTCTTCTTAAAAGGTTGGGAGAATCTGTATTTCCGTACCTTGCACTCCTGGGACTTGCTGAATATGCTGCATTCCTTGGACTGCAATGGTGGCCGCTGAGGCAGCTGGAGTCTGTAATTTGAATTATTAATAGTTTTGATAAGATGTTGATGATGTTGAAGATGATGTTGATGAGGATGTGGTGATGGTGAGGATGATGGGATGATAATGTGCTACAGCAACAGTCTGTAACGGGATAGCTTTTCAGAAGTGTTTTTTCACAATTTCCTAATTGATCACAACCAAGCGAGCACATGTTATCTACGCTCTCTCTTTGATTCACACTCATCCCAGTCCCTTCTGCATACTCGGAATGCCTGACTAAAGTTTACATTATTTACAAAAGGGCTAACAAAATACTGGGATTTCTTTATACAGTATAACAGATGGTGATGAAGATGATGGTGATAATCCTGATGATAATGATGGTGATGGTGATGATGATAGCTATAATAATGGTGATGATGGTGGTACTGTATGAAGAGGGTGATAGTGATGATGTTGACGATAATGGTGTATTGTGATGGTGATGATGGTGATGATGATAGTGAATGATAAGATGATAAAGTGGTAATAATGATGATAATGACAATGGTGATGATTTGGTGATGACAATGATGGTGCATGATAATATGGTGCTGATGACAATAATGGTGAACAATGTGAGTAATGATGATGGTGATGATGAGTATGATGGTGATGCTAAAGATATCATTAGTGATGATTAAAGCTGAATAGTTAGGTGTTCTTTACTTACCATCTGTGCTAGGACGTGAGAGTGTGCGGTGGGGTACATGATTGCAGTCTGTCCACTAGCTGCCTGTTGGGGTGTCACTGCGTCAGGGACAGTTACAACTGTTGACAAAAATATTATTAATAATAAGTTACCATAGAGTGACACCTTAATTTAACGACGGCCGAGGGAGTAGGAAAATGTGTTTGTTATAAAGGGGTTTAGTTATAGTGAGGTTCTGCTTCCATATCTTTTATTGTAATTGGGCTGTAAAAGGCTGAAAAATATTGTTCGTTATATCAAGGTTTTTGTTATACCGAGGTTCATTATATCGAGGTTTCACTGTACTGTAAACATGACAGAAAAAGACTGCTGTTTAAATGGAAAATTAGTACTAAGGGACTGGATTTGGAATGAGTCGGTATGGAGAAAGATGTATGTACTGTGATGAATCAATCGGCTAAGGGTCGATGTGTGAAACCAGGCTCAGTAAAGAAATATTGGAAGCTGACATTCTGAGTGATAGCCCAGAGCAGGTCAGTTGTTCAAAGCTTTGACTATGGTAAGTTCTCAATATCTAAAAAAATGTTTAAGGGTAGTCTCAGTTGAAATCCAACAATATTCCAGTATCAAGGATTACAGTTGAGAACTGTACATGTGGTGGCCTGATACTTAAAACCAGTAAATGTGGTTGGACTGATCTGATGTGACATGGTTGTCAAATTGCCAGTCCATAAATTTGGGATTGATTCAAGCTAATTTGGTCAACTGTCTATTACTAAGATTGAAATGACCTTTTCGAGGACTGCTGTTCAAATTCAAGGGCTTTTCAAGGCATCATACAAATTCAAGTACTTTTCAAGACAAGCAGTTAAATTCAAGGCCTTTTCAAGGCTGAACAAACCCTGACTAATGACTTACCAGAGGGCCTGGGCTGTGTTTGTTGAACTATTCGAGCAGCTTGTGGCTGGGCAGGAGCCAAAAGTCTGTTCTGGTTTGGATTTATCATGGACTGTGTTAAAGGTGGAGCAGTGGACATCTGCTGAACGACCCGTCCTTGTGTTATGACTCTGTTCTGTGTTCCAACTGGTGCAACTGTTCTCTGTTGTGAACTGGTCATACCTGAGACATGTTGGGTGTGGGGATAATGATATGGAGCTCGTGTTGCATGTGGTACGTCAGTTGGCATACTGTCAACAGCTCGAGACTGAAGCAATTTACTTTCCCAAATCTGAGGGAGACAAATCATACCTACAGTTAGATATAGAACAAATATATAAAAGGCACAATAAAATAATAATTATTATCATTACAAGTCAGAGTGGTTATGGGAAGTTGTGCAATATGACCTACAGTACTGGGATCAAGTAACTTACAGTTTCCTGTAGAAAGAGATATTACCAAAGAACACTCTAAATCTCTAAAATAACACCACACGTTACATAGTTTTATGGCTTCTGTTCTAAATTGACTTGTTCTTTGGAAATATCTAGTTCTATAATTCTCCGATTTTATTCAAAGGAAAAGCAACTGGGTTGTGTTTGGCAAAACACATTCTGGGACTGGGACTGGATAAGGCTCAGGGATGTTTCCGTTTCCGGTACTGTATGCAAATTTGGTCATAAGATATTCCAAAGAATCACGAGCGTCTGGTGGGAAACTGTCTGCTAAAACCGCAATTCTGAAAAAACCTCACGCCTTGCGATCGAAAAATGTTGGCAGGTCTACAAGGGAGTCATTGCACATGACAAAGTTCAGTACAGCAGAATATTGGTTCTATTTTTTAAGCCCGGAAGGTTTAGAAAAATATAGCTGCCATGATAATACAGTAAACAAACAGCCATATTGCAAGACTTCCAATACTTTGTAATCAACAACAAACAAGCTTGATCTTGTTTTTGTTTTTACTGTTGGTAACAAAATTAAACAAGTAAATTACAATCCTTTGAATCTTTGAAAAATGTGTACAATGCATGTACTCTGTTTCTCATGCTTTGCAAGATGTGAAACTGTGATGCAAAATAAACCCTTAAAACCAGTTCCTGGTGAGTTCAATCTGCTTCCATATTTGTGTGCACTTGTAAATGTTGCTGTGTGCATAGTCTCATTTGTTGGAAAATATGGCTCACCAAACACCAGTCATTGGTACAGCTGTGTCCGGCAGAAACAATAGGCATACACCGGTGAGAACATGACAAACTTGGACATGTCAGCCTCACTCCACGTGAGGTTCAAGAGATGAGTGCGGGAGTGCCATGCAATTCCCACTAATTTTAACACTACAAAAATAGCTTTGTGCAAAAAAAAAAAAAAAAAAAAGTTGGCAGGAGGTGTCATCACATAATTTCCTCTTTGCAGGTGATTTTTCTATTTTTGTGTGTGAACGTTTATATTATATTACATTATATATTTTTGTTTTATTTCTCTTAGATCAGATATTATCAGTAATGATATACAGAAGTTCCACGTACATTCTTAATAAAAGTAAGGCAAAAGAAAAGAAAACTAAATTAGATCGTTCGTTTCTACAGACAAAGTACCATGTGTAAATTCAGATAGCTGAATAAATGCACCAAAATCTTGAAAACACAATGTTGATATCTGCACACTCGACCGGTTAAGCTTCATAATGCACAAAGAAAAACACGGATAAACTGACGGTCTAAGGTCTCCCACGGATTGTAAAAGAAAAAAAAGAAGATTGGATTCGCACGCGACCGACCTGTCTGAAAAAAATGTGTTCATAATTTCGAGTCTTTAATCGATGAATAGCTCTGTACTCACTGTTTTTAGCTCCTGCAGTACTTGCTCGTCGACTCCTTCATTGAGAAAAGATTCCCTGACATTCTTGATCACGTCTTCGATGACGGATTTATACAGTTTAGGCTGAAATGAAAATCACCGCCATTTTACTTCGAATTTTCGCAAATAAAGACCAGAGGACGGGAAGTTAGACTAACCACTGAATTTGAGGTGGACATTTCTCCTGATAGCGGCGGCTAAAACCGCTCCCTCCACTGCAGGGCTTTTTTCAAAAGCCACCTTTACTAAACCAGCGACGCTGCTTTTATACTAACAACAATCATGGCAATTGGGGGGCTCATTTATTGATTGTATTGTTAACCCTCTGATGATACACCTGCAAAGGCCTCTGGGAATGTTTTGACGTTTTTCCGGACAGAAGACTGGTACTTAACTTGCCCTCCGAGCGAGAAAGAGCGACATTTCTGAATACTGAGAAGTAAAGAACTAAATAGCTATTTAGGAGCATTATTTAGGAGTATTATAAAAAACATTTTGCTCAATTTGCGTTGTAAAAGGCCGCTTCCGGGGCGCGTTCTATTAGGGATTGTACTGTGACCCTAGCCTTAACAATTGTTTGGCTTTCATGTCGTGGAAGCAAAACATTTTAAAATGTCAAAACATGCATATAAGCAAGCCAGCAAGCTCTACTTTACTTACTGTTTATATAAAGGCTAAAACGTCAGACCTTTAATGGCCGGCATCTGGAGGACTGGGTCCAACCACAATGGCAGGCATCTGGAGGACTGGGTCCAACTACAATGGCGGTCACCTAACTTTAGTCCGCGTCGGCGTGGCGGTAAAACGTTGAAAAAGTAAGTTTTATGTGAATTTGTTGAACGCCATAAGGATGTGTACGCCGATGTTACTAGCGTTAGCCCTACGTTTAAGGAAAGAGAGTTGGACAGACAGACAGACAGACGCAAAGAGTGCAGATGTTATTTTAATACTGTTGACACCAATGCAAACTAGCCGGCATTGCACTGCAATAAATGAGTCATTAAATATTGCACTGATATCCAATGATCAATTAACACACGTCTTAATAAGTATCAAGGGATAATGAGGGCACAATAAAAGAAATAATTAACTAGGTCAAATCTTGTTTGTTTGCTTTTTTTTTTTTTTTTTTTTTTTTTTTTGTTAAGTCAGAGTTATATTTATTTTCCTTATAAACCTCTAGTAAATAATGGAGTTTTACGGTAAGATTCAGCATTTTAACGCCGGAAAGTGAAGCATACATTTTGACAAACTAGAATGATAAATACGTTGCCCATAAGAACCTTTCAACAAGAAAGCCAAAATGCACATGTGACGCCAAAGTCTTAGATAGGTTGAATTCACTTTTGGCAGCGAAGCGGGTACTTTTTAAATTTTTTTCACATATACATTTATGTATCGTGAATGTTACAATGTGCGCATGTAATAATTAGTATGCTAACTTTCACGTGTCTCGATTAGGCCACAATATATTAATATGTGGGTATAAAATCCTACATTGCTCTACCCCACCCCACCCCTACAGTAACTGAACACTATTGTGACATTCGATGCTTTATAGTGACGTCATGTATCGGATGTGACGTAAGCAGGAGTCTTCATAGACGAATCCAGTCTGTTACGTCTGAACATCGAGTGCTCAGCAGATTTTGTCGCCAGGCCGTTACTCTGCAACCAAGATAAAAATAACTTAAAAGTTTGCATTCATCTAGGGATGCGTTCGATTGGGTGTATTTCGGAATAGGAATAGCTAAAATGCCCCAAAGTTTTGCTTGTTTTGGAGGAGATTTGTGTGTGAAATTGTTTTAAAAACCTCCATGCTTGCATTTTGAAACATCTCCCGATTTATCCTAACCCTATTCAGCTCCAAACCAAATAAATTTACTGATCAGCAGCGTTATTCCTATTCCGGAATAGAACCAATCAGACGCGCCCTAAGTATACTTGTTTCTACCCACGTACATCTGGAAGACTAGGTCCAACCACAATCGCAGGCAGGCACAACCTCAGGCATACAAATCCCTCAATTTCCGTAGCTATATACTAAATTCACCAGAACTAAATAAGGTATTTCAAAAATTCCGAAAGAGCAAAGATAAAGTAGTTAAAACGGGCAACAATTTATCTCAATTTGTCGGCAACAATGCGGTTGCATTGAAAGTTGTACCGTAATGTGACGTTCTGCCATCCGTGTTGCAAGTTGCAAAAAGTGCATGACGCTGTTCTAAGAAAAATGAGTATAAAAAATTAATCTACTCAGTTATGGAGCAACTTAGGAAGCAAGATACATTGCAAATAGAGCCCGCAACTGCTTAAAGTTGCTTCGTAACTGCACCCTTCTAATCTCATTCTATAGTTGTCCGCGATTCATAGATATGCCTTCCAAGAAATTGTTACCCGTACTATTTTATCCCAAGGGAGAAATGTTCGGTACTAATATACTCTTGACTGCCGACAACAGTCGGTGTATATAAAAACTGAAACAATGACTTACTTTTTCCTCTACACAACAGATGTTCCACCACACCGGCCATAGCAACAGTCCGGTGGAGTAAAGCCTTTGCCAGTTCTTGGTAAGTCGCCTGTGAACCTTTTGAATGGTACCAGTGCGTCATCATTTGGCAGGACTGTTCAGGAATACTGTCCTCATTATTGCCCTCAATAGTGCTCAGCGTTCGTTCGTCAATCTCAAGAACCCTGCCCAATCTTTTCCACTTTTCTCTCGCCTCTTTGGCGACTTTCCAGCGCACGTCATCGTCAACAGTTCCCGACATCAGGGTTTCTTTTTACAGAAAAAAAAAAAAACAGTTTAAGTTATGGTACAATAGAGCGGTTTTCGGATGACTGTCGAAAGTAATTGTGTGATTGCTTTGGTTTTGCGTTTGCTTCGCTTCCGGATTGGTCCACACGAGTTTGTCAGCATGCTCAGCCAATCAAGAACAAAACCAAAACCAAAACCAAACACTTCTCACGCAAGCGATGGCGTGTACTCGCACTGCTGATTGGAAAGTAAAACCAAACGCAAGACCAAACGCAAATTACTTTGGCTTCCAATTGGCTGAACTGTTTTCTCTCAGTCTCTGTGATTGGCCTGTGTGATTACTTACTGTGTGATTGGTTTTGGTTTTCGACAGTCATCCGAAAACGGCTCTAGTATACATATACACACAGATTTCTACACAAAAATAATACTAGAGAGATGAGGAGTGTGGTATGTACGAGTCGAACTAAATGCAAACTCCCGCTGACCCAAAAAATTGATTCTTGTATTCTGAATTTGTTTTGATGGGATTATGTTCAACGATTAAGTTTGACGTGTTTGACCCAACAGCCGAACTTAAATAATTTCGGTCGACCCGAAGTGTAGCTTAGTTTGACGCATGCTAAGATCGACGAAGGCTCTGTTATACAAATTATGACCTACCAACACTCTTGTCCAATCTCTAAGGTGTTGGGGAGACGGACTCCTCACTTCACACTTAGGTGGCAGAAATGTCAGTCAAGAACAACAGTTCTTCTAAAGACTACTCTCACACATAGTAACACGCTACAAGACTAGACATTGCTGAATATGTTGAAATAGCAACCTAAAAGACTGAAATAACACGATTTTGTCGTACGATGATAAATGGTTTATCCCTGCTTTAAATACTGATGGATGACTACCAAGAGACGTGTAACAGCCTTTCTCGTAAGTCTTTCTGGGTCTGTTTACCCCGACTAATATAGCGCGAGAGAGAAAGTGGGGGGGGGGGGGGGGGGGGGGGAGGGGGGAGGTGGTGAACGGAACCCTCCCACTTGATATCCAAAATCACGCAACATGTCCCACCTGGTAACTCAATTGGTGGTCTGGGCGGGCTGTGTCCCACAAGACAATAACTTTCACGAACAGAGTTGAGTCCAGTTGCCTGTAAAGCTTCCGCAAGAGCTTCGTAAGTTGCATCTCTCCCTTTAGCCTCAAGCCAACGGCTTAACATCTTCATGGTCTGCTCGTAACGATCATTTTTTATGTCTGTTTTCATAGTGGTTAACTCTGTCCCATTCAGCCCAAGTTCCCGACCAAGAGGTCTCCACTTGCCCTGCACATCGAATACCAGGTCTGGAAGAAGCTCCCTTGGAACTGTGCCATTCTTAACTTTGGGGAAGACAAATTTTAATTAGGATCAAATACAACTGTATTTTAATATGCCGGCGAAACCTCCGGAAATAGAGCCAGAGGGGGAAAGGGAGGGGGTTGTACAGGAAGGCTCTGTCAAGACTTCCAACCCCTTACAATTTAATATATCATTCCGGGGTGGTCAAAACAGTGAACAGCCCTTTTATACACCTCTTAATTTGCTCCCTTTGTATACTCTGGAGCAAAAAAGACTTCCCGGAAAACCAAGTGCAACAAATCGACAAAACAGTATTTTTAAGAGCTCAACCGAGGCACGATTTTCCTAAGTCAAGCCTTAAACGACAAAAAGCAAATTTCTTCCCTATGCCGTTTCTTATAACCGAGGCTTGAAATGGGACCTCTTTCTGTCGGAACCTTTCCATATAGTGGATCATAAGGAGTACCTCCTACTCCCCTCTCCCCGATTACCCTTTCATTACCAAACTCTGATTTGATTCAAACAAATTCTGTGTTGTAACACTAATAAAATAAACCATGAAATTTGATTCTTACCAGTAGTTCCAGGTGTTGTGACGTCATGCTTTCTTGACACGGATGAGGCCTGACCTAAGGAAATACAAAAAGTAAATTAGTCGGTTTGTAAAATCACGCCAGGCCATTTTACCTGCAGCTTGTCTTTCATATCACACGATCCAACAAGATCACGCAAAGTTACAAAAAGTGACTTTTCCTGTAGCTTTGTGTTCCAAGTTGCAAAGAGCTGGGGCGTTAGACGCGCGATTTCTATTTGCAACTTGTCTCGCCGAACTTTGCAAGGAGAATTTCCTCGTGTGACTTGGCCCTAATATGCCTTATTTCTATTAGTGTCAAGCAACCGTCTTGATATTGTTTTTTAGTTAACCAAAGTTTCTTAATCATCGCAACATTTGGCCGCTATAATCAATGGTTTAAAAAATTCCTTTCTTCCCTTTTCAAACGGGCTTCTACGTTTCTTTCTCATAGAAACACAAAAGTTGCATTTTCAAATCCTTCCACTCGGGGGGGGGGGGGGGTGGGGAGGGGGGGAGGGGGGGGAGGGCGTTTTCAGTGCCGGATTCGATGCCTCGTTTTTATCGTTTGCGCATGGACGGAAAATACAAACGCAAAACAAAAAGTTTGCAGTCTATACTCATGTGGTCAGTATTTTACATTAAGTGCATGAAACTGCACTTTTAACAATTACGAGCACACAAGTACCTATAACAAGTTCTGAGCTTTCATTTGAAGATTTGGAAGCTTTGTTGACTTTTTTTGATTGAGCTGATAAGGAGTGACCTGAAAATACAAGCGCATAAATTAACACTGCTGCAAATTCGGGGCATGGACAACAAACCGACGCTGAAGAGATACATTTTACATTGGAACCGCACTTAACAACCACCCCCCTTAGACGGCAACATAACCAAAGTTCAGATTGGTTTTTCTCAAAAAAAAATTACTACCAGACGTGATTGCTGTTTCACTAAGTAATTTGATTGATGTTTGAGGCTAGTCATTTGAATTTGCCCTCCGGTAAAGCGACGATCCTGTGCGATTTGAAATGCGGTAAAGTTGTATAGCTGATTCCCTTGTAGAAACACCGTCGGATTGAATAAAACGCAAACGTGTAAATTAACTTGATACTGAGCAAGACGAAGGATTATTATCTTTTAAATGAGTTTTCATTCAATCCAGAAAGTCAAAGTACAATATTGTTTATATTGAACCAAAACGTAAACAAACAAACAAACAAAAAACCCTACCTTCAAACCTGCACTTAGGGTCACTAAAAGTCGTACAAGGGCAATTGGCCAAGTGGTCATTTGTGGAATTTTCTGCTACAGGGTGGGGTAGTGCTTCTACCAAACGAGGACTACAAAAGGATTAAACCCTGGATTAGATGTAACTTTTATTAACATTGTTAAGCCTGAAAATGGAAAGTTTTTGCTTCCAAGATTTGGCGTTTTCCGTACTAAAGAACGTGCTTTATGGTTGGTCTTTTATCAAAATCCTGCAGTTTTTTGGCCACAAAGCCGAGATAAAGGATTGAGCTAACTGAATCGAGCTTTGAAACTGAGGCGTGGCCTGTACTAATACGACATCAAATATGTTTACCTTGAATAGGAATTGTGAGGTTCGTATAAAGCATCTCTCAGCCGCAAATCCGCCGCGTTTGAATGATCCTTATTGCCAGCAGTTGTCTGTCGGGCACAAGCGTTTGGGCTTGAGATGTCCCTGCACCGTGGGGAGATATGTCAGTTTCTAAATCAAATTGTGACAGGATCGGCTTGCTAGCTGTTCAACAAAATACTGTTTAAATGTGAACTAATTAAACCACTTTAAACCGGGACGGTGTAATTCCTGACTCATGCACATTGCAATCACTCTAATAATGGATTTAGCTTTCACTGCCAAAAACTTCACGTAAAAGTCTTCCAACTGAACTTTGCTAGGAAATGAAGCCTAATGGTGTGACCACTAAGATGAAAGCTCTCGAAGAGTATATTTCAATAGTATAACAATGCTCACTTCCAACTCGTAAACTGTCAAATGAAACCGAAAGGTGTAACTCCTCAAACGAAAACTGTTAATATTAGTGGGATCATGTGTACTAAAGGTAGTGTCGGCAAAGTATCGGCCGACAGTGTTGGTCGATATGTCAACCGACACTCGACCGATACTCGACCGAGTATCAACCGAGTGTCGGCTGTCATATCGGTCGATATATTGGTCGACATATCGACCAATAGTCTCGACCGACACTACCTTTAGTACACATGATCCTAGTGGTGAATATTCACGTTGTTGGCGGCGGAGTCCAGGTTCTGGGCGTGAAACATGATGGCAGTGAAAGAATGCATTACCAGAACATCTCACCAGTTGTTTTCAGGTCCGGAGGATCCCGAATAAGAATGACATTCCCTGGAAGCACTGCAACAAAGTAACAAACTCTTAGAAGAAATGCCGTATCTTGCGTGGGACAGAAATAAAACAGACAAATTAATCCCCATAAAATAGAATTTCATAAAAGTACGTTTCTTTGTTTTAGTGCATCGGTTCTTACCTAGGTCCTGTTTCGTTGGAGATCTGTGCTTTTTCTTTGCTGTCTGACACTTAGACATGAAAATTAAAGAAAAAAACCAACACAACAAAAACAAAAACAAAAACAAAAACAAAAACAAAACAAACAAAAAACAAGGCAAATGATGGTTAGGAGCAATACTTCAAAAACAGACAGCACATATACCTTACCCAAGGCAGGCCCAAATTCAACAAACCCTTTGACTGACGCAATTTATCGGGAACCTGGGCTAATGCTTGGTAAAAAGCAAAAAAGCTGGCAGGCCCCAGAAAACAGAGTCCAAATGCAAAGACAATCTCAGAGGAGCTGCATGTGGGCAAGTGGTCTATGCGAGGAGCAACATACAGTAGGGTGACACTCGTCTCCTCTGCAGAGCCTCCCTGGGAGGGAGGGCAGGGTTGAAAATGACGACAGGAGGCGCGCGAGAGACGACGCTTCCCACAATCCCCCACGCGCTTGGTTTCTCTCCCCCAGGCTTCCACGCGCTTTACATTCCCCACACTACGTACACAGAGAAGCCTCTGCAGAGGAGAGAGCCAAACCAAACTCACGTGGGACTTGCTGTGTATATCTGTGCTGTATGTTATGATGTTTATATGATGTGCTGTATGTATTGTGATATTGTATAAGTATATTCATTCAACAACTGAATACCTGATTCATCGACTGTGTCCATATTTTTTAAAGAACCTGATCCAGGAAACAAGAAAAGTTAAACCAGTGCTCTCACTGACTACATTCTAATAGCAGTATTCACTTCAAACTCCTGAAATGTCAAATGGAACCTAAAGGTGTGACCACTCAAATGAAAGCTTTAAATGAGTACAATCTAATAGCAGTACTCACTTCAAACTCCTGAAATGTCAAATGAAACTAAGGGTGTACCACTCAAGTGAAAGGTCTCGAGTCGAATTGGCCATATCGCCTCTGAATTTCCAGAAAAAGCACTTTTTGATATGGTTAAGTATAAAAAGTATCATGAATATTACTTACCAAGGATGCTTTCCGTTATGAAACAGGGGCACAGTTCTCCTTGATCATTAACTCCAACTACTCCAACCACACTAAACGACGTGCTATGATTGTATTCTTCAAGAAAGACCGGGGAACCGATAATGGAAGACTTTTCCAGAATGCCATGTTTCAAAACGTCTTTGACCGACTCTGGTTGTACGACTAGGTGATGTCTATGATTATTTTTATTATACTCGAACTTTAGTGAAAAGATATGAGTTCCAGAAAACGAAAACGCGACGAAGTCTGAGGTGTTCCCGGAACATTCTTTCACATCCAGGCTATTGTCTTCGTCTTTGGCGCCGACCGATAGGAAGGAGAAACCGCTTTCCTCTCGGATGTCCTTCATTTCGAGTCTATGCACATCTAAATGTTTAGGGAAATGCCTACAGTATCGGTCCACTACAATCGACTTGCTGGAGTCCGTAGTTTCCCCGATGACTCCCCGCCAAGTTAACAAACGGACATCCGAGTCTTGCACCTTAACAGCACATGCGATTCCTCTTGTTTGGTAGATGTTGTCTTGAAATTTTTCCCTGATGGAATATATAGCCTTTTCCGGGGTTTTCTTGCACAGTGAAGACATCAAACTTTTATGGATATATGGCTCGTTTTGGTGCTCGCCTGTCATCATTGTTGCTGAACGCACGGCGGTGTCGACTCGTACAAATCAGTAAACTACTGATCGACGCTGCCACCCCTCGGTTCTTAATCTGTGTATGAATTATATAGAAAGAAGAGATATTCACAACGTTTTCATGAAGACGAATAGGATCAGTGTAAACAGTTTGTGTGAGTCACTTGTAGTATGGCCGTTCTTTTTTCGTAGAAGTGCAGGGTGTTCACATTTTGATTACCCAAGAGAAATGTTCTTTCTCTGAAACTGTTGGCCAAAGTACTGCAGAATTGTGATCAAAGATCAACCAAAATCCTGTCCTAGTTTAACCCTTTCACTCCTAAGAATAGTCAACTTCAATTTTCTCCTTCAGTTTCTCACTAGATATACATCATACAGTATAAATACCTTGGCTTTTGATACCTTGCTTAGATCAAAGCCGATTAAAGTGTCAGTTCTCACTACATCATTCATACGCTTTCTTACTTAAAGGTTGGGAGAATCTGTATTTTGAGCTCAGGCTCTGTCTACAGCTTGAGTCACAGTCATCGATTTGGACTCTGATTAATAAATAAATGATATGAAGTTCAGTACTTTCGGTACTGACTTTAGCCGGGGAATATCAGCCCTGGTCACACTGGAGCAAAAGTTGTGTTCCGCTTGTGAGTGTTGATGCTGCTAAAGCATCCCAACGACTTTTGACCATGATTCACTAAGAACTGGTTTCTTGCTTTTTTATGCTAGTGTAAGAATGATAAGTCAACTTAAATCTACGTTTCTCAGAATCTTTATGCCCTGTTACTTATATGCAGTGTATCGGCTTTTTAGTTTCCGCATTAAAGTCAAAAGTCTAGTACTAATCAGCGTTTTCTTTTTGGTATACAGCCAAAGCTTCCACGTCAATCAGGCTTAAGATGCAGACAGTCTGTAATTAATCCACAATAGTAGCTTCTCGATTTTGCTACTCTGTCATATTGTAAGAACCGGCGGCGAAACTGCTTCACTCGGAAAAGTGAAAAATGGCTGACGATGACATTCGATTATTTCACTTTCGCCGCACGTACGCCTCAGTCAGTTTCGAACGTTTGTTTATAGTTATTCCTTATTCGAAGTCTCTTCGATAAATGCAGCTACATAAATGTGAAAAACTCTGAGTGTGTAACTGTACCCCAAAACTTGCACCGAGATCTTCACAGCATCAAACAGTATTAAGGCCAATTTACACGGTACAATGTTTGCTTATGACTGTCGCATGCGATCTTCTGACGCCGGGATTGGCTACGAGTTTCGAGTCGTGTGCCACCGACGTTAGCTAGTCGTACGGTTGATATACACGATACGATTCGTGTCGTAAGAAAATCGCATGCGACAGTCCTAAGCAAAGATCCTCCTACCGTGTAAATCGGCCTTTACAGAGCTTCATGACTAGGGAATCCAATAAAACGTATGCTTGTAAAGAAGATTAAGAACCAAATAATACGTGTACTCACAGATGCTGATAAGAAACAAGACCAGGATTCACTGGAATCAAGTTAACTGGGGTTCTACAAGGAAGAAACGATTAGGCTCACTTCAACGGCGAACTCTCCGTTTGAAAATGACAGCACGATAAAGGGTAAAGCCCCGCCTTTTGTATTTCATGACGCAATGGTTTCTACCAGGAATGGACTTGAACACAGTGGATTTGGATCTTGGATTAACGGTCAATAAGAGTTAGCGATACGGTTTTCTGTTTCATGTTACTAACTCCAATAGGCCTTGCAAGAGAAATAATCCTACATATGAAAGAACTCACATTGCACTATTAAATTAAACTTATACCTTATCCCTTCAATGCAGAAGTAACGTCTCATATAATCCTTTTGCATCTTCCAGTGATCCCTAATCCAGAAAACATTTTCCAGGATCATCACTTTCAGAGTCCAGTCTGAGGAAGTAAGATCACAGGCAACTCAGACTCATGGGGCCTGGAAACGAGTTTCATTTTATAAGAGTTTGAGTGGGGATCCAGATGGCGCAAAATAATTTAGGAAATACTCAAATAAAAGAAGTGAAACTTTGCTTTGGTGTTTATTTACTTACGAACTATCTGTGGTTGCGATTACAGCGTTTTCGGGCAAATTTTGCGCCCGCTGTGGGTAACAATTTGCCCGAAAACGCTGTAATCGCGACCACAGATAGTTCGTAGGTAAATAAACACCAAAGCAAAGTTTCACTTCTTTTATTTGAGTATTTCCTAAATTATTTTGCGCCATCTAGATCCCCACTCAAACTCTTATAAAATGAAACTCGTTTCCAGGCCCCCTGAGCCTGGGTTGCCTGTGGTAAGATCTGGTTTACCAGTGATTTTTATTTCACAATGGCTCCGTGGTGGTTCACACTGATCTTCATCGCGTTCTTACACTCCGTGAATGCCTTGACGAAGTGTATAGATCACGATTACGAAATACAAGACCATTTGAAATCTTCTGAAAACTACCACAACATTTCCAAGGCCATGTACCCTTTGCTTGGCTTGCCGTCTTTGCTGATCAAGATAACGGTGGAATTCCTGTCGACAGAGAACAGTAACAACCAAAGCGGCTTGAACCCAGAAAACACAAGAAACGTGTTAAATGTTCGTCAAACTACAAGTGAGATAAAGAAATACACTTGGAGTATGTCGTGCCTGTACGTCAGCGCAGGACAAATCAGCATGAGATCTATGAACATATTTTCTTTGTGGGCGATTTGGCCGAATAGGCGAGAAACAGAGTTGCATTTAACATTACCAGAATTCTGCAGAGACGCGGCTATACCGAGTGAAACCATGTCCTACTGTCTTTCAACGGTAAGGTATAAATTCATATAATTTTCGTTATAGAATCCATATAAGTGAAACATCCTATTTTAACTTTGGTTCCTGTAAAGTTGGTCCCTAGAAGATCTTGAGCACAAAATTTAGCTTGGTTAGTTTTGAATTCTGATATTTTTATGTCCATGTTGTTTCGCTTTTCTTGCTTATGAAACGTTTCGCTTTCGAAGAAAATGAGCAACACGAAACAATTTACATTTTAGACGCCTCTCGTATAAACGACGTTTTATTAAGATCCATTTTAAATCATCGGGTACGATGATATACACTAAAATGTTATCTGCCAATGGATAAATCAGAAGTAATTAAATGCTTAAGCGCGTAAAACTTAAAGGGCCACAATGCGTCCAATATTCCGAATGTCCTCGACCATTTTCACTTTTCGCAGGATGTTCTACAATGATTTGCAGAAAACTTGTGAGTTGCAAGGAAAGTGGAATAATCTATTTTGTAAATTGCAAAGGAAGTTGACGTCTAAACCGCACAAAAACTTTCAATGATTTGCTATTGTCAACGATATTACGTTGGTGAAATTGTGGGCAAATTTGCCTCGCGTAAAAGGCTATGCCCAAAACGCCTTACCGCATGAATTCTTGTTATTTCAGTTACAGGACATCGCAATCAAACCGGATGCCGCTGATCCAAACCTAAACACGGTAGAATGTGTCATTGCAGGTCACGGAAAAGCTCCGGAATTCCCCGGTCTGAGTCAACTCTTAAACGGATTGTGCTGGTGTGTACTTGGTGTGTCTTTGGTGATGAGCACGCTTGCTTCACAGTGGCTGATTGTACAACTCAGAGCCTGGCAAAAAAACCCAGAAACCAAAAGCAAAGTAGCGGCGATAATGTTCATGGCTTTGGTAATATTTGTAGGGGGCTTAAGTTTAATCACTTACGCCTGGGCTTTGCCCCATCAGCAAAATAACTCATATGTACCGGCCGTTTTTGTTTGTGTATTGTTAGTGTTGTTTCGTCGGCTTGTTTATTGCATACTGATCATAAATCGTTGTAATCTACGTAAATGCAACTTTGAGTGGGATTTAACCTCAGGCCACGATAAGTTAACAAGTAGAAATGCCATTTCTTGCTTTATACTTTACCCGTCAATTTTCATGCTTTGTCATCACCTGTTGTGGATAATGCTAGGCATTATTACAGAACCATTTTGGGCTTTTACGATTTTGGTCGTAGTTACCTCTGTTTCTGCAGCTTTTTATTTCCTAATTAATGAATTCCACAAAGCATATCCTTCACCTGAAATATCGCTCACGTTTTTCCTGGCAGCTTTTAATTTCCCAGCTGGTGCCGTTGCATTTGTGGTGTTGATGTTTGTTTTTCTTGTGGTGGCGCAGACGTCTCTTAGTGAAAGTTTGATTGCTACTGTTGTTCAAAACGGATTGGTGTTGGTTGTTACCACGTGGTTTGGGTATCTGAAGCATGATGCAGAAGGAGGAGAGAGAGAAGGAGGAGGAAGGAGAAGACACAAAAGAGGAACGGAAAGGGAAGAAGGCAGCACAGTTTGTTGAAAATATTAAATGACCCACCCTTTACGACCTTGAACTGGTGTGAAACCATATTTTCCAACAACCATTAAAGCCCCTGCCAAATTAACCTGAGTTCAAGCTTCCTTTATTGGGATTTTTCTTTTGGTTTGGTCACACTATTTGTCTCAACGTTGTCGAGACATGTTGAAAACGTACCGTGTCAAACGATTTTAACATTTCGAGAACAAAAGCAATGTTGAGCCGATATAATGAGACAAAATTTAAACGAACTCAAACTCTTCTCAACATATCTCAATACTGTTAAGAGAATGCTGAGACAAATGTTGTGACCGTTTGACAGGGACTTAAGAAACTCTTTTAATACGATGTTCAAACAATTAGCATCCAGGCATCGCCGTTTATTTCAATGAAATCTAATTTGTAAAAACAACGAGTCAAAGGTCTGGGTCGTTTTACCAACCACAAGTTTAGAATTACCACCTCTTTTTAAAAGAAAGAATCAAACGGGTTCAAGTCATAGTCCATTTGATTGAAAGTCAACCAATAATTTGAACAGATTGCAGCAGACGTCCTTATCAAGAGTGTATTTTCTTACCAACAAGACAGGCCCGTGGCCAGTGCGCTTGTGACGTCATTAGTACAATGAATAGAGACACGCGGGGTCCCGGGAGAGGAACTTTTGTCGTGCGTTTATATGCAAAAGATATTATAGCCGAGTCAGTTTTTGCAAATGACGGATCCAAGAGCTCCCTTTATTTTTCTTGCCCTCTTTTCTTCTAATTTCGGTCAAACAGATATTCACGAAAAAGTGTATTATAATAATTGAGAGAAAACAATTATCGAAGGCCCCGTAGGAATATTCTTCGTTTGCAACAACCCAGTTTTCATTGCTTTCCGATGCACGTGACAGTACTTGTGTGACGCTTTCTATACAACCTGGCAACCTTGTTGAGTGAATTTTCAAGCTGACATGTTTTGTGGAGGAACTGTGTTGTCATTTTGTAATGGGATTGACTGGGGAATACCCGACATCTTAAGTAGCTGTAAGACAGCGTAATAGCCTTATCTCATCTTCCCAGCGTGTGCATCATGTTCAAGTAGCTGTAGCACATTAAGGCCCCGTCCACACTACGCTGGATAAATTTGAAAACGCAACTTTCACTCTGAAAACGCAAGAAATGTTTTCCGTCCACACTGGAAAACGGATAAAATGTTTCCGGGCCCAAATGTATTGTTATTGCTCTACAAACGTCCCTGACAATCTTTGAAACCACTTGACGTGACCACGTGAGTCAGGGTTTTCGAAAAGTTCCGTTTTCAAAATGTTTTTCGTCCACACCAAAACGCAAAGCCGTCGTTTTCAAATTTATCCACTTTGAAGAGCGTTTTCCTAACCGTAAGAATAAAGTTGCGTTTTCAAATTTATCCGGCGTAGTGTGGACGGGGCCTAAAACATGACACTTCCCATGATGAAATTACTTCGTATGAAAAAGCCATCTCAGACGTTACGCATCCTACATGTACAAGTCTGATCACTAATATGTTCAAGACTGCTATGCATTAAGCTTTAACGCAAAATTCTGGGTCGATACGAAATTAATCTCTATCGGAAGCTGCAGACGTTTGAATACCGTGACAACAAAGGCGTGCATCACGGGCTTGTGGAGCGAACAATTACGGCTCGGATAGTTGGATATCAACCTTGAAGACTTCGAGGTATTCAGTGACAAATATTCTCGATGTAATCGCCTGCCGGTCTTTCCTGCTTTTGTTAAAGCGGCGTGAGTGAAAGCTAAGTAGCTGATGATTCGTGATTCCCCGTTCTATGATATTATGCTCGTGACATTTCATTGACAGATCTTGTATCTTAATCTCGCGTGATATTTGCCTCAATCCTATTAGTAATTCAATATCCTCAGACAATAAACAAAGAACCTTTACTGCACGCAAAACGAAGTTAAACGCCGACTGTTCGTATACGCCGCGCGTTACACAAAGCCGCAGAGTTTCCGACAAAGGGAGACGCTCTGCCCGCAGGAAAAAGTTCAAGTTCTATCAAGTTTCGACACGTCTTCTACTACTTATTCGATGTTCTTTCACACAAATATTGCTCAGAACACAGATACATTGGTTGAAGCGGTATCTTTAATCGAGCATTTGCAAAACACAACCCTTCGTACTTTACGGGGGTCCCGCTGGTAACACATCAAGCATTTGTGTACGGCTATTTTCAAGTCTTCCGACGCTTAAAAACAATGCAAGCCAAAATCGCTCTTAAAGTATGGCTTCCGCGATGATCGTTTTGTTTGGATCAACAACTGAAGGACCGGAATTTTTTTCTATATCCCTTGACAGAGAAAACCCATTGTACTTGGTTCTGTGATTTTGATCTCTGAATACGTCTGATCTTGCAATGCCTGTGTTTTAACACATTTTAAAATACAAACGTATCTTAGCACCTCGGTTACTTTTGGCAATCTTCTTTTTGAGCTTCTAGCTTTCTCGCAGCGATGGTTTAGTGATCCTAATTTTCTCTTTCCATTTCCATCTGTGGCTTTTTTATTGTTTCCATGTTGTTTACATGCACGTTCACGGAACGCATTAGCATTGTGAAGTACGTAAGCTCGGGTATAATCATGAACTTTTGACGACTTTGGGACATTCTTTGAAATGTATTCTTGTATTAGTCGCCTGCTTTTCTACTCTTGTTCAAAATGCGTGAAAGGTAATTCAATGGTACGTGGCTTGGCTCACGACTTCGTCTTGGAGGACTTCGGTTTTCTTTCACATAAACATTTGTGGGAATACAATAAAACTGAGCGAAGCAAGATCTACCAACGGTCACTTTTTCCTCAGCCATTTCCCAATTTTCAAATAATAACACCATCTGTTCCACTGATTGTTTGACCTTCATGGCACCGAGCCAAAATGTCGCAACAACAACATAAATGCACGCAGAGTGAAATTTTGATTCCAAACAAAAGTCAGATTTTCTGACGCTTTACTTGTATCAGCAAGAATAATACAAAGTAAAAGAATACAAAGTACCTTCAAGTTCACCCTCATACTAAACAGTTCCATATAATCCGCTATCAAGCGCTTGTCAAGAATCGCCGTCTTTACACAGGTTCTCGTCTTTGTATCTCGAGCGCCTTCGTTCAGCTTGTTCCTTCAAGTTCTCCAGGTTCTGGATATCAGATTCTTCGTACATTTCTGTACAGTTGTGCATAGTTATGCAGTTCATTGATAAGTTCATTGCATTTGCTTTCATGGCTTTCAATATGGCTTTTGAGGCTGAACGGACCGACCCAAGCCAAAACCGCTCAATAAAATTTAGTATGGGTCTACCGCAGCTGGCGTATGCGTTTGTAAGTAAGATGAGCGGTCCATAAAATAATCCACAGAGCCAACTAAGGCAAGCAACACACAAGTCCACCTCCCACATCTTGCTGTCTTCAAAATGGCGAAACTGCTTGCTCGACAAGTCACGTGATCGCAACGTCATCACAAATCACATGATAATATCAACCAATCATCGCATGCAGATCTCTAACCCAGAAAAATAAAAAAAAAAAAAAAATCGCTGCATTTTATAGCTTGTGACGTCACAAGCAACTAGACTGGCCTTGCCAGTGAGCTCGCGGCGTGAGTTGGGTCGAGACCAGAATATAAAATGGAAAGTAGGGGACAAGAGCGGAACTCCCAAGAGAGACTTCCAATTTCTCACCATAAAAATATCACACAGTATAGAGAACTTGGCTTTTGACACCTTGCTCTTTTGACACCTTGATTAAACTAAAAATTATTATTACAACACTCATACACTTGCTTCTTAAAGGTTGAGCGACCCTGCATCTTGAGAATGCGTGACATATCTTTTTATGCACAATCGACTATGACAGTTTGACCTTGACTCATATTTCTAATCAGGGGCCACGATTAATCCAGCCTTCGCTTCACTACTTATGTGTTTTATTTTGTTAACTCAATACGTTTCTTCTATCAGGCTTTCGAGTATTCGTGCTCTGTAACAAATATAAAATTGAAAGCGAGGAATGTCACACGAGAGATGTTTACTATATTATTGCGCTTTTGTTCACAGTGTGTTCAGTCCATTTGTGACTGCAAACTCAGTCCTCAGAATTATTTCGGTGTATTTTTCATTTCTGGTATTCACTGACCATTGCGAAACAAAGGCTACATGATCGAATGAAAGAAACACTTCAACAGGCAATGTACGATACGCAGAAGAATTTTATGAGGCAACAGATGTCATGTACAGAGTAAAGCATAAAGCGTCATTGTTTTACGGCTAAAGCTCACCGTAGCTTTGGTTTCTGCTTTCGCCCTGTTATCTTCCCAAAAGTATTTCGTGTCGCCACAGAAAGTTTCGTCGGGACTAAATATTTATCGGCGACAGCGGTACCATCAAATGTTTGTTTACGGCTATTCTCAAAGCTTGTGCCGTGAACGCGAGCCAAAATCTTTTCCTAAAATCCAGTTTATCCGTGCGCATTCCACAGAGCCAAATGGCGTTGAATTTGAATGGATGCAGTTTACTTTTTCGCTTCACTACTTATGTGTTTTCTCTTATTAACTCAATACGTTTCTTTCTATCAGGCTTTCGAGTATTCGTGCTCTGTAACAAATATAAAATTGACAGCGAGGAATGTCACACGAGAGATGTTTACAATATTATTGCGCTTTTGTTCACAGTGTGTTCAGTCCATTTGTGACTGCAAACTCAGTCCTCAGAATTATTTCGGTGTATTTTTCATTTCTGGTATTCACTGACCATTGCGAAACAAAGGCTACATGATCGAATGAAAGAAACACTTCAACAGGCAATGTACGATACGCAGAAGAATTTTATGAAGCAACAGATGTCATGTACAGAGTAAAGCATAAAGCGTCATTGTTTTACGGCTAAAGCTCACCGTAGCTTTGGTTTCTGCTTTCGCCCTGTTATCTTCCCAAAAGTATTTCTTGTCGCCACAGAAAGTTTCGTCGGGACTAAATATTTATCCGCGACAGCGGTACCATCAACTATTTGTTTACGGCTATTCTCAAAGCTTCCGCGGTGAACGCGAGCCAAAATCGTTCCCGAAAATCCAGTTTATCCGTGCGCATTCCACAGAGCCAAATGGTGTTGAGTTTGGATGGGATGCAGTTAACTTTTACACACAAGTAACGAGCAATTCACTGGCCGCATCTCGAGTTGTTTAGCGAAGTCAATTACGTCATCGCCCAGCACGTGATAATATGAACCAATCACCGTGTGCTGATCCTCGACCCACAAAAAGGAAAAATAAATAAATAAAAATCTCCATTTTTAAGCTCTCGTGGGCCCCAGGCCCCCGCGAGCAATAAAAGCAATTAAAAACATTTTCAGGAAAAAGGGAGGCCACTTAACACAGATATCTGTGTTATTACTAAAACACTCTACAGTTTAATCTAATAAAACAGCAGTATGTGTACTCCAGAGTAAGGATTATTTATAGTAAATCCATTACTTTTTGTTAGCCTCCAATAGTCGTACTACTGTAACTGAATAGTTCGATAGAAAGTCTGTTTTGTCTTTGACCTGCCAACATTAGTTACGTAGTGTCGTAACCAGAAACGTAATTTCCCCGAAACCTTCTCAGTCCAAACTTTCGAATCATGTTAGTACCGGCTGTGTTTGTATTCAGGAAATGAATAGTGCAATAAGGTTTTTTCTGAGCTATATAAATTTTATCTACTTCATCAAGCACTCGGACTACGTTGCTTTTACTCAGACATTTATTTATCCTTGCCTCCAACCAAATCCCAAAAGTACTATATTAATCTATCACTCCCAAAAGTGATCAACTTCAGTTTTCTCCTTCGATATATGTCATAAAGTATGGAGAACTTGGTTTGAAATTTAAAAGCTGATACATCACTTATACATTTTCTTCTAAAAAGGCTGCGGGGAGAATCTTCATTCTGAGCCTGAAAGCGGCTTTGGAGCGAAAGGAGTAAAGATTGCGGGAAATAGTACAACGTCGTTATGAAACTCAAAGTATAACTTAATAGACAGTTAATTATTAGTTTACTTCATTTTACTATATTTTGACAATTAAAGTAGATTGTGGGGGCTGGTGTTTATGCATTACTATATTCCCTACTGATCTATAAACTTTATTTGTTCATTCTCCTTTTCCGATATCTCCTCCTTTAGCTCCATCTCCCCCATCTCCTCTGCTTCCATCTCCACCGCTCCCTCCATCTCCTGTTTTTATAGAGTCGTAGCTTCCCCCAGGAACCTTGGAGAAGTCTATGTTTCCTCCTTCTCCTCCACTTCCTCCGCTGCCTCCATCTTTACCTCCGCCTCCTCCACTTCCTCCACCTCCGGTTGTGATGGAGTTCCTGACAAAAATTCGTTTAGAGCCGCCGATGATCGTGATTCCTCCTGTAGCTTCACCGTCTTCGAGTTTGGTGGAGTTTGAATCGGACCTCCACTCAGAATCACTGCAATAAAGCAAGAAACAACAGTGACTCTTACACTACATGACGAAAGCTTGCAATGAGAGAAAATCTAAAAGCAGTAGCAAAGAAAACTGAGAAAAAGATATCCGCTTGATCGACCGCACTTTACGTTTTTCTTTGTTTTCTCAAAGGTAACAAACACTAAAATCGTAAAAAGTCAATGTGAAGCAATAAGAAATGCCTGCGTCTCTGCTTTACACAAGGAAAAGACTATACTTAATCGCTCAGTGAGACGACTCGCATATCTTCATTCCATGTTACTAACCTCTCTATATTCTTGTTCCATTCTATGTCTTTGTTTCTTTGTGAATAATCCATAAATTGTGAATCTTGTGCCTTCCCCTTCTCTTGTACCGGCTCCATTGACTTCGGCTCATTTACCGCCGACATATTACCCGACATAGTAGTTGGTGAAAAATGGCTTTTTTACTCGAAATATACGAACAGAACTATTCAAGATCTTAGTCGAACAACAAACGATTTCGGGAAATTTAAATTCGCAAGTCCTATTTATATACGTCTGTCAATCGTAACAAAATCCAATATTTACTACGTATTAAAGCTATTTTGAAACGTAATTTTACCACAACCTTCTTGAACGTTTCGAGACCATATTAAACTTTCGAAACCAATTTTTTTTTTGCCACTGGCAGGCCAAATAAATCTTATAAAATTCTCAAATACTAGACTATGCCCTTCCGATTTTCTAGTGATAGTAAATTAATGCTTAATCTTTCTATTTTCCAATATATTCTTTAGAGTAATTAAAGATATGATATAGCTACTCGAGCCAGTCACTATATATGCCGAGACAAACAAGATGCACCTTACTGTATAAAGCGCAGTATCAGACGACTGTAAACCAGTTCACTCCATACGTATAGGGCTTACACTAACCAGGCTGACAAATGTAGATGTTAAAAAGGCCTTGCCTAACCAGCAATATTTCCCATACAAATCTTTTTTTTGAAATTATGTTCGAAACTTCAAAAATGCTGCCCAATTTGACGATTTAATGCTATGGACTTGACATTTTGCAAATCTATGCTTTTATGGCTAATTTTGGATCAAGAGAAATATATATTTGCAAAAGGTCTTATTTAGATAGCATTGTGCATTTGGCTACTCGGTATTTTTCTTAGTTCTTCAGTGATACACACTTTATGTTACGAATACAAGGGTGGCTACTTACGGTTTTGTCGTTGGTTATCTACACTGCATGGTCATCGTGAATCTTCGAGTGCTGGCGTCCATCATACAGTAAATACATTGACGAAGTGCAGTAGTTCTCGTCGAGGTCAACAGAAGCCAAAAGGCAACATGGTTCCGGAATGGACGCATTATTATGTTTGGTTCCTGTAAAGGTCACATTCTTGTTCGTTTACTGGGCCGGTCTGCAGTGTTGCTACTCTTGGCCTTGACTGGGTTCTTTCTGCATCAGCGAAGCTTTTTCGTTTTCTTTTCATGGATTTTTCAATAATCACGGACAAAGGTCTATTCAGTAATAGTAAAGTCAACACTTGTACTCAAGATAAGTTAGCCCGAGTCTAAAAATAAGGATTTCGTCTCTTCTGTTAGCAGGACCTCTTTCAAAAGCAGAAGGCTCTGCCAACGACCTATAGATTTTTTCTTTTGAGCATGCACAAGTCTCACGTGACCAATTCTGTCAAAACCTCGTTTTGAAAATCACCGCGAGCACAACAACAGTCAGCAATTTACATGTGGGGAAGGCCAAACAATTAGTTTTAGATCAATGTTTGAAAGAGTCGGGGTCATTGGCGGAGCCTCTTTGTACACATTTTCAATAGGAGATATTTAAGATTCTTCTCGGAAGGTAAGACAAACATTCTCGAGTCTGCATGCCAAAAAAGTAAAAAAAGAGAACATTACACACACGAAACCAAAAATCGTCACCTTCCACTCAGAACATTAATTTCACATTAATCCAACATACACAACGAAAAAATACCTTTAAAAGGCTCTCTCTGGGATACATCATGCACTCGTGTTCAATCAAAGGCTATCCACTTACAAAATTGAAATTATATAAAAAAATAAATAAAGACAATTGGAGCAGCAATAAATAAACTAGAAATACGATAATCGCAGATACCCCCTCGCTCTGCCATTGATGGGACTTTTACTTTGGTACTCCCAACAAGAGTAGCCTTTGTTTTACCGAAATGTTGACTCAATCTTCTCTTCGAAGTCAAGTGCTACACGCAAAGGAAGGAGAAAAAGAATGGTGTGTGTTATAAGAGTCGATTGCGTGACGAAATACGTATTTCCCACGGTCTGCACGTCAAATTAATTCATACAGTCTGCCAAGCACGTTCTCAAATTTAATATTCAAATTTTGAAGTTGGTCGGCCGTCGTAGTACGGAAAAAAAGGAACACTGATTTTCCAATTTTGAATTCATTGGCAGTACAATTAAATAGGCTTCCTGTGCAATTTGTTTTTACTCTGGACTGCATGCACAAGACTCAGGCATGCAGGTGAACGCGCTCAAAACAACATGATTTCTCCCAGAATCAAAGCAAAACTTGAACGGTTTACTTCAAATTATACACGGGCTTCAGACCTAGTCATACTTCTAAGGGCTTGTGAACGATTCTCGCCGCAATCACCGCATGTCAAACTACAGTATTTGTTACAGTTTTAGTCTTGAAAGAAATAATAAGACATCTGACTAAATCATTCAAGACTCCAAGTTCCGATTGCTCTGAGCCAATACGGTAGCCGAAACTGGCGACAGAAGCGTATTAAAACAATACTTCGAGGGAAAATGATCAGCATACAGATTTTAATACATTCTTGAAGTGATTCAAGTTACAAGATACGGGTAGAATATATTTGTCACGGTGATTGTTCGCTTTCCACCTACTAACCTTTGTTGCTTGTCCTTTCTGAATAAGGATCTGAGTTTAACACAAGACGGCGTCTGAAGCTCCCGATTTGCTTCCAAGCGCTGTTCCCTTTGCGGAGCCGTTTCTTCGGCACGCTTCCGTTCATGATGCTGTCGGTTATCAAATGTTTGTCGTCTTTTCTCTAGACGTATTTGGCGCTGTTCGATTGTTTCACGATTTCGCCTTGCCCGTGCTAGTTCCCTTCTCTTTTGCAGACGAGCTTCGCGAGACCGTGTTGTGTTAAGTTTTCCAGTTTTCAAATTCATTTTCGTGAACGCAGTTACGCACAGTTGTTGCTTCGTTCAAACCTTTGTTTGACCTCGCTTTGACGCTAATCGATAATTATTATTACGTCATTGCCTTAGAGGTCGCCCTATGACAGACTGACAGACTGACAGACGGACGAAGATTAGATTTCGAGATGGCGATTCGCTTGGAGTCTCCACACAAAGCGAATTTGCTGCATTAGTGCCGTGATTATTACCCTCACTTCGCTTCGCTTCGCTCAGGGATAAGCTGGATCCCATAAAATACACGAAAGTTTTGCATCTATAAACGGTGACATAAGCAAACGTGGTTGCCACTGAGGTCAGTGACATATTCCTTAGCTTCTTCACTCTTTTATCATGCTCTTAAAATTTTCCAAAATCTCAACATAGTGTAGCACCAAAGGGCGCAAGAAAGTTCACCACTTTTCTATCATGTACGAAACCATATTACATACTGTAGCTGCATGAAGATACCGCAGTACGTCGTCAGCACGGGCGCGCAAAAAAAGGTTACTGACGTGAACCTGTATCTTTCATTTCCAACTAGCTACAGTGTATATGGTTCTACATGGAAAATACCGACGTGCGTGATGTGTCGATTTATAGACCCTTTGCATAATGGCACTAATCATATGCAAGATAAAAGCTTAGCCTCCATTGCGTGCGTAAAAACGCGAGCAGACGTCTGCACGCAGGCTAAAAAGAAAAAGAGCACACAAGGGAGGCAAATGTCTATCTCGAATATGATTAGTGCTATTATGCAAAGGGTCTATAACGTCCGCGGCGGAATTGAGCAGATTGCACGTAATACCTTATCTATAAGCCGACTCTAAAAATAAACATGTTCAGATAACTCACAAGCAGCGCAACAGTTTAACAGCAAAGGCAATCACACAGACATGACTTACCTGGGATATCAACTGGTGGTCTGGGTGAACTGTCCCACAAGACAGTAGCCATCACTAAGAATGCAGAGACCAACTTCTTTCAAAGCTTCTCCAAGAACTGCATACGTTGCTCTGCTCCCTTTACACACAAGCCAACGGAACAACATCTTGATGGTTTGCTCGTAAACCCCATCGTTTTTGTTGTCTGTCTCGATGCTGTATATTCTCCAGCTCAAGTGCCCGATAAAGCTTTTCCGTTGTTTCTGTACATCAAAAGCGAGGTCTGGCAGGATTTTCTTGGAAACTACACCACTCTTAACTTTGGTTTCTTCTTCAAAGTAAAACCAATCGTAAATTAGTTTGGTTCTGATTGGTTAAAAGTGTTTTCTTGCAGCATTTGTGGTTGGCGACGTACAGTACTTACTTCATTTGCGTTTGAATTTAACTTGGACTATGAGAGAACACTCAGCTCAGCCGTGCAAGGGAACGCTTCCTTGCATGAGAGTTATCGCAATCGTTTTTGCTTTTGTTTCTTATTGGCTACTAATGCTGACAGTCATGCGAAACCGCTCTAAACTGACTTAAACTAACGATCTCTCCATTCACTCCAACAAAACAAGTGTGTTACAAGAAAAAAACTTAGCAAGTGTTCCTCTGGGAAGGCGTTGGTAAGAACAATTAATTGGCAATCAAATTGTTTCTATACACGGCAAAACATATAAGGAATATGCTTCACTGTCTACAGCTGTTGTTCGACCAATCAAAACTGTATGCCGAATTCCCGCCAAAGAAGCTGTTTGTTCGACTCCGTTAATGTGCTCTGAGTTGCTTCATCGATGCAGATGTTTTCCCTTGATGCCATTGGAACACAAGAGCGCAGTGGTGGTAGTACATCTGCTCGGGGACTGTCGTTATGCGAATTTTAGTTTCTCCAAAACTACTGATTTGTGATTACAGTAAAACTACGGTTGAGGGAAAACTACGCGCCCATATATGGCTAAGTAGACCCAGGCTTTCCGTTAAACAGCGAGATGGATGGGATGGGTGTTGACAGCAGACAGACAGACAGACAGACAAACCGGATGCGTGCATCGGATAGGCAAACAGATGCCTTTTCGACGATATGTACTTAAACCTGAAATTTTCTCTCATAAATATCACTTACCGTTTATTTGGGTGCGTAATTCTTCAATGCGAGGATAATTCTCAATATTAGTTGTAGCAGACTTTACAAAATATGAAACAATAAAAATAGAAAAATAAAATAAACTAAAATAGAGAAGCTAAGTTGCTTTCTAAAATCAAAGCAGCAAGGCAGCTGTAAGCTTGCGAATTTGTAAAACGTACTTTTGCGGGAGTGGGTATTTAATAGAACTGGCTCAAGGCCACATCGTTAAAATTGCTCAATTTTAGGTATGTGGAAGTTCGTATCCGTTTCCGCGGATCTCCACTTTTGTTGAACAGTTTTGAAAACCCTCATTTACAAGGCGGCAGAGGGTGAAAATTATAAACTTAGACGCTCGAATTGGGAGATTTAAAATCCTTCACCGAGTGCCAAATCTTTGAACCGGAAGGAGACCTTCCGGAGTCGCACTGAAAAAAGTCTATCCGTGACTTCATTACTCATGTCATGCACAGCTTAACATCTACATATTCATCAGAGGCCATGATACTCCAGCCTGGGCTGCATTCAAACTAAATACGTGCTTAAAGAAAACACGCCTTTCTTCTTTTAGTTGAGTTTCAAGTCGAATAAGTTTAAGTGAAATCTGATAACTTGTTGACATTACTTGCGGTTTTGGTCAAATTCATTTTCGAATTCTTCTTCTTTTTCCAGTTCTCTACGGCATTTTTCATTGCTGGCGAAAACTATGCGAAGCAAAGCAACTATAATCAAACGATAGAAATATTTCGACAAGCTGAAATCGCTCAGGGCTATCAGTGGTCACGGGTATTTCAACTTTGACTTACGCTTGTCAAACAACCGAGAATTTACCAAAACCTCTGTGATAATGGTTCTGAAGTGCAACAGATCTACTGGCAATTAAGGAATACAATGATAACAATCAAAATAACTACAGAAAACGTCTTCCATCTCTTCGTTTCTTCATGCGTATTCACTGATGCTCAAATTTCAAAGGCAATTGTTGACACAGCATGACGGACTGACTGACTGACTAACGCAGTCTTCACTGCAATAAGGTGGGACGCTTAAAAATGCCACCACAAAAACTACTTCGACGATCGCGTTCTCGATTTTGTTGCGTTGTCGGTAATATAGATGCTGCCCAAATTGGGAACAGAACGACTTCCATATTTGGAATCTATTGTTGACAGCACCGGGACACGCGACAAATTCCAGTTGGACTAATCGCATGAAGCTTCGCTTTTCAGCACTTCGTGCTGAACGCGAGCTTAAAAATGAAAAATTTCAATACTATTACACGATTTCCAAGTGCAAATTTATTAGGCCAAATGTAGTGCAAGCTGGTTTATTTGGTTATGCTATCAATTTTCACAAGCAAAGTTTACAAACGCACAATTTTTTTTATTCATTTTGCGCGCAGATAGAAACGGCCAAACGGCCCTGCTTTGTTTGTTGTATAATAAACAGTTTGTTACACAAAAAGTCGTGCAATACGGCTGTATTTTTACTCATCAGTTTTATTTTTTCTCGCCTGAAGCAGGCTCGAAAAAATAAAACCGACTTGTAAAAATACTCCGCTGTAATGCACTCCTTCCAGTGTAACAACGTCTTTGTATAAAAATTATATAAATTGACTAGTCCCAGTTCGTTGTTTTATACTTCAGGGAAGAAGAATCACTTAATAGCACAAGCTACACACAAGATATGTCTTACGCACCGAAAAAAAAAAAAAAAAAAAAAAATGAACAAACAAAACATTTGCACAAACAATTTCTTTGTTTGTACGATTGAACACTGGTTGCATCTAAAAACAAAAACCAAACAAACAAAACAACTACAATTCCTTATTCATCTTGACTACTAAATTCTTCTAACAAGTTTCTCTGAATGATAAGAACGATACTTTTTTGCAACTCAGGGCTGGATAAAAATTACCCATTCATCATACTGTATACCCTGGTGTAAAATACATATGTATAAAAATACAAGGCAGATAATTCGATAACTCTTATATCATGTCACATTTGATGTGTACTGCCAGATAAAAGATTTAATTAAGTTGTTTAAAACAACAGATGCATTGAATAACTTGCTGTGGATATGCTAAAAGTCACAAAGACTGACTTGAGCAAAGTCTACACAAATATTTATTTGTACACAATGAACTATAACAAAAACTGCTAAGAAAAGTTGTCGCCTAACTACACTTGGGAATAAGCCACTTTCACAATCATGTGCAGACTAACAAATAGCACTTTTTACTACCTGCTTACATGAGCGTCTGTCAAGTAAATCTCTCTGTAGATCTTGCTTTTGTTTCTATAGAATTGCATAATGATTAAAGAAGCAGTTATCCACTCTGCCCGTCAAGTTTTACCACCAAAATATCTCAGCTTCACCAACTGCGCATGATTATGAAAGTGTCTTTAATTATATTTAAATTTACGTTCAATGCCACTATTCTTGTTGACGCCATGTCTTCTGTGGTGTAAGAACATTTCCAATCATCAACCCAGTCAGATAGAGGTAAAACCAAAGATCCGTATATTTTTCCCCCGAAACCTAGGTCCTGTTGGTTACTCTGCATCTAAAACGAGAATATTCCTGTAATTGTTTGGATTATAACCCAGGGGTCAGTTGATGAAGGCATGATTAGGCTAATCCTGGATTAGGACTAAACTTTTGCGTCATATATAACCTTTAAAGTAGAAAGGTTTCGCCCAACACAACTTACTTTCTTTAATATATGTTTATAGTTGGGGGCAAGCTGTTTAGCCAGTGTTTGATAACAAAAATATTGCATTAGTGGGTGGGTGGGTGAGGAAGCAAGAGGTCGAGAGATTAGATCAAGCGAGCTTTGAATAACGCTGGCGATGAAACGCATCGACCGGAATGTCACGTTTTTTCTTTTTACAAAAAGAAAATGTCAGTGGCCTATCCGTGGAGGAAGGAAAACCCGCCGTTGCACTTGGTACCCCGGGCAGTTTTTTCGCAATATAACCACCTAGTACCTGTGCATGCTCACAACCACGCGGGCGTTGTTTCGTAACTGGAATGATCACTGATTAATCTTCATTCTATATACTTGCGGTTTATAAGTACATAAACAATGTCTACCAATAAACTATTGCCCGCAAATAGTGCCCTGGTGTAGGGCACTCTTGAGATTATGACTGCCGGTGAAAAACAATACCTGGATATGAAAACTAAGATACAGTACCTGTTTTTGTACACAGCAGCTGTTCCACCACACTCCCCAACTTAACGGTTCGGTGGTATAAAGCCTTCGCCAGCTTTTGGTAAGTAGCCTGCGAACCTCCTGACTTGCACCAGCGTGTCATCATTTCCATGGACTGTCCCGCAGTATTGCTCTGGTTATCTCTCTCTATAGATCTCAGCTTTGATTCTTCGAGTCCGAGGACCCTTCCTACTCTTTTCCACCTTGTTGAGACTTTTTCGGCAACTGTGAGAGCGTCCGCCTCACAAACAGTTCCCCACTTGAGATTTGCTTTTTCCCACAGATAAAGAGAAAAGAAGGACATTTAAAATGTTCACTGTTAAAATATGTTTCACAACCCTAATCTTTTTGGGTCTCTTCACCCTGACTAAAAGCCCCTCCCCATTGGTAAATCCTAAATCACGCAACATATCTCACCTGGCAATTGAGGTGATGATCCGGGCCGGCTGTGTCCCTCGAGACAGTAGCTTTCATAAACAGAGGTTAAATCAACCTCGAGTAAAGCTTTTGCAAGAGCTTCGTACGACGCTTTATTCCCCTTGATCTCAAGCCAACGGAATAACATAAAAATCGCTCGCTCATAAACATCATTTCTGATGTCGTCTTTGATAGCGTTTATCTCAACGGCGTATGAGAACCCAAGTTTTACACCAAGTAGATCCCAATTGGACTGGACGTCAAGAGCCAAGTCAGGCAGGACTTCCTTGGAAACTGTGCCATACTTAATAGCTTTAGAAGAAAAAAATAAATTCAGCCCGCTATTAGGCCCTGTTTACACGGAAGGAGGATAACCCTCGCAAGAGGGACACCCTCCTAGAAGGGTCACCCTTCTCTATTGAAATTCCTTGTTCCGTTTACATGATCAATAGGGTCACCCTAGGAGGAGGGTTACCCTATCTTCTTGCTAGGGTTACCCTCCCAGTAGGGACAACTTTTGGCCATGTAAACACTAGAGGGAGGGTTACCCTCCCAGGGGGGGCTAAGTTTAGCGGTGCCAGGTTACTATCTCAAATTTCGCGACCGAGCGATTCCTTTCAGACTCTTGGCGAGATAACCCTAGGGATAACGCTTGGCATGTAAAGGGGGGTCTTCTGACCCTTCTTGGAGGGTGTCCCTCCTTGGAGGGTAACCCTCCCTCCATGTAAACAGGGCCTTAGACGTACCACTTAGGGCCCGTTTACACCTAAAAACTTCAAAAGCTGTAAATGACGACATTACTTTCGCTAAATTTCACAGTGCGAACGGGGCCTTAATACTTTCTCTTCCTGTGGCAGTATAAACTGCAAAACGGTCCCTTCTTTGCGCTAAGATAATCGAGCAAGCACTACACGAACGCGCGCGGTCTGGGAAGAGTGGGCGTTACAAGACATGGAAAACGTCAACATCTTTTACCTCTCTCACCCGCAGCAGCTCCGCCGCTACCATCGGGCGGTGTTTCACCTAACAAGTTGAATAAGTAATGCATTTCAGAACTTGCCACCCACATACTGTATGGTATCGAACTCACAGTAAAAGAGACACGTTTTCACGTAAATCACACACACAAAATTAGTGCCTATGAGAAATCATATTCGGAAATCATCCAATTAAGGAGAAAAAATTGAAATTACTGAAACTAAACTAACAATGGAGTTACAGTCGATATAGTTTTCCTAGACTGACACGGGGGTATGAAGGAGGGGGGAGGGGGGGGGGGGGGGGGGGGGGGGGAATTCGGTCCGATCACCTGTAAAAATGACCGCGGACTAGTAAAAATTGGCCACAAACTGGTACCGGCTGTCCAGTAAACTATCACAACCCAACGTTATACTTACGATCCCGTGGCTACCGTTTGGCGACCATGTCGTAAAAATGTGCACCATTACATTTTTACATTTATCCAATAGCACTGTACATATTAAATTTAGTACAACTATACCTGTAACAATTGGTTCCGGATTTGTATTTGACCTGGCTCCGTCCTCTGGTTGATGCGAAGTGACTGAAGATATAAGCACTAAAGTTAGCAATTAACACGGTAAATTGCATCTTTCGATCCTGGGATTTTACTCTATATTTAATTCTGCGGCCACTGAACAAAACTGTGGAAACGACAGCAAATTCGAGTGCGCTTGTAGTCGTACAACCAAGAAACTAAAAAACTCAGATCGCCCATTAAGTTACTTTGGACATTTTATACGAAAGTTGTGAACAAACAAATTAAGAGGTTTTCCGCTGTAAATTCATATAATACATGCAAAAAGTATGTACCAAAAAAAGAAGCACTAGTTCTGTGATTTATTTCGATTTCCTAGTTTGACTCTGTAAGATGATCATTTATGAGTAACACCGAGAACAGCCAAGAAGCGTAAGGGAAGATGTGAGTGTTTTTGGTTGCCTTCCTAGCTCAAAGTGTGCAATATGTGTGCGTTATCATTGCAAAATAAGAATTTGATAGGAATATCATGAAAACCATGCTATCAGACTGAGGTCTGAGGGGCATAGTTCTGGTCTTTTCGATGTCAAGCAATAGACACATCTCTTGGAACACGGCAGGTTCAAAATTACGTCCCCGGCTTATCCCAATGGAGTTGTCTGGGGACCCTTAACTTTTACAACAAAATCCTGGGAATTTGGCCACTGTTGTTGCTTCCTAGTTGGGCATTGGATAGCACCTAGTCTATTTGGTGAAGTGATCAGTGACTACCAGGATGTACTTGTTGCCTTATCACTCCGGCAGTGGACCAAAAACATGCAACTCTCTCGAGGGGCGCACCAACGTTGTATGTCTTTATTGGAGCCCTCTATGTTTCTCGGGTCTGTTTCTGGAAGCGTCACCGGTACAACCAACTGTCACATGATTTCATCTCCAAGATCAGACTCCCATCACCGATAGAGTACCCCATCCTTATGATACAGGCGGTCCCACCGAACCCAAAAGCATTTAACTTCTGCTTTCTCGCGTAAGACTTTGGACCATTCGAGGCACTGTCCGTCTGCCTCTGTCCCCTCAAATTTAGCGGTCTGAGTTCCACTCTGATAAGCAGCAGTCTGAGTTTAACTCGGATCACCGTTTACATCATGCAAGAAGACTGTGACGTCTTCCGTAGGTCAATAAGGGTAAATCACTAACTAATGAAAGTACATTTTGTTACAGTATGTTTATGTATAACTCAAACAATACCTGGTGTGTCATAAGATGTAAATGTGCCAGCGAAAGGCACCTTTCCTCCCGTTGCGTTGGCATTCCCACCAACAGGTACAGTACCATATTATGAAGTATGCACACATCAGTATTTGTAGATTCTATCAGCGGCAAGACGTTTCCAACATTCAACCCAACAACTCTCTTGTTTCAGGCGGTATTCTTACATAACTTTTACCAAGATCATACATAAAAATGTAAAGCACATCTTTTTACCGTATTTCACACGGTACTTGTGCAACAGCAATACATTTTTAACTCATTCACTAGTGATATTATCAGTTCGAGGGGAATACAGTAAGGACAGCTTAATATTTAACAACAGTTCAAGAAAAGCCAAAACCTTAATAATAACAAGTGTACTTTATACCTGCACTGTCTGTTACATCTGTTTCAGAGGATTGCACATTTTCCTTCGAATGGTCACTGTCATTCCCTCCTTCTGCTGGGCTCCTTCTATGAGCTGAATGTAATAAATAAATAAATAAATAAATAAATAATAATTATGTTGTTTAACCTGGCAATGGTAACCTGATCAGCACAAAAACTGTTACTTGTCATGTATGTATATAATATCTTCTTAGAGTTCCCCCTACACCAGGGGGGGGGGGGGGGGGGGGTGGGTACTCCTCAAAATTTAGGGTGTGAATGTGCCACCTGGGACTGAAAACCCTTACCCTATTTCAGAACAATTTTTTTTATTTTTGACCCTGTTCCAGACCAAAGGCTCAATCAGACTAAGATGCTGAAAATGATACCCTTTGGGGCGGCACATACATATATGGCTCGTATATCGGAGTACCCACCCCCCCCCCTCAGTTTGTGATAAAACTACCCATAATGATCTATTGTTAATATTGGACCTGGCTTTCACTCCCAGAGAGTGATCAACTTCAATTTTCTCCTTTAGTTTCTCACCAGGAAGACAACATATAGTATTAATAGTGTGGAAAACCTGGCTTTTGATACCTTGCTAAGATAAAATCTGATTGAACTATATTAGCAATTCTAACTACATCACCCATGCCTTTTCTGAGAGAATCTGAACCTTAAGGAGGCTCAAAATAGTTTTTTGACACGTGAAACACTGAGTAAGTCAAAATTTCATCATCTTAGCCCACTCGTCTTCCACATCAAGAATCTGACTCCGAAATACACATCAGTCACACAAGGGACATGTGTGACACAAATACCTGGCAAACACAAGAAACCTTTCCCACCTTCAAGAAATATAGGTTATTTACTGAGCAGGAGGTCCATAACAGATGAAAATTGTGCCCGAATAGTTGTTGCCTCGGTCCATATCAATGCCGATAGCACAGTTTTTCTCTATATGGACCAACCAAGCCAGGTAAAGAACAATTTCATTTTTTCCCTTCAATTTCTTGATATAGAATGTTGACAGTATAGTGACTAGAAAGTAAATGCTGTTTAAACTAAACTACCAGAAACTATTACGAGCCACCTTAACACTCACCTTCAGTTGTGTCTCTGTTTTTTAATAAGATGGCATCATAATGCTGCCCAATTTTGGACAGATTGACTTCCTTGGCTGTTGTGATGGAAGGGGATATGGTAAGAGGAGAGACTGTACCCTCCAAGACCTGATGTATGACAATATTGGTTTTTTTCATGTTGGCTAACAACCGAGGCATCAGGTCAACCATACTCAAGGTGTAATCTTTGGATTCAATGTAGATTTCCAGCTCTTTAACTGGGTCTATCTCAGCAAGATTGATAAAACCTCTGTACTGCTCTATATTTTTCTTAAACTCCTCCCTGATCTGAGGCAGGAGAGAATCTGTTCTGCTGACATGACCTTCTTGATCTATTTCATTCAGGCCCTGAGCAAATGCATGGAGAATGCAATGGCCATCACCAGGAACGCGCTTGCGTATTTTGCCACGTTCCTCCAAATAGGAGTCAATCAATTTTGTTTCAAATGAATGGTTAGCTCTCATGGAATTCTCTTTTGCACATAAGTAGCAGTCACCTCTTGGGATTTGCATGTTACCATTAGCATGCCTGAAAGACAATAAGATAGAAAATCTTTAACCATGCAAAACGTTACAAATTTCACATCAAGACCTCAAGGAATTATTGAAGGCTTTAGTGGCACATCTATCAAAGATTACAATGTTGCTGTTTGAGTTTTTGGTGATCAATACATTGGTGATTATAGGCTCATAAAATATGCAAACATATAACCCAGTGCTTGACATTTACAATGGTCTGGTTGCCCTTCAGACTGTGAATTGACTTTAAGCAATTGGATGTTTCATAATTTCTGGTTGCCCGTTCCTGAATTTAACTGTCTGGCTAAAGTTTTTGGTTGCCCTGGTTGCAGGTTACACTTAATGTTGATGTAACCTAACACATATTCAAAATGTCTGTTCGTCTTTCACTTCTCCCCTGCAGTAAACAATTATTTTTTACCTTGTGCAGGTATAATCATCTTCTGTACCAGCCTTTGCAGGGGCTTTGTAGTCTGTTTTCTTGTCCCCTTCAATATCCAATTTACTGCAATGACAGAGAAATATATAAATTATCAATCAAATTATGACAAATTCAAAGAAAGGAAAACTGCTATAAATATTATAAACTATAGTATTATTGGCATTACTGTAGGTACAGAAAGAAAGAAGAGAATAAAGAGGTGAAAAGAATCAAGGTTTCTATCGGACTCATAGTTTGATCCTCTGACTTCCTGCCCCAAAATGCATCTGAATGTTTTTAATGATTTTGTTAGTTGGGTCCCCAAATCTAAAAAAAGTCAATAAAAAAAAAAAAAAAAAAAAAAAAAAAAAAAAGATACCAACCTCAGCTGTTTTCCCAGTTTTTCTTGAGAAATAGGGCCTTGTTCACCTTCAAAGTACATGTAGATGTATTTGTGAAGAGTATCAAATCAATTAAAATAATTAAATGCATTTTCTGAAATAAAATTCTCAATGTAGACCTCAAGACCTTTGTTATGGTATAAAACCAGGGTGTTCAGGTGGCCGAGTGGTTAGCAGACAGTCTTTTATCAATGCGGCCCACGTTCAATTCCTGGCTTGAATGGGAAGGACTATGTTCCTGTCTGAGCTACATGTACCCTCTGTCAATGGGTGAGTCTTTTGTTAGCCTCAATTTGAGCACACTTTTAATGTGACCTTGACCTACTTTGGATATTAAAGGTAAACTATAGGATCAGGACATTTAATTAATGGTGATATTTTCTTTCTGTACAGAGAAACACAGCATTTCACCATTAATTAACGGAAAGATTTGCTGTCTGTATATAAGTGGACACAACATTTCGCAGGTATCTACTAATGAAACAATAAAACATTAAGTTAATTATGCCACTGAGTTTTGACTGACCGCTGCCACAAATGACCGTACAGAGCTCGCAGTAGCTTAAGGAGTAAATTAAGGAGTAGCAGAGCCCACTCCACTATTGCTTTAGCTGTAGTGGCATGTACGAGCAAGATAAAAGACAGTTGACCTAAATAAATTCTGCCATGATTATAAAACACAGAATTGCATTGTACAAGTCAGTTTTTGCTCTTTAGTTGTCCAAAATGCAAGTTCTTACACTATGTATATATATATATATATATATACACGTGATAATTATATTAATTAAAAAACACACAATGCAATTTTTACTCCTTCACAAGCCAGTTTGGATACAGTAAACTAATATATATCAGATAGCTTTTAATGTATGTTATTATCTTTCTAAGTTTTATTATACTAATACAGTCAAACATCCCATAAGCAGACACCCTCGGGACCTCGTCAAAGTGTCCACTTTACAGGAGGTTGCATGTCAACATCCAAACAATGGACACAAACTAGCAGTTCCAGTGTTTACTCACAGTGTAGTTATCACAGCAATATGGCCTACGGATCTAAAATGCAGTAAAATCCAGAAAAAACGTAAACAATAAAATCCATCTCCTTGGCTAATTTGTATGTTTAAAGTTTTTACAGGTGCACAGTTTGTTAAAGCCGTCGTTATCGGCTTTTGTTTCGTTTCGCTCGTATTCGGTCTAGTGTCCAGGCCCGCTCCTGTTTTTGTTACAATCGTCAGCAAAAGGATTCGCAACATTTCGTAAGCACAATTTATTAGTTTGGCTTCGTCAGATTTCTATCGTTTTGCCATTAGTTTGTGTCGCCTTCATCATTCTTGTTAGTAATTTGCCACTGTTTACGGTTTGGATCCTTCGTACGGATTCCTCACGGATTTTTGTAAGTATTCTGCTATTCAGTTGTCGATTCGTCCTATTTTGGTTTCGTATTTTGCGTTATTTATAAGTATTTCGTCTACTCGTTTGTAGCACCGCTTTGATCTACATTGGATTAAACAGAAACCAGACAACAGTTTCAGTGTGGTTCTTGACAAGCGCGTTGACACTCGACGCCTCAACAAAGTCAGTTTACAGAGAGGTCGTCACACAGTTACTTCAATCATCGTCATATTTCATGAAACACATGGTTAGCAAGTACCTCACTGTTGAGGACTGTTTCCTTGGCTACATATGCTGCATGTCGCACAAAATGTCCTAGACCTTGAAAGGTGTGCATTGCTGCCCAGTATCAGTTCAAAGGAGAGCCAGGTTTCCTTGACAGATTTTCTTGTGAATGGCTAATAAAGAAGTTCCAAGAAGAACAGTTCGACATAGCAGACTATAGTAAATATTAAGAGACAGACTTGTTTTTTTGGACAATCAGGACTTTGTATATTAAGCATTTTAACTGGCCTCCCATCAAGAGATTACTATTTTTTTTTTCTATGTTTACCTTTTTGACACAAGGTTTTGTTATTTACTTATTTGTTAGAGAGTTGTTTGCTTTTTATGAAGGAAAACTTCAGTACAGTTATGTAATATAAGTGGCAATAACATGTGAGTAAGGCCAGCACCAAGGTAGACAGTAACCAATGTTGTAACAACAAGTTTAAACCCTTTCACACCAAGAGTGATCAAATTCAATTTTCTCCTTCAGTTGAAAGTGTACTGTATTGCATGTACAGTATAGAGAATATATAGCCTTTTGTACCTTTTTGGTTAAGTGAATGCTGACTAAACTGTCACTTCTCACTACATAATTTATTTTACATAATGTATTTTGAAAAAGCTGAGAGATTCTGCATTTAGGCTTGGGAGTGAAAGGGTTGTTTACCTGTATTAAGTTCATGATAGTTATTATGTTATGCTTTTGGTTGGAGAGTACGTTCCTACTTTTTCCTACAAGGTTTTGGGTTTTTGTACCAGGCAGAGCACTTAATGAAGCTTATATAACACAAAAGTATGATAAAAAGGGCACACAATGAATAGTGTGCTGTATGATGATGATGACAATGAGATAAGAATAAAAAAAATTGATGCTGATATTATTGGGTCAGAGCTGATCCATTATAGAGTGGTAAAGTGATTAATCACAAGAATGATTTTTTGAAATTTGAAATTTGTTTTCTAAATGTTGGGGTAAAAAAAAGCAAATTTCCACTGGTTTGCCATGGTTTGTTGTGGACTCACTCGGAAATTCACCATGAGAAAATGCGTGGCGAAACTCAAGAGAGGCCAGGCAGGGTGGGGTTTGCAAAATTTAGATATATTTTTCAACGCAAAATTAGTAAACCACTAGTGACACAAAGTTACTATAATTCAGACCACTCTTTTAAGTGTTCAGCACTTGGTATAGTACAAGTAGTATAAAAACGTTATTTTAACATGCTTGCTCCGTCAACTACAACAAGCTGGTTACATCAAAGGCCATATAAAATAGACA
Source organism: Plumapathes pennacea (assembly GCA_964036295.1). Lineage (NCBI taxonomy): Eukaryota > Metazoa > Cnidaria > Anthozoa > Antipatharia > Myriopathidae > Plumapathes > Plumapathes pennacea. Next base: position 1,688,510 of record OZ038468.1, read on the forward strand.
CATTACTTCTATGTTTATTTTTTTGCGTCGAAACTTCTAATATATGCTAGTGCAGTCCTGACGAAGTGAGGGGGTATCTGCGATTATCATATTTCCAGTAAATTATTATGTTCAATACAAAAGGAGCAATATTATATTAAAGTAATTAGCTTGCCAAAATAATTCAATGGTTGTTAAATAAATTTCTGTGAGGTAAACCAGATTTTGACTCATTATAATAGTTTCAAAACACACTCAAGCCAAACAAACCTGTTTGTTGTGCTCTTTAAATAGTGGCATAAGGATGCATGGTAAAAATACTTGTCTATTTTTCAGTTATATCTTTGAATCCTGCTCCCATTAAAATAAATACAGTAAGGACAGCTTAATATTTAACAACAGTTCAAGAAAAGCCAAAAACCTTAATAATAACAAGTGTACTTTATACCTGCACTGTCAGTTACATCTGTTTCAGAGGATTGCACATTTTCCTTCGAATGGTCACTGTCAATCCCTCCTTCTGCTAGGCTCCTTTTATGAGCTGAATGTAATAAATAAATAAGTAAATAAATAAATAAATATGGTAACTTGTCATGTATCTATATAATCTTCTTAAAAATATAGAGGTTCGACTGTAATATCATTATTTCAATCCTTAAAATATTTATTCTTTCCTATGCTTTTTGTTATATCTATCTCAGGACCCTTTGTAAAACACTCTCCAGTGATGTTGGCTTCCTGAAAAAAAAAAACTGTTATATTATTATTATTACTATTATTATTATTACTACTATTATTGTTGTTGTTGTTGTTATTATTGTTATTATTATTGTTGTTATTGTTATTATCATTATCATTATTATTATTATTGTTATTATTGTTATTGTTATTCTTCTTTTTCTTCTTACCATTATTGTTAAGGAGGTTGCCGACAACAGACAGACAAAATCCAAAAGTGAAATATTGGTATCAATATCAGTAATCCTCACAGCGCTTAGGAGTTAATCATAATTTTATCAACACCAATACAGCTAAACATCTGGCCTTGCATACCCAAACATGAACACATGGAAGCCATCTGGTAATGATAGAGCAGTCAACTGCTTTCTTATTTTCCCAGACCTGAATAGAACCTCTCCCTGCACAAATTAACTGTCCCTCCAATTCACTTGATATTTTTAGGGCCAATTATCTAGATATATTTTTGATTCAGATATCTAAAATAATACACTAACTCACTTCCATTGCCTGCATGTCTTTTTGTAATTCTCTTTTCCAGGCCATCTCACCGTAAAAAAATCCAAGATGGCAGCCACTCAAGAGCAAAAAATAGTTACAAATATTGGCCTCTTAAGCCGACCACTGTTCTTTCGGAAATCGGAAATTAGTTTGAAAGAAGATTTGAGCTGCAGAAGAAATCCTGATATTTCATCAATATCTATATAACAGAAATAATTTGTTATTGAGGATTCTCTAATATGTATAAAGGTCTGCAAGGCTACAATTGTACATGTATTTGCAGTATCACACTAAGCCAGCTGTGTACATGCTTGACCAAACACAAATGCACAAACATGACAGTAGTTTATTATCCCCGAACAAAGTGAGGGAAATAATCACAACACTAATGCAGTAATATACTGCCTACTTGGGGACTCCAAGCCTGCTGCCATCTCAAATTTTAACGTTCGTCTGTCAGTCAGTCTGGTGTACGACTTTAGGCGCGGTTACCCTGCTAACCAATAACAAAGGCCGGATCGATCACGTGTGCCCTGTTGTTTAGAAATTAGATTTGAACAAAGCATTTAGATTTGAACGAAGCAACAATATATCGTAGCTGCGTTCACAAAAATGGAAAACTTAAAAACTGAAAAACTTGAAACGCAACAGTCTCGCAAAGCTCGTCTTCAAATGAGAAGGGAACAGGCACGAGCAAGGCGAAATCATGAAACAAGCGAACAATGCCAAATTTGCCTCGAGAAAAGGCGACAATCCTGTTATGATCAACAGCATCATAAACAGAAGCGTGCCGAAGAAACGACTCCGCAAAGAAAACAGCGCATGAATGCCGATCAAAAGCGACATGAACAGAAGCGGGTAACGCAGACAACTCCACAGAGAAAACAGCGCATGAATACCGATTGAAAGCAACATGAACAGAAGCGGGTACACAGACAACTCCACAAAGAGAACAGTGCTTGAAAGCAAATCAGGAACTTCAGGAGAAAAAACGGGCCGAAGAAAATACTCCATATTAAGGTACAAAGGTCATGTCCTCAACTTGCCACAGGATGTTCAGGGATTTCTCAGCACTCGTCCAGCCAATGTGAGTGATCTGCCCGTTCTTATTATCAGGAAGCAAGGAGCAGGTAGCAATTGAAAACTATTCTGTATGGCTTTTATGGTTGTTGTATTTATATTTTTGATTCTGTGTATTGACAAATACAAAATTGGCAAAATTATGCATTAGTTGCAACACAGCCATTCTTTGTCATTGTTTATTTTCAAAGAAGAACAGCTGAACAAACAATACATGGTGATATTTTGTTCCTGAATGTTCCAAAAAATTTGAATCTGAACTCATGTTTATCAGACCACTGAATGTGTTTTATTATTTGCTGCATTTTCATACACAAGGATCAAAGAGAACACAATACTGTATACATGTGTTTGTACTTTGATTTACCATTGCAAAAGCTGTAGTTTGTGTTATTTAGAATATTTGCCAATTTTTACTACAGTATCAGTGCCTAATTAATTTACAGTGATTTATGATCTATGCAGTGAAGTTTCTTTAGCTGTCCATATGATGATGTGCATTTGTTTTCGCTCGGGGATAACCAAAAACATTTATGGCAGTGTCTTGAGGAAAAAATTGGCCTCTATTACCAGGACAACAAGTATTTATTTACAGTGTGCCAGTTCCTTTGCAGCATCCTTCCAAGATTTATGTCAGTTGTGGATGAATAGTACAGGTTAGCTATGAAAGTGCATTGTATTGTGTACATCATGTGAATTATCTTATTAATCCACTTAAAACTTGGTGCCTTTTCTGATTTTTGTAGGAGCAAAGAAAGAGGTTCCTTGGCTAAACTTACACTTCCGTCCAAATGGAAGTTCAATTTCTATGTTGTTTATAGGTAAGTACTGTATAATAAATTTGCAACAGTATGTCCCGAAGACAAAAACCTGAACATGTGTTTCCATCTCCAAAGATCATGCTAAAGGAAATGTTAAAGTGAAGGAATCATGCTGAGAAGTCAACTCTGCTGTACTGTTAAGGGATCCTCATAGAAAGTGTAAGATTGTCAGGAGCCAAAATGAACTCAATGCTGACATGTACGACCCAATTGTCTGGTCCAACAAGAATGCCAGAGGAAAATGTTCTCAAAAACACTGGCCTGTATATTCTGTATATTCTGTTGAGTACGCCACAAAAAAATTTCGGTATATCTGTATGTTTTCTTAAAATTTGGAATGGTACTGTACTGTGCTCAAGTGGATGACATGCTCAGAGCCAAGTATTTTTTTTTTCTATGTTTACCTTTTTGACACAAGGTTTTGTTATTTACTTATTTGTTAGAGAGTTGTTTGCTTTTTATGAAGGAAAACTTCAGTACAGTTATGTAATATAAGCGGCAATAACATGTGAGTAAGGCCAGCACCAAGGTAGACAGTAACCAATGTTGTAACAACAAGTTTAAACCCTTTCACACCAAGAGTGATCAAATTCAATTTTCTCCTTCAGTTGAAAGTGTACTGTATTGCATGTACAGTATAGAGAATATATAGCTTTTTGTACCTTTTTGGTTAAGTGAATGCTGACTAAACTGTCACTTCTCACTACATAATTTATTTTACATAATGTATTTTGAAAAAGCTGAGAGATTCTGCATTTAGGCTTGGGAGTGAAAGGGTTGTTTACCTGTATTAAGTTCATGATAGTTATTATATTATGCTTTTGGTTGGAGAGTACGTTCCTACTTTTTCCTACAAGGTTTTGGGTTTTTGTACCAGGCAGAGCACTTAATGAAGCTTATTTATATAACACAAAAGTATGATAAAAAGGGCACACAATGAATAGTGTGCTGTATGATGATGATGACAATGAGATTAAGAATAAAAAAAATTGATGCTGATATATATATATTATTGGGTCAGAGCTGATCCATTATAGAGTGGTAAAGTGATTAATCACAAGAATGATTTTTTGAAATTTGAAATTTGTTTTCTAAATGTTGGGGTAAAAAAAAGCAAATTTCCACTGGTTTGCCATGGTTTGTTGTGGACTCACTCGGAAATTCACCATGAGAAAATGCGTGGCGAAACTCAAGAGAGGCCAGGCGGGGTGGGGTTTGCAAAATTTAGATATTTTTCAACCCAAAATTAGTAAACCACTAGTGACACAAAGTTACTATAATTCAGACCACTCTTTTAAGTGTTCAGCACTTGGTATAGTACAAGTAGTAAAACGTTATTTTAACACGCTTGCTCCGTCAACTACAACAAGCTGGTTACATCAAAGGCCATATAAAATAGACACATTACTTCTATGTTTATTTTTTTGCATCGAAACTTCTAATATATGCTGGTGCAGGACGGAGTGAGGGGGTATCTGCGATTATCGTATTTCTAGTAAATTATTATGTTCAATACAAAAGGAGCAAATTATGCTCTTTAAATAGTGGCATAAGGATGCATGGTAAAAATACTTGTCTATTTTTCAGTTATATCTTTGAATCCTGCTCCCATTAAAATAAATACAGTAAGGACAGCTTAATATTTAACAACAGTTCAAGAAAAGCCAAAAACCTTAATAATAACAAGTGTACTTTATACCTGCACTGTCAGTTACATCTGTTTCAGAGGATTGCACATTTTCCTTCGAATGGTCACTGTCAATCCCTCCTTCTGCTGGGCTCCTTTTATGAGCTGAATGTAATAAATAAATAAGTAAATAAATAAATAAATATGGTAACTTGTCATGTATGTATATAATATCTTATAATTAATATAGAGGTTCGACTGTAATATCATTATTTCAATCCTTAAAATATTTATTCTTTCCTATGCTTTTTGTTATATCTATCTCAGGACCCTTTGTAAAACACTCTCCAGTGATGTTGGCTTCCTGAAAAAAAAACTGTTATATTATTATTATTATTATTATACTATTATTATTATTACTACTATTATTGTTGCTGTTGTTATTATTGTTATTATTATTATTATTGTTGTTATTGTTATTATCATTATCATTATTATTATTATTATTATTGTTATTATTGTTATTGTTATTCTTCTTTTTCTTCTTACCATTATTGTTAAGGAGGTTGCCGACAACAGACAGACAAAATCCAAAAGTGAAATATTGGTATCAATATCAGTAATCCTCACAGGGTAAGGAGTTAATCATAATTTTATCAACACCAATACAGCTAAACATCTGGCCTTGCATACCCAAACGTGAACACATGGAAGCCATCTGGTAATGATAGAGCAGTCAACTGCTTTCTTATTTTCCCAGACCTGATAAAGCCTCTCCCTACACATTAACTGTCCCTCCAATTCACTTGATATTTTTAGGGCAAATTATTTAGATATATTTTTGATTCAGATATCTAAAATAATACACTAACTCACTTCCATTGCTTGCATGTCTTTTCGTAATTCTCTTTTCCAGGCCACCTCGCCATAAAAAAATCCAAGATGGCAGCCACTCAAGAGCAAAAAATAGTTACAAATATTGGCCTCTTAAGTCGACCACTGTTCTTTAGAAATCAGAAATTAGTTGAAAGAGGATTTGAGCTGCAGAAGAAATCCTGATATTTCATCAATATCTATATAACAGAAATAATTTGTTATTCAGGATTCTCTAATATGTATAAAGGTATGCAAGGCTACATGTATTTGCAGTATCACACTAAAGCCTGCTGTCTACATGCTTGACCAAACACAAATGCACAAACATGACAGTAGTTTATTATGATTATTATGTTCAGCTGATCAACACAAAAGGAGCAATTATATTAAAGTATAGCTTGCCAAAATAATTCAATGGTTGTTAAGTAAATTTCTGTGAGGTAAACCAGATTTTGACTCATTATAATATAGTTTCAAAACACACTCAAGCCAAACAAACCTGTTTGTTGTGCTCTTTAAATAGTGGCATAAGGATGCATGGTAAAAATTCTTGTCTATTTTTCAGTTATATCTTTGGAATCCTGCTGCCATTGAAATCAACAGACAAGCGACAAAACCTTGAGCCAATTTAAACAAACAACTCAGACATAACCACAGTGTTGGTCTGCATCCTGCAAATATGTTCTGAAATCATGTGTGAACAAACACATCAGGGAATGCAAGTAACTCGAAACTGAATATGTCGAGGGCTGTAAAAGATAAATTATCATTTTTCACAATATTTACGTGGCCTTTTGTTCTGTTTAGTTTATATTATATTTTACTTAGTTTATTTTTATTATATTCTTATATTTATTTCATTTGTATATTTTCCCATTTTTTATGTCAAAATATTTTTTACTTCCTTTGAATTTGACTGTAATTTTGAATTTGATTTGGTTTGGCAATACATTTCCAATATATATACAGCACCAGCTTTGAAATATTCAAACTGCATTGCCCGCTGTCATGAGAATTATACATAGAATCCCGTTATTTCAAACTCTCAAGGGAAGCGGGCAATACTTCAAGATAGTGGGGGGTTGAAATAGTTGGGCTCCCAGCTACTGTATACCATGATGCTTGCTCTTTCTGGGTACAATACTTGGGGTCAAGTTTTGTATAGGGTCACAAACTTAAGAAAATACTCTTAGATAGGGTATTATAATTTACTGATTCGTCTCTTAAACAGGGTTTGATGATGTCAGCAACACACCCTCTCCCAATTTTCTACCAAGTACTCCCCCCCCCCCCCCCCCCCCACCTTCCCCCAAAGGAGACCCCTCTATGGAGAGGGTATTCAGTTGCCAAGTTATAACATTAGCATGTCAACTCAGTGCTCAAGGTAATTTTTGCCACTTGATAAACACTTGGAGGGAGAACATTTTAATGACCCAATGAGATGGTTTTGAACGGCTAATAGCTAAAATGCGGACATAAAAGGTTTTTGCAATGCTTACTTTGAGGTTAAACATAATTTAAAACACTCACAGACAGTGCTATCTGTCAGAAAATAGCAAGGCCGAAAACAGTTCTCTCGCTGATGACTTCTTACACATGTGGCTGCTGTTCTTCGTTTTAAACAATGATCGCGTTGAGCCAATGATGGAAGACAAATCCAACCCGGATTTCCTTTGACAATTCGCTGGAAACTTCCCCACATTTTACGGGGCCCCTTGGGTTTAGAGTTGAGTTTAGTTTGTCTTCAATTAGGGTCGACCGGTCGCACAAGGAAGTTTAGTCAATAATAACTCAGCATCGAGAGCAATGCGACGGCTTCTTCAATGTTTGGTAGTAACTTGCTGACATTTATTATACAGACACGAGTGTTTTACAGGAAAATATACCGTGCGTAAAATCCATACGAAACTATATCCGGGACCCGAGTGGCGTATTTTCCATATCCTCACTAGTGAGGGCGCGTGGCATCATTTCCCGCTTTTGCACGGTTGTTTGTGCAATTTCTCGTAAAACACTCGTGTCTAATATAATAAAAAGAAAATTACACGGCGGTTTGAAGATATGGATTTTATTTTCTCGTGGTAAAAACAATATTTTACTCACTCACTCGCGAAGCGCTCGTTCGTAAAGTATAGTTTTTACCAACTCGAAAATAAAATTCATATCTTCGCGCCGCCGTATAATATCCTCTATATATTTCTGGTGGCAAGCGCTGTTTGTACTTCAAACGATGCAAATGTCGATATTAATGTCGTTAAAGCTGCGAGTGCGACCGGAGCCTTACTGCAGTCCTGCATTCTGCAAAATACACACACTGCACTTGCTAGTCATAAGACGCAAATTATTTCGGCACAAACCTTACCGTTCCTTTGCCGTGGCATAGACTGCCCCATTCTTTCAAGTATCGGTTCCATGGCAATCAATGTTGATTTCGTCAGGCATGCGCGTAAAAATCATGGCAAAACGTCTGCGCGAGCGTTGGTATTAAACTTCCGGGATCGGTGCAATCTGGTCAGACAATCCACAGGCAGCCCACAAGGTGTTACTAAGTCACGCCTGATCGGTCAAGGTCTGATGACGTCACGGCCGATCGGTTAATAAGGATTTGTATGGGGAGATTTTCAAATCACATTTTATGCGTGAAAATAAAACAATCTTTCTCCTAAAATTCGTCAGATAACATTACGAGTCCTTATTTACCGTTTAAGGTGACTTTCGAGGCGATTTGGCGCCGATTTAGCGATTTTTTTTTTGTGCTGCCTGTGTATGTATAGTATATATATAGTGTAAAGGTCTATAACAACATCGTGAAAAACATTTTTTGTTTGTGCTATACAGGGAGGTGGCCTACATCAGCGCATTGATCAATGCCTCGTGACAAAGATTCAGGCCGTAAAACATTCACCCGTTCACGACCGGAGACGGATCAGATTGATTTAACAATTTCTGCTTTGTCTCGCCACGTTTCGAGGGATTGCGACGAGCGTCTGCAAGCGAGAAACTGTGATCAGCCATCCGTGAAAAGGACCAAGAACTTAAACTTAGATGATCTAAAAAATGATCTCCGCACAGCTGAACTTCTTCCTGCTACTCCAACTGATGTCAACACGTTATACACGCATTGGAAGACTAAAATCACTGACGTACTGGACAAACACCTACCAGTTAAGAGGGTTAGGAAGGTTGACGTGCCTTATATGAACAGCGAATGGAAAAATGCCATCAGGAAGAAAAGGAAATACTCTAAAAAGTTTAGCAAGGACAAAAGTGATGGTACTTGGAAACTCATGCGAAAATGGCGAAATGTGGCGACCCGACTCAGGCGCAAAGCAATAAAGAGCTATTGGAAAGGTATATCACAAGAGTTCAAAGGAAATCCGAGGAAGTTTTACAGTACGTTCACACCCTTCTTCAGTGCAAAGAAAAAGGACAAGGATGTCATTTCCCTCAACATAAACGGGAAAATAGAACAGGATCAACAGGTTGTTGCAGAGGAGTTCACAAGCTATTTCTCTACAGTTGCCGAAGCAATAGGAGGACACAAAGCGGCTAGTTTAACGGCGGACCATTGCAATATCCACCCAAGCATCAATATGATCCGCAAAAGGAACTCCGTAAACTCTTTCAACTTCAGAGATATTGATAGAAGGGAAGTCCTGAGAGCATTGGAAGCTTTAAACCCACACAAGGCAACGGGACATGACAACCTTCCCCCTTCAGTCCTAAAACTAGTTGCAGATGAAATCGCAACATCACTTACATCTATATTCAATCAGGTGATACAAGACAACACATGGCCCAAACACTGGAAGATGGGGGAATGGGTTCCAGTGCACAAGAAGGATGACCCTCACGACAAAACCAATTATAGACCGGTAACTATATTATGCGCAGTTGACAAAATCTTCGAGCAGCTGCTCTGCCAGCAACTGTATGCTAAATTCGAAGATATCTTTGATCCTTTCATATCAGCCTACCGAAAACAATGCAGTTGTGGATTGATGCTGGTACGACTGGTGGAAGACTGGAAGAGAGCCATGGATGATGGGTGCACCTCCGCAATTCTATCTACAGACATGAGTAAAGCATTCGACTCGCTACACCCCACGCTGCTGTTGGCAAAGCTTGAGGCTTACGGTCTATCTCAAAGTGCACTGAATCTGATGAACTCATACTTCAGCGGGCGCGAGAACAGGACAAGAATAGGCCCCATCACAAGCGGCTGGGCGAAAACGCGAAGAGGTTGTCCTCAGGGGTCGTCCTTAGGCCCACTACTCTGGAACATCTACCAAAACGACCTTTTCTACACGGAAAGGAAGAGTTATCTGTCGGCGTACGCCGATGACCACCAGTTATACAGTTCTCACAAAAACCCGGCACAGACACTGAGTAATCTAAAGGAAGATGGAAAGAATGCTTCAAAGTGGTACAATGAAAACTTTCTAGAAGGAAACCTCAGTAAATACAATACCATGGTCATCACCAATCAACCAAAGCAACAACTGGATGTGAAAATAGACGGTGTCAGAATCAAGCAAGTGGAAGACCTAAAACTAGTGGGAGTGGTCATTGATCAAGATCTAACCTTCTCGCAACATATCTCAACCTCAAGCAAGAAAGCAAGTATGCGGGTGGGGGTACTAATGCGACTACGAAAGCTCATTCCAGTCGAAGCAAAGCTACAGATTTTCAAAACGGCAATCCTTCCATATTTAACGTACTGTGGGCTCTCATGGCATTTTTGCAAGAAGTCAGATAGCAACAAACTTGAACGCATCAACGAACGCGGCCTCAGAGCTGTATACTGCGATTGGAAATCGCCCTACAGTGAACTTTTAATAAGAGCAAAATTAACCACATTGTCTAACAGACGCTTACAGGACATCGCTATCTTTATGTATAAGGCAAAACACAACCTGCTACCACAGAACGTCCTGGAATTATTCCGCCGCTCGTGTGACAACTACAACCTAAGAAACAGTGACTTCTTTCTCCCCAGAGTAAACACAACCACTCATGGAAAACACTCACTGAGATATTTTGGACCCTATTTATGGACGAAACTAAAAAGCAGCACCAGAAATTCTACCTCACTTTCATCGTTTAAGAACATAATAAGGAAAATGGACCTATCTGAACTTATTAACTCTGACTCATGCGTGGACTGCAAGTTATGTCATAATTAAGCACGTTAAAGGCCTAAAAGCCTACCTATATGCACTAGATTTGCATACAGCATCGATATGTAAATAGTTTTAGCAATGATAAGTTAACAACTTTTATCATAAAAATAGTAGTAAGTTTTAATAATAATAGTATTAGCAGTGTTAGAACAATATTTTTAATCAGTATAGTTCAATCTAGATTTGATTTAGATGAGTTAACAACTTTTATCACAATAAAAATAGTAACAGTAGTGTTAAATCAACATTTTTAATTAGTATATTTTAATCCTAATTTAATCCATATATTTTCTTAAAAGTGTCCCCGATTAGTATATCACACGTGATACGCTAGAAGATTTGACACTTAAATAAAGTTCATGATGATGATAATGATGATGATTTATGCCATGTGTGCAAATTGTGTGTAACATTCTTCGCGGGTACAAATTGAACATTTAAACATGACCAGGCTACGTGTATATCTGCATGCAGTATCGTTAAAATTAGTATATCATCAGTCAATCAATAATCCGTTGGGTTGGCCGCAGCGCAACGAAAACATCTTAATTTTACGATCTGGCTCCTAAGACTTGATGCCGTTTCTCTTCAATAATGTAGGGGTCTTTTTATTCACTTTCAAGCCCTTTTCATAACAATAACAGTTGTCCGTGGGCATGCGCAGTTTAACCGGAAGTCCGCTATTTACGGACTGAAAATCTGGTCTGTTCGACAGAGCTGACAAACGTACTGTGCATGCGCGGCCGCGCAGGCAAACTTTTTCCCGCGGAAACTGGCGCGGGTGTACGCTCCACTGAATCCCTTTGTATTTTTTAATTATGTGGCGAAACACAACTTCCGGCGAAGTTTTTTTAAAAAGTTAAGACGCAGAAGCAAAAGTTAAGTTACAAATTTTTAGAGTTTGCAGTTCAATAGTTTTTCTCTTCCTGAGATTTTGCACCTACCACTTTCCTCCTTGCACCCGTGGTGAAAATTGCAAAACAAATTCGTCCTTGTCGAAGTGTTTTCATCGCCATAGCGGCCATGGTACTGCTGCGTTCCGTGAAAGTCGTAGATAGTATAAAAGGACAATATACTTAAGGTGAAAGGACCGGTCAAGCATTGCAATAAAAAGGAAAGCTCTTAGGTTATTTTAAATTAAAATATTGACCTCAGTGACTCTGAACAAGATAAACAAGCGTACGGACTGATTACGTCACCAACATGCGCAATGCGTTTGTCAGCTCTGTCGGTCTGTTCCAGAGTCTTTCGTTTTCGTCGGGCATGCGCGTAAGACAGCGGAAGAGTCTGGGTACGAGATTGGCCAGAGCCTCTAATTTCGTCGGGCATGCACGTAAGACGTTGGAGGGTCTGGGTACGAGATTGAGGCCTTATAAGAATCCGAGTTTTAGATGATCCTGATTGGTTATTGCTCGTGGGGCGTAGCCCCCCGACGAGCTTAGGATTGGAGACCGTGTCTATATCATTTTTGAAGCTATTTGCATATATGCAAATAGCTTCTATTTCAGTGCTTCGGACAAACAGCCGTTCGGTATACCTCAGCTTATAGCTGCCGTGGTGCAGGACCTGTGAGAAAGTTAGAGAGATTTCCAGTAAAGGGTTTCCGTGCTAATGTTATAACTTGGCGACAGAATGTCAGAAGCTAAAAATTACTTCTCTAGGGAGGGGTCTTCTAAATATGGCTCTCTCGCACGGGAAGAATCAAGGCACTATTTAATGGCGGCTATGAGTGTTGCCGATTCTTTGGTTGTATGTGGAAATCTGCTCCCCCTTCAGCCCTAAAAAAATCCGTAGTATCTGGCAAACAGGCGACACAGATTTACATTTAGAGGGACATTTCTGGACACATTTGCAAATATACGCTCCGCTCACGAAAGAAGGAACACAGCTGCATGGTGTGACCATGACATATGTTTGGCAAAGGTAAAGCTTATTCCGAGTTTTTTGCGTTTGCTGATATGTTCGTTGACACATGATTTCTTGACATAATTGCAGATGCAGATCGACCGTGGTATGTCTGAGTTGTTTGTTTATCAAAGCAAAAGTGGGTTTTGTCGCTAATGAAAAATCAAGAGGAAATTTTACTGTGAATCCTTTTCACCGGCGTTCAAAGAGCACAAGAAACAGGTTTGTTTGGCTAGTTGGCTGGAGTGTGTTACGTTAATACGAAACTATTATAACGAGTCAAAATCTGGCTTACCTCACAGAAATTTACAGAACGACTTGAAATATTTTGGTAAGCTATACTTTGCTCCTTTTATATCGATCAGCTCAAAATAATTATATAGCAAACTATCATGTTTGTGCATTTGTGTTTGGTCATGCATAGTACGTAGCTGGAATAGTTTAAAACCTCGATCAAACGGTAATAATTTCGGGGGAGGGGGGGTTACTCCCTATGATTGGCTATACGGGGAGGTCCTTTTTTTGACTCAGGTATAAGAAAGGGTATGGGAAAATGTCATTTTTGGTATTTAAAAGGGTCACTAAAACACTAACCACGGCAAGTGATGTTGAATCACATTGGTATTGGGGTTGAACGTCCGGGCGGAGCCTCCCCGTACCAAAGTCCTATGAGTACCCCCCGGGGTAATAATATAAGATGATAGTTCGAACTCTCACGACCGTTTTAACACGAACTATCATGCACTATCATAGACGATCATCAGCTAGCAAATAGCTTCACGTACGGACCTATGTTTAAGGTCGCCCACGAAGTGGGGCGGCCTTAAGCAGTCGCGGTGTCCTTCCAGGCTTCCGTGTCAACAATGAACTTCCAGATAAGGAACTTGTCAATTCCAACTTTGGGCAAGACCTTTTCACGCGTTATAATAGAAGTTCTCCAAGTAGGCTTTGTGCGGAAGTATATAACAGAAATAATTTGTTATTCAGGATTCTCTAATATGTATAAAGGTCTGCAAGGCTACACGTATTTGCAGTATCACACTAAGCCTGCTGTGTACATGCTTGACCAAACACAAATGCACAAACATGACAGTAGTTTATTATGATTATTATGTTCAGCTGATCAACACAAAAGGAGCAATTATATTAAAGTATAGCTTGCCAAAATAATTCAATGGTTGTTAAGTAAATTTCTGTGAGGTAAACCAGATTTTGACTCATTATAATATAGTTTCAAAACACACTCAAACCAAACAAACCTGTTTGTTGTGCTCTTTAAATAGTGGCATAAGGATGCAGGGTAAAAATTCTTGTCTATTTTTCAGTTATATCTTTGGAATCCTGCTGCCATTGAAATCAACAGACAAGCGACAAAACCTTGAGCCGATTTAAACAAACAACTCAGACATACCACAGTGTTGGTCTGCATCCTGTAAATATGTTCTGAAATCATGTGTGAACAAACACATCAGGGAATGCAAGTAACTCGAAACTGAATATGTCGAGGGCTGTAAAAGATAAATTATCATTTTTCACAATATTTACGTGGCCTTTTGTTCTGTTTAGTTTATATTATATTTTACTTAGTTTATTTTTATTATATTGTTATATTTATTTCATTTGTATATTTTCCCATTTTTATGTCAAAATATTTTTTACTTCCTTTGAATTTGACTGTAATTTTGAATTTGATTTGGTTTGGCAATACATTTCCAATATATATACAGCACCAGCTTTGAAATATTCAAACTGCATTGCCCGCTGTCATGAGAATTATACATAGAATCCCGTTATTTCAAACTCTCAAGGGAAGCAGGCAATACTTCAAGATAGTGGGGGGTTGAAATAGTTGGGCTCCCAGCTACTGTATAGCATGATGCTTGCTCTTTCTGGGTACAATACTTGGGGTCAAGTTTTGAATAGGGTCACAAACTTAAGAAAATACTCTTAGATAGGGTATTATAATTTACTGATTCGTCTCTTAAGCAGGGTTTGATGATGTCAGCAACACACCCTCACCCAATTTTCTACCAAGTACTCCCCCCCCCCCCCCCACCTTCCCCCAAAGGAGACCCCTCTATGGAGAGGGTATTCAGTTGCCAAGTTATAACATTAGCATGTCAACTCAGTGCTCAAGGTAATTTTTGCCACTTGATAAACACTTGGAGGGAGAACATTTTAATGACCTAATGAGATGGTTTTGAACGGCTAATAGCTAAAATGCGGACATAAAAGGTTTTTGCAATGCTTACTTTGAGGTTAAACATAATTTAAAACACTCACAGACAGTGCTATCTGTCAAAAAACAGCAAGGCCGAAAACAGTTCTCTCGC
The DNA here is from genome assembly GCA_964036295.1 of Plumapathes pennacea. Lineage (NCBI taxonomy): Eukaryota > Metazoa > Cnidaria > Anthozoa > Antipatharia > Myriopathidae > Plumapathes > Plumapathes pennacea. Next base: position 1,703,553 of record OZ038468.1, read on the forward strand.
TGATGACTTATTCTACATGTGGCTGCTGTTCTTCATTGACGATGATTGTTGAGCCAATGATGGAAGACAAATCCAGAATACCCCTTTCAAAATGTCCTTTGACCGAATCACTTCCCATTTTCCCGTTATTTCTCACATACAGAGATAATGGAAGCATGTTGCTTTAAGTGGTAAGAAGCCGTCTCGTTGATCTTTTTTTTTTTATAGACCGAGGCTGCCTGTTGCCGTGAGCGTGTGCAAATGTCGGGTTTTGAGGAAATATATCAGACAATAACATTGGGCTGTTAAACTCTGGTTGGAGTTCAAGCCCACATTTTGTTTTGGTTCAATTTTCCATCACTGTATACAACGTACATGTAAAAAAAAAAATGATCGATTGATTCAAAATGTCTTGACAGTAATTTTAGATACGGAGCAGCAACACACGGCACCACATGTAGACAGAAGAACAGCATACCAGTGTTTCCGGAATTCTCAAGAAGAGATGCAAGGTTTATACAGACACAAAGGTGATTCCTATGACTTGATCGTTATTTAAGGCTGGTTACTTATGCCTATGCATACGCTGGTACATGTGATATGAAACACGCACAGGTTATTACACTTTCATTATCATGAACTAAAGCCTTGATATAGTTGTTTGTTTCCCTTTCAGGGCAGATTGGGAGATGCTATCTTCAGCCTCAAGCCTTAAATTATATACACATTTCTGGCCTTGTTTTGGATGAAGAGAAAGTTTTAAGCCTAAATTTATTAACAGCATATAGATTTTTTCCCACATCTACCTCCATTATTGATAATATTATTATATTATGTATGTGTAATGGTTTGAAGCTCGGTTTTCAGTTCCACAAGTTTGGACCTCTTGACTGGGTTGCAGTGCATACATTGAACAGCAAGCTTATGTAGTGGATCACAGGAAAATTACTTGCAAACAAAGCAAATTAGAAGAGCGAAAGAATATATATCGCTAGCTGTAGACTGTTTGTGAGTGCCACAGACAAGTTCTGGGGCTATGTGCTGGTGTTTGGTTTTGTATTTTTCTTTTTCCTTTGGTGACAAGTGATATGTTTTGGCACATACCATATTGACAGCCTTTCCAAAATCAATAATTATTGGAGACAAATTATCGTGACACCCTGAAATAATGACATTACCTTTGATGTCATTGTGCAAAGTTTGGTCAGCCAGTGCATCTACAGATTTGATTAAGATACTCATCCACTGCTGAACATTGCTTGCAACCCTCTTAATAACAGCTTCAGTGAATGTAATGCATTTTCCATCCACTCCATGAAACTGAGTGACCAGTAGTAATAAAGATTCAAATGAAATGTGCATTTTTCTGTTGAGGGTTGACGTACAGCATTTGTCTGATGCATAAAGATCTGCTTATTCGCAATCAACTCCTGGTACCCTTTGAAAGAACCGATCAAATCAGCTGTGCATTGTGCATAATAATTGGAAAACTACAGTATTTCTTTTCTCAGGTAGAACGCTACTCATACTTTGGGCCATGGCTTTGGAGGTAAAATTATAAATGCATAAAACGTATGGTTGCTATTTTTAAAACGGGCACATTTTTGATTCTGCTAAATACATCACTCTCTATATCATGTTAATAACAAAAATCTCAACCTAGGCTTTCAAAATTATGTACATTTACATTCCTTACAAAGCATTCTAATATCTTTACAGCTTTTGTCTCCCTCGTTGGGAATTAGCGGTAGCTACAACTAGTATGCTAATTTGAATATCGATTTCAGTCGCCGAGTACTGAATCCGTGAAGTATGAAAAGTCACATGATAATATATTGACACTTGTTGGGTAAAACAGTATCGAAGGTAAAGTACAACCGGATTAAGTGCCAGTTTGCTTTCTGAATTTGTGAATGTGTAAACTTTAATACGTCTTTTCTCTTGGTTTGTATTTCAGTAACCACAAAATATTAAGTCACCAACCCGGATTTTCTTTGACAATTCGCTGGAAACTTCCTCACATTTTACGAGGCCCCTTGGGTTTAGAGTTAAGTTTAGTTTGTCTTCAATTAGGGCCGGGCCGCACGAGGAAATTTAGTCGATTAAAATTTTAGCATCGAGAGCAACACGACGGCTTCTTCAATGTTTAGTAGCAACTTGCTGACATATATTTCTGGTGGCAAGCGCTGTTTGCACTTCAAACGATGCAAATGTCGATATTAATGTCGTTAAAGTTATACGACTGTGACCGGAGCCTTACTGCAGTCACGTTCTGCATTCTGCATTCTGCAAAATACACCCACCGCACTTGCTAGTCATAAGACGTAAATTATTTCGGCACAAACCTTACCGTTCCTTTGCCGTGGCAAAGACTGCCCCATTCTTTTCAACATTGAAAGGAGAGAACAATCCCAATGTCGATTTTGTCGGGCACAAGATTGCTTCCGGGATTGGTGCAATGATGCAATCTCGCAATCTCGTGCCCAGACTCTCCAATGTCAGATAATTGGTTATTGAACAATGCAAACACAACCGGAACACTAGTTTTCACACGTACGATGAATTTTGCAGGCATCCAGCTGATTGCATCTGCATCAGGAAGCGAAGATAACCAGATACAGCAGTTTAACTAGAGTGCAACTTGGCCAAATGATTCTTCTCTTAAGCTGGTATCACACTGACCAAATGACGGCTTTGCAACTAAATTCCGGCCTTGTTATATCAATTAAGTTAAACGTCACCCCTCGATCGAGCACTCCAGAGTTTGACAGCAACCCGGGGGGTGTACTCAATAGGAATTTGGGTAGGGGGGTTCCGCTGACTATAAAAAAACCCTTACCCTATTCAAGACACAAAAAGGTAAATTTTGCTACCCTGTCTAAGACAAAGTGCTCTAATTTGAAAGCCTGTTTTTAATATTCCAGTCAGAGAGATAGTTAGCCTGCGTTGTACGCGTTTCCATTGAAGCATACGAAGAAATCGCGCTAAAAAATGGCAAGTGCAAAACCTGTGGTCGAGGGGGGAGGGGAGGAGAAGATCTTCGGAAAATAACCCTAAAATTTGATACCCTGTTTAAGACAGAGGACCCTGAAAACGATACCCTATCTGTCGGAGCGTCCCTATATAGGGAATATATGGGAGTACCCCCCCCCCCCCCCCTGGGGGCAGCAATCGCTTCTGTAATTTTCAAACGAGGGAAGGATCCCTTCTGTCGGTACACCAAGTCTTCAGGCAACTTTGAAACACATTTATGTCAGCTACAGAACCAACTGAGAGCGACGAAGCCCTCAACAGTTTGTGTATGTTTCGAAGATATTAGCTTTTTTTTTTAGCTATACTTGAAATCCGAATTTAAATATAGCTTATGTATATGCAATGCTGTCGGGTCGACCATTTTTCGCGGATCGTTGGAATATTCGCAAAAATTTGATAGACCCCTTAAAAACTTCATGCCACTCCCGGCAGTTCTGAAATACAAGCTGCTTGCCACCGCGGAGATAAGCTAGTTCACTTATATAAAAACAAGCAGTTTGGTCTCGCGGTGTAGGCTTGGATAAATTATCCCGGCATAATTCCGCGTTTTCGAGCATAATTTGAAGAGATCAGTAAGCCAAAGACATGCATTACAGTTAAAAGAAAAAAAATAAAAAAAATTCAAAACAAATTGAAAATATCTTGTGATTCGCCCTCGCTATAACGCGCCCGCGTCACCTGCTCTGAAGTTTTAAGTCAGCGGCATTACATAAAAGCGCGCCCCAAGAAGGCGGAACCATGCGCGGAAAGAGACTGGGGCGAGACTCGTACGAGCATAATTCGAGCATAATTCGAGCATAATTCGAGCATAATTCACGGTTTTTACGAGCACTGCCGGCAGGTATAATTCGCCATTTTACGAGCATAATTTATCCAAGCCTAGACAGTGGAGCCGGCCACGGAGCCTCAGCGCCAAATGTTTGCATGACGTCATTGCTTAGTCGTTCCGCGTGAAAACTCCGGTATGGTTTCCTGGTGGCGGTTAGCATCGATTTTCGTCGCGCTCTTGCACGCAAAGTCTACATTAACAAAGTGCATAGAGCGTGATTATGAAATACAGAGCTACTTGGCGTCGTCCACTCCACCATTTGACAACTACTTGAATATTTCAAGAGCGGTTTAATATCCTTCTGTTGATCTACCATCCTTGCGGATCAAGATCACAGTGGAATTCCTGTCAACGACGGATAGTGTTACTCAAAACGGGTCCAGCCCAACTAACATAACTACGGCCAGTAAGAAAAACATGTCAGATGCTCGTCTAACTACAAGTGAGGTCAAGAAATACACTTGGAGCATGTCGTGCTTGTACGTCAGCGCAGGACCAATCAGCATGAGATCTATGAACATATTTTCTTTGTGGGCGATTTGGCCGAACAGGCGAGAAACTAAGTTGCATTTAACGTTACCACAATTCTGCAAAGGCGCTACTCAAAGTCACACCATGTTCTACTTCCTATCAACGGTCAGTGTCTAACTATTTTAATGACTTGATCGCACCGTAAATTCAGTGTCACTTAGCATTAAGCAAAACAGTCGCGTTTTAATTTTTGTTTTCAGCATAGATTTCGAACACTTTGATATTGTAACGTGTGCCACATTGAGATAATTGCGTAATCTTCCATTACAATAACGAACCCATGATCTTAAAACGGATACTGCTAATTATTAACCGAAACTATATAAAAGCAGATGAGTTGTTTAAATAAATCTCTTCTTGTCCCGGTTCACGTGTGCGTCGTTTGGTCCGTTTGTCAGCTCGGCTACGGTCGGGCCTTTAGGCTCAGCCAGGCCTGAGGGCCCGGCCTTAAAACGTTACAATATTATGTCATCATTCAGTACTTCCCTGTTTGTTTGATTGATTGAGAAATGTTAGCAGTGGGGCCTGGGGCGAGTTTTTTGCTGTTATATTGTAAGAGTTAGGCCCAGTTTAGACGCCGATCTTTTCATGAGCTAAACTTAAAAATACATTTAATTAAGTACATAAAAGTTCAGGGTCTGAATCAATTAAGAATGGCTTACTTTATTATCAATTCATTTAACAAATTGACATCAGGTTTTCATGTGTCTGTCCTCTTATTGATCATGAAACGCATCATAACATTGTCAAAAAGATGTGGATCCATGAGGCGCTTCAATTGCCGAATGTTGCTTTTGCAAGAATTGAGGTAAATTTGAAGCTGAATTCACCTTCTTCGTCCAAATCACTGTCGTCAGCACTCGATTTTATGTGTCTGTCCTCATACTGATAATGAAAATTAGTCAATCACAAAGCAAGAAACTGATGTGTTATTGTAAAATTAATATTTGAATGAATTCTTGTTTCTGTAGTTGGAGGATATAGCAGTCAAGCCAAGTGTCCCCGATCCAAGCCTAAACAAAGTAGAGTGTGTTACCATTGGTCATGAGAAAGCCCCCTCGGATGCTTTTTCTGGACTAAAGCAGTACATTTTACATAATGTATGTTGGTGCCTCCTGGGTGTTGCTTTTGTAACAAGTACATTTGCATCACAGTGGCTGGTTGTGAAGCTCAGTGAGTGGAGTAGTGATGAACACAAGAGCAGAAGAGCAGCAATAATGATTATGTGTCTTTTAATCTTCTTTGGGGGATTAGTTTTAAGCAGCATTGCTTTACGCATTGATGTTTCATCAGGTGCATATACAGATGAACACTATTCATTGTGTTTTTTAATTATTGTACTGTTTGTGCTGTTTCGTCGCTCGATCTTCTGTTGTATCAGGAATAAGTGCAAAGAAAAACATTTTGAGTATGCCCTAACTTTAGGGCATGGGGGTGAGTCTGAGATAACTACAAATTTCTGGTCTTGTAGTATACTTTACCCAGCAGTTTTCATGACATGTCATCATGTGCTGTGGATTATGCTTGGGATAATTACTGAACCATTTTGGGCTGTCTCGGTTTTAGTGTCTTTCATCTCTGTTTCTGCTATCTTCTGTTTCCTGATTTGTGAATTACACAAAGTACTGTGTGAATCTTGTCCACTTAAGTGTGATGAGAAACAGGTAATATTTGACACCGTTATGATAGTAATTAATGTCCTTCTGGCTGCTGCTGCACTTGTGGTGTTAATACTTGTTCTCCTGGTGGTGTCACAAGCATTCCTCAGTGAAAGCTTGGTTGCTACTATTGTTCAAAATGGACTGGTTATGGTTTTTACTATGTGGATTGGGTATCTGGGGCTCAAGAAAGTGAGGGGTAAAGAGAGAGAAACAGAATCATCAACAGAGATAAGAGAAGAAGAGATAGGAGAAGAAGAGATAGGAGAAGAAGGAGGAGGAGTTGGAGCAAGGGGGGGCACCTCATGCTGCTGCTGCTTTTCCAGTAGAGGAGAGAGAGCAAGAAGGCAAGAGAACATACCCCTTTCCTAACTACTTAGTGAGCAAACCACTGCAGGTGCAAAGAGGATATTTTGTTCAAAATTGTTTTAAAATCCTTCATGTTTGCATTTTAAACAGTTTTTGATGCATCTCCACCCAAGTCAGGTTCAAGCCAAATACTTTCATTGATCAACATTGCTATTCCTATTTACAGAATAGACCCAATCAAACACAGCCAAAGGTTTTTTATCTGCTCATAAATATTTTTTCATCTGCTCATAAACTATCACAATTATAGAATGTATTATTAGTGGTTATTTCTATGTGTATTTTTTGAAGTCATAAGTTTGTTCTGGATGTACAATATATGTTACAAACAGTTTTTGAGACTGATCAAAATAACAATGGCTTTTTAATGTGGATGTAAACATGTCTGGCAAAATACAGCAATTTATTGTACAATATTCTTCTATTTTTGGCTGGTTTTGTAGCCAGCTGTACAAGGTCTCTTGATTAAGGGCAGGAAGGGGGATGGGTGTTCTGCAGACATCACAAATAACAAGAACAAGATCCATCCAGCAAACTGTGCGACACTTGCGGTCAAACGATGCCCTAAATGTTGTCTCTATGAATTTGATGCAGAGAAGAGATTGGATTAACTAAGTAGGATTTAGGTCACCAAATCATGAGAAGCACTGCTACAGTATAGTGTGGTAAAGGGTGATGTCACAAAACTATTTTTTTGTGAATAATGGATTTTGTTTAATTCTTTGGAATGGGCTATCTGTTTAGTGCATTAGACAGCTGAAAGTGGGCTTTTTAAGGTTAAATTTGATTCTGCTACTAAACCCTCTTTTTTGGTGTTAGTTCCTTTAATTTGGAACTAATGCTAAATAAGAGAGTTTAGTTTGAGACTATCTTGAACTTTAAACTTCTCTATCTTAGCTTTTAGTAGGGCTAGCGATTTGAAATTTGCACACATTCTTGCAGCAGATGTGTATATCGCATGATGTGGATTAGAGATTCAAATGGAAAAGTTTGCAAACTGTTGACAATTATCAGTTTGTGCCTCAATTATCAGTCCAATGCAGCTCTCTCCTGGCAAGCCCAAATAGCTTCAGATTCCCTGATGCTCAGCAAAAACATGACTCCTGAAAGATAACAATTTGACCCCCAAAATGGGCAGGGACTGAAGCCCCATTTGGAGCCCCAATTGGACCCCCATTTTTTAAATTAAAAGTTCAGTTCAGTTCAGTTTGGTTTATTTGATTGCCACAAAATTGACTTGTTATTAATTAATCAAGTAAAATATCAAGTAAATCAAGTAAAATATCACGTTAATACTTATTGATAATAATCATAATAATACATTTCTCATAATAAATAAATGAAACAAAAAATTGTTATTTTATTTTTTAAAAATAATAAGTATTTTTAAAAATGTTAACATCAAAATTTCTCATCGAAATTTAAAACTGAATTTACATCAAAAGAGAACGTATTGACTCCCATTTTGACCCCTTATTTATGAGCAATGGACATTGACATGTCGTAGGCAATTTCAGACAAACTATGTTGTAAGGTTTAGAAGGCCATCGAAGAATCGCTAAAGGGTAAATACAACTAGGATATCTAAAGATAGTAATATTGCTGCACTGATTTTGGTGTAATCTTGCAAAAAATGTAGTTGGGAGGACATTGCTTATGCTGGATAGCAACTTATCTACTGGATATAGTTATACATTGAACAACTGGAGCCTACTGTATTAATCCCGGCACAAATTGTCTATTTCAGAATGTCTGCCTTCTTACAAATTTAATATTTTCAATGATCACCAATTAATACGGTTTTAGAAAAAGACACTCTATGTGGATGGCTGTCCTTGAATTGGTGGACCAAATCTTCCAAGCATTTGGAAGCAATGAAATCACAACAGGCATTCTTATTGATCTCGAGAAAGCGTTTGACACAATATTAATCACCAAATTCTACTAAACAAACTTGAATTTTATGGCTTCAGAGGAATACCCCTAATCTGGCTAAAGAGCTACCTAAGCAACAGACAGCAGTATGTTGACTTATATAACACTAAGTCATCATACAAGAAAATAAACTGTGGGGTCCCACAAGGATCAGTGCTAGGGCCACTCTTATTCCTAATACATATAAATGACATTTTTAACTGCTCTAGTTACACCTAGCTTTTATCTTCTTTGCTGATGACAAATCTATTTGCCAAACACAAGGTCATAAAATCTCTCATGGATATCATAAATACTGAACTCAAGCATGTTGCATCCTGGCTAACAGCTAACAAACTAACCCTTCATCCTACCAAAACTAAGTATGTTCTATTTCACCCAGCAAGGAAAAAGTTATTTTTTTCTAAATTTACCTTCACATAAATGGAATTAACATTTGATAGGATTGAGCACACCACGTTTCTTGGAATTACACTACATCAAAACTTGCCATGGATACCCCACATCCTAATAAATTGCATGTAAGTGTACATTGCAACAAATCTGGCTAACATGGCAAATGGTTTTCAATGAACCCAGGAGTGTGAACAGTATAGAGACATAAATACTGTACCACCATCTGACAAATCCTTTCACTTGACTCTGTCAGTCGCCAACAACATTCTTCCTGGAGACTACTCTAACCCAGATGATCACAACAAACCTACTGTACCAAATCTGGCTAATTTGCAAAACAAATCTTGGTACATATTTCATGATAGGAACACATAGTGATATATGGCAATAATGTTTTTATATTATATTTTTTGAGGCTACAAAAATTTGTAATACAAGCAATAAGAATTGATTATTGTTGCAAGCTATTCAAAGAGTATCGATAAATTAAATCCAACAAGAACTGACTAAGCAAAAAGCTAATATGAATTTTTTCTTGCAAAAATGGCTGCCAATTTACTTATTGTTGACAAATTTGTTGTAAGCTATTCAAAGAATATCAATAACTGACAGCAATTTACAATTTTTAAACCTAATTAATCACAATCTTATTCTAACAGGAACTAAGTAAACTAAGAGCTTATGTTTTTGATTTGATGACATTTTCTTGTGCAACAAACCAATGTGTGTGTATATGATTAAACATGTTGTTATCCATCCAGTTAGTTTATATAATAGAAAGATTTGAATCACTTACTGGACATTGAGTATGAAACGAAGAACGTTTCGGCCATAACCCATGGCCTTCAGCTTACTGGTAGTCACGTGACCCTACTGGGTCACGTGACAAATGGCGAGGAAAGTGCTTCAGGACCCGGTCCCACGTGCCTGGCAGTTTGAACCGAAGCCCCCCCTTGCGGTTGAGCGACGGGTGTTCGATTCTCTCCCACATGGCCTCTTTAATGCCTCTCCTGACCCAGTCCAGAAAACCAACCCACACTGACCACTACTTGAATTTCAATTCAAACCACCCCCTGATACACAAACTTGGAGTTATCCATACCTTGAACCACCGAGCAGAATCCATCATTAATGACCCAGACAAGCTTACCAAAGAACGCGATCACATCAAGACAGGGTTGCAAGGGTGTGGATATCCTGAATGGGCATTTCGCAAAGCGGCAAGGAAAGGGAAGAAACCAGAGACGGATGGCAGGCAGAACAATGGCAGGACAGCGAAGGCCCAGGCTAGGATCCCTTATGTAGCCGGAGTGTCGGAGAGAATCAAGGTTGCATTCAAGTCATGCAACATCTCGACTGTGTTCAAGCCCACCGACACATTAAGATCCAAGCTTGTCAAGGTCAAAGATAAGATGCCACGAGAGAAAATTTCCAACCTGGTGTATGGTATCCCCTGCGGGGCCGAGGGATGCCTGGCCACCTACGTAGGGGAGACCAAACAGTCCCTCCACGCCCGACTGGAGCAACACCGCCACAAAAGTTCCAACGAGGCCCAGACCTCTGCGGTCTTCATGCATTGCAGGGAGACCGCACACTCCTTTCACAATAGGGACGTTGTGATTTTGGATCGGGAGGAGGACTGGGTCAGGAGAGGCATTAAAGAGGCCGTGTGGGAGAGAATCGAACACCCGTCGCTCAACCGCAAGGGGGGGCTTCGGTTCAAACTGCCAGGCACGTGGGACCGGGTCCTGAAGCACTTTCCTCGCCGTTTGTCACGTGACCCAGTAGGGTCACGTGACTACCAGTAAGCTGAAGAAGGCCATGGGTTATGGCCGAAACGTTCTTCATTTCATACTCAATGTCCAGTAAGCGATTCAACCTGTGTATTGTGTGTATATATGCTCAGCAAGATTCTGAAAGAAAAATGGGATAGTTAATATCAAAAGTGGTGATTTTGACTAACTGGGCATGATGAGTTGCGAAAAATGACCTGTAAGTCATGCACAACGTGAACGTGAACGTGTTCACTCCTTTCGTAGTGAAAGAGATGATTGTCAGAATGCATGTAACCACAGGCGGCCCAAGCTGATTGACTGTGTGACGTCACGGTTGGGTTTTATAAGAAAATGTATGGGAGATTTTAGTCGATCGATAACTCAAAAAATATTGCGAGAATAGAGCTTAGACTTGCTAACCTTGTTGTGGTGGTGGTTTTCTTGCTGCTGTATCGATTTCAGCGTGTTTCGCTGAATTTTTCCTCTCTAACAGAAAGAATTTCAAGGCTGGCAACTCGGTCGATCTGGCATCCAGAATGGCTCCAGAAAAGTCTCTCAAATGCGGCCTTTCAACCTCCGTATGGCCACAAAACCCAGACACATATCGAGTTGAATCCTTTTCCCATAAGACTGTCGCAAAAACATTTCGAAAACGCCAGTTGAGTCCGAAGAAATTGCCGAAATCGGCCGTCAAAATGGTTGCTGACAAGCCGTGTGACCCACTCTTGGTCCACGGAAATGGCGTTTGAATTTCATGCCGAGCTCTGATTCGCTGCCTCTTTCGCATGCTAATCAATTTACCGCGACACCGGGGAGGGGCAAGGCTACATTTGTAGTCGGATTTTGAAACGAACCCCGAGCTCCAGGGGAGGATTATTGTCACAACCATTGTCTCGCGCCGGCCATTAGGAGCGATGCCGGCTTTTCACCCAGCCGAGAAATGTTTTTTTTTGACGTTTTTAAAATGTTTCAGAGATGTTTTCAAAGCCTAATATTCATAGTTCGTTTGAAAATCCGGCTACAAATGTAGCCTTGCCCCTCCCCGGATGACGATGAGGATGACGTAAGCGTGGTTTATACTCGACTCTGGCAAACCACGGTTTTCGACCAATCAGCGCGCGGCTTGTATCGTGACTATGTTATAAATATATAATAAAAATAATGGGGTCCAAAAGGAGGTCAAAAAGGGTCCTGGTTTCGTACTAGCCTCCACCCCCTCCCCTCGCCGCCGTGCAATAAGACGAATTTCGAAAACACAATAATAACGAGTTACTAGTAGCTAGCAATAAGTTGTTTTAGTATGGAGATAAATATGATAAAATATTGTTATATACTGGTATCCTAATTCCTACTAAAAAAAACTAACCTTAATCCTTGAGCTTCTTTTGTTGAGAAATGTGAAGTTCCTCTGAGATTTCAACATATTGTGATCATAATTTACAAGGCCACTAACAAAGTCTCTTCGCATCCTTCGTTCTAATATCGGCCAAGATGCTGCAGTTTTTGACAAATAGGACAGTGTGCCATATCACTTATTATTCTAGTACATTGCCTCTGGCAGTTCTCAATGTCCATGATTGGATGCCAACTCCTATGCCTTGCCACAGGAGTTCACCCTTGCACCCCGTATTCTAAATGAGGTCCAACAAAAAGCTTATATAATGGGTCAGCACCTTAGCTTTTCTAGTCGGTGACAATCAGCTTGACTTCTTCACCTCTTTACAAGTCAGTTAAGAATAAACGCTGAAAGCGGTTGGAACGTCGCAAGTGAAAAGTTTAAAAAATCTACGGAAACACTTACCCTTACTTTTTACAAGAATATCTGCAAGAAATCATGTACAGGCGATGGTATGGAAATACTCAATCCATGCCGAACATTAATTTGAACGATTTTTATCAAATCACTACAGTTCAAATTTTCATGTTCGCAGTCGGTGATCTCCGAAATCTTAATTCTCGTTCAAAACCACTAAAGTCAGAGATATGAATAATATTGTTCCAGCCTTAACAAAATGCTTGTTCCAGTTTAAATCCACTTCTGTTAATAATCGGCAAGCCGTCATTGACAGCCAACCGACCCATCGCTGCTCTCGCTCGATTAGCCTGCGAGCAGGCCCTCTTAGCGTGAAATGAGACGCAGGGGAGGGGGGAGGGGGAGAAAGGGAAAGAGGGGCCCTCTTTCCCTTTCTCCCTCCCCTGCGTCCCATTTCACGCTAAGAGGGCCTGCTCGCAGGCTATCGCTCGATAGACCAATGTCACCTGTGTTCATGAGAACTGAACGCGATAAAATTAGTTCCTAGTTCAATAATTCAGCTTACGCAGAACATAACGCGACGTAAATGGATGTTGAATTACCAGATAACACCTTGAATTGTTCATGTAGATCAATCACACCTGATTGATTCAAAGTTACGCGTGCACAGTTTTCATGAACGTGTCATTGAGCACCGGGACGAGAAAAACTCTTTGCTACTCAAGGGTAATATTGTTGTTTTGAACGGACACGCCTGCTGAGTGATCGAGAATCCGGGTCCTGCCGAGTTGTGGGTATTCATCAAGCCCATTACATTTTGCGTGCACCTTGTACGAACAATCGCTGTGTAAAGGAATTTCGATACTGTGTTTACTGTGTCTTCCTTCGGTGGTGTTGTCTCCCTGTAATCACTAGGAGTGTTTGTTCAAGCCGTCTTGAAGAATTTTTCTATTAAAATTGGTTCAACGAGTTCTGTCTAAATAATTCAACATGGTTGACACAAGCTCGAGGCAAGCAAAGATTTATGTGGTTTTTATGCTGATTGGTGGAGGAAATTATATCAGATCACAGGCCTACCCGGGTATGGGGACCAATGCACATGATACTGAAACTAAAACAGTACCAGAAAGTCTGAAACTGAAACAGTCTGAAACAATACCAGAAAGTCTGAACTGAAACAATCTGAAAAAATACCAGGAAGCCGAGTTCAGCAGCCGCCGTATAAAGAAACTACATTCCCCACCCCCCAGACACCGAGTAGACTAAAGGAACAGCCTAAACATGGTGGAATAAATATTACATTTTGGGAACTAGTCTATTCGGTAGTGCGGCATAGCCAGCAGTGTTCTTTTGGGCATATGAACGAGCCTTTGTTACTTTTGACACTCCGAATACAGCCCTATGTCGGACGCTTACTGGCTTATCAACTGGGAGTGAATTCCAGAAGAGTCTGAAAAGGATGCATTCAAAATTTATGGTTCACGGCCGAAGGCTGAGACCTAAACCCAGTTAGGGCGTCGGACTTGAAATCCGAAGGTCCCAGGTTCAAGTCCCGCTCTGAACACCAACTGAATTTGTAACACGGTAGCCCCGCGTTCAAATCCTGGTTAGCCTTTGACCAGTTGGGATTTTTAACAGATTTACGTTGAGTTTAAAACACGGCCCCACCAGCTCTGCTGAATTACTTACCGTGTATAAATAACGATACTTCACTTCTTTTTTTTTTTACTATAATAAATTATGCGAAGTTAATTATGCATGACGTAATAGCGCGAGCATTTGGCCGTAAAGCGATCGATATTTTCACGCTAAATAGCGTCACGGAGACAAATTAAAGCATCGTTTGGATTGATGATATGTAAAGTAAGTCTTGTTTGAAAGAAAGTTATCGTTTCTGTTTTCAGAATTTTGGTTTGAAAAGATGCAAAATGAAGTGTTGTGTTGTTAAAAGGCAAAATTTTAGTGGCAAACTTTTGAATTTTGTAATTATGGAACGACAATGTCTTGATAAATTTATCCAGTTTGCTTCTGGTAGTGAAAGTAACACAGTGAATAGTTTCCTCTACCTTCCATTTCGATTTACGTTCAACTGGTTCGTGCGTTTCTTCGACGTGAATCCGAACCATGCAGCATCGAAAGACGACAAGAAGAATCAAAACCACAACACCACACAAGATATTGAAAAGTTTACTTTTTATATTTCGCGCAGAGCAATTTGTTGCCATAGTTATTATACTGGCAGCCGCGGCCAAATCGCGGGCGCGAACTTTCATGACGTCATGTACAAATTCAAGACTGCATCCGATTTGCCGACAGGCCGTGAACCATAAAATTAGAAAAAAAGTTTAATGCCATGCTCAGTGATGCACTTTCCACATGATGACGGCAGCCGCAAACCAGCAACATGGTCATGACTGGCCGAAAAATTTTACACAAATCACTTATATATTGACACTCTTTATTGACACAGCAATTGTTCCATAACGTCGCCATCCCGACGGTGCGGTGGAGCAAGGCCTTTGCTAGCTCTTCATAAGTAGCCTTACTGCTTTTCGTCTGCTGCCAGCGAAAAATCATTTGGTACGACTGTTCTGAAATATCATCTTGGTAATCGCCTTGGATGGAGTCGAGCGTCCCTTCGTCAATTCCAAGACTCCTACCTAACCTTTTCCATTTTTCTTTCACCGCTTTGGCAACTTTTCTTTGATCGACTTTACTAACACGTCCCACCTTGAGATATCCTTATTTAGAAATATAAACATGTACTGTAATTTGGACTCTATAAATATACGGGAAAGTTTGTTTTTATACACGGCAACAAAAGCAAACGTAGTTACCACAGAGGTCCGTGAAAAATTCCCCGACTTCTTCACTCTTTTATCGTGCTCTTATAATTTCCCAAAATCTCAAAATACTGTAGCGCCACAGGGCGCAAGAAAGTCAGAGCGAATGAGAGTCTAGTTCTCTTAAGAGCTGGCATTACACTATTCCTTATTTTTCAACCTGTTCGACTACTATTCAAGCTCGTTAATTAGTTTTGGGAATTCATTTTTTTTCTGACAGTCAATTCACGAGTTAGAATTATTATTCCAGAGTTGCTGCGTCGACGTACGGAGTAAAACTATGAATGCGTCAACAAATACGTCATGCTAAAAGTGACGAAACACGATTCAGCAAAATCTGAGCTTGTGTCACTATACGTTGAAATATCACATTGGCTGCTATCAAAGTTTCTGACTGAATCCTGATACTGATATTAAAGTTCTTCATGGCAAGACACTGCGCCACGTAGAAGAACCCAACACTACAGAGACAAATGCAGTTCTAATCTAAAGTTAACCTCCTCACCCACCTCTCCCCCCTCGATAGAGCACTTGAGCCCCCCCCCCCCCTCGAAATTGTAATTAAGCATCATTTCTACGCATTGGGAAGCGACCTGAGACCTCCAGCAGCAATGTTCTCGCGATTCGGTGGAAACGCAAATTATTTCTTCTGGGTATGTATTTGACGTCTTGATTGTTGTTATGCTGTTACACTAAACGATTGCAAAACGAACTACTCAGTCGAGTTTATACGCTACGGGGAACCCTTCGAAAATAATTCGTGCAACACTGGTAAGAATCCTCTTATGTTTTCTTTTCCAGGTAAACCACTTTCTACGATGTTAATCATCAGATGATGTGAATGAATATAAACAATCAGTGTTCATTTTTCTTCAAGTCAATGATTTATTGTTATTTTTTTTACACGATGTAACATTTGGCGAGGACGTTTTAAGAAGTTTCCCGCTGTTCACTCGAGTGTATTAAGAGTGCACAAAAAGAAAATTTCAATCACAATCACTAGAAAAAAGACCACTATATTCATCATTTGTTTTTGCTTTTTGTTCAACTGTACAAGGAGTAAACACAGGAAACAACGAAGGTCCGTAACGAAGGAAAATATCGGCAGCCATAACTAAATTAATATTTTGTAGTTTTATCCAATTAATACTACTCGAGTTAAAAACAGCGGAAAACTTCTTAATACTCGTCCTCGACACACTCAAGCACCAGTTTGAGTGCTTTCATCAACTTTTTTGCCTTGTTCTCCTCTGGTTTTTTTCACTCTGCCGCTCCGCTCGGCTCCGTTCTTTTTCTTTCTTTTTTTTCTGTATTTTCTCCTGGCTTTTCTGCTTGATGCACCTTGATGTACATAATGGAGTCACTAAAAAAGAATGTCTGTATTAGAACTGCTGTGGTTAAACACGTAAAAGATAAGCTTGTTGTAAACTTACTGTGCTGTTGCACGACCACCATCGTTGTTCGCCGGTGGAATCTTAAACTCCGAGGAAGTTTGAGCTCTGTGGCCACTTCCTTTTTTAAAGTTTGGAATGTTTTCCACTTGAATTCCTAGAACAAAACAGAATTTATTAGCTAGACCGAAGGCTACGGTGTTGTAGGTATAATGTAAAGCAAATATATGTCACGAAACAATAAATGTTGCGCCTGATTTTTACGTAACAGACAATTGCTGATAATTTTACCTTCGTCTCCTCTTTGCCCTTGAATTTGTTAATGACTTTCGTCGAATGCACACCCTCTTCTGTCAGTGCCTCTGGGACTACAGCTTCCTTCATCTTGCTGACAAAACAAATTTTAAACAAAATTTTTATAGTAAACAAAAGTTGTCATTTTTAATACTCATTTATTGTACTGTACTGCACAAGTTTATGGCTGGCCACCAATAGTACGTCGTTTATTATAGCAGAAAAGAATTAGCAATTCTGTTTAAACCTACCTCAATTCTCCTCACCTCCCGGGAACAAAAACTTTTCTGTTGATTTTCTCGTTTTGCGCGGCCGGGCCAGAATTTCCCGCGCGTGTGCCATTTGACGTGTGCGCGTCATTGCTATTGCCCCAGGCCATCAAGAGAGAGATGGTTCGCTCCGTCGGTCGGGAAAAATGACACCAACAAAAATGAAAACCACAATGCTGCACCGCTTCTCTACACGCAAAAGGCATACGCACCATCTGTTCCCGGTTACCTCACGTCAATGTAGTTTTCCTTCAACTAACGCTTTATTAAAGACTGGATAATGGTTATTCAATTTCTTCACACAGGAACTATAGATATACATATAACCAAAAATATAAACGATTACATGGGCGTGGGATTGTATGCGAATATCGTATTTCTAGTCTATTTTGAATATTAACGTCACGAGTTCTTATTCACGTCACGTGACAAACGCAGAAGTCTCCAAAGTCAATCCAGTCTCCCACGGCTTGACCGAAAGACCAATGGATTTTAGTACCTGGCCGCTACTCTGCAAACAAGACGAGAATATATTAATTAATAATTAACTTATTCCTGGCGCTTGCTGATTCCTCAACCGTTAATGATGGGCTGTATTTGCAAGTTACTTAATTACCGGTAGTTGCTCTTCAGTTTCCACAAACGAAACCTTTTCCAGATTAACTCGTTGTTTTGATTGACACTATTCCAAATGGTCGGTCGCTATACTCAATCCGTGTATTTTACAATAACACGTCAGTTCTTGCTTTTGTGATTGGTTAACTTTCATTATCAATAAGAGGACAGACACATAAAATCGAGTGCTGACGACGGTGATTTGGACGAAGAAGGTGAATTCAGCTTCAATTTTACCTCAGTTCTTGCAAAAGCAACATTCGGCATTTGAAGTAGAGAACCAGAAGTGTTCAAAGGCGAATTTCCTTGAGCTTTGTCTTGAAATTGTCGAGAAAACCGCAGCAGAAAAGCGCCTAGTTTCACTTCTTTCCAACTTCTTTGACAAAATTTTATTTTGCACGCGCGAAATGCTCACGTCAAACTGTCACTTTTTGGCCAATGAAATGTCTTGAATTTCAACCTCGACCAATTAAAAAGCGGGAAAAGTTGTTGACAACATTTCGGTCAAATCGAACAAAATCCAGTTTTCTTGCGTGTTTTCCCCGCGTCGTCGCTTGAGTTTTGTTATTGTAAAAAACAAATTGACGTCAGTTTTTTATGTGTTTGTCCTCTTATTGATCATGAAACGCGTCATAACATTGTCAAAAAGTTGTATGATCAATAAGAGGACAGACACATAAAAAACTGACGTCAATTTGTTAATTTTCATTCTAGAATAGTCGAACTGAATAATGCTCCACAATTACAAATAAAAAGTTTAAAACCACGCTCAGTGATGCACTTTCCAGATAATGATACATGATGATGAGTGGCCGAAACAATTGACACAAATCTCTTACCTCTTTATTCTCACAGCAATATTTGTTCCACGACTTCGCGCATACCAACGGTGCGGTGGAGCAAGGCCTTTGCTAGCTCTTCATAAGTAGCCTTACTGCCTTTTGTCTGTTGCCAGCAAACAATCATTTGGTACGACTGCTCAGAAATATCATCCTGGTGATCGCTTTTGATGGTGTCGAGCGTCCCTTCGTCAGTTCCAAGACTCCTACCTAACCTTTTCCATTTTTCTTTCACCGCTTTGGCAACTTTTCTTCGATCGACTTTACTAACAAGTCCCACCTTGAGATATCCTTATTTAGAAATATAAACATGTACTGTAATTTGGACTCTATAAATATACGGGAAAGTTTGTTTTTATACACGGCAACAAAAGCAAACGTAGTTACCACAGAGGTCCGTGAAAAATTCCCCGACTTCTTTATTCTTTTATCGTGCTCTTATAGTTTCCCAATGTCTCAAAATACTGTAGCGCCATAGGGCGCAAGAAATTTTGCTACTTTTCTCTCATGAAAAACCATATACACTGTAGCTGCATGAAGATACTGCAGTACGTCTTCAACGTGGAC
This sequence comes from Plumapathes pennacea, assembly GCA_964036295.1. NCBI lineage: Eukaryota > Metazoa > Cnidaria > Anthozoa > Antipatharia > Myriopathidae > Plumapathes > Plumapathes pennacea. Next base: position 1,722,629 of record OZ038468.1, read on the forward strand.
CTTTATCTTTCATCTAAATTTAACTATGTACAGTGTATATAGCTCTACATAATGGAAAACACCAACGCGAGTGCTGTGTCGAGTTACAACGCTAGGAGCCGAACCAATCAGATTGCACGTACTATGTACTTTATGTTCAGATAACCAACATGCGGCGCAACAGTTCAGCAGCAACGGCAATCACAGACATGACTTACCTGGGATATCAAGTGGTGGTCTGGGCGAACTGTGTCCATCACGACAGTAGCCATCAAGAAAAACGATCAGATCAACTTCTTTCAAAGCTTCTCCAAGAACTGCATACGTTGCCTTGCTCCCTTTACACTCAAGCCAACGGAACAACATCTTGATGGTTTGCTCGTAAACCCCATCGTTTTTGTTGTCTGCCTCGATGCTGTACCAATCCGCATCCTCCAGTTCAAGTGCCTTATAAAGTTCTTTCCGTTGTTTCTGTACATCAAAGGCGAGGTCTGGCAGGATTTCCTTGGAAACTGCACCACTCTTATAAACTTTGGGCAAGAAAAACTTTGATTGGTGTCAAATTAAAACTGATATTTGACTTCTTCAAAAGAATAATAATTATTGTGAAGTCACTCCTTCTACCTCAAATTTGCAGCAATACTCAACTTACGACTGTCGAAAGGAATCCTGTGATTGCTTTGTTTTTGCGTTTGCTGCGCTTTTTGATTGATCCAAACAAATATTTTTGGCCAAACAGGAAAAAAAGCAGAACCGGACTTCGATTTTCTCATGCAAGTAGGGAAGTGGTAACGCCGTTTTCTCACACTGTTGACAAGTTTCTTCTTCAAAGTAAAACCAATCGTAAATTAGTTTGGTTCTGGTTGTTTAAGTGTTTTCTTGCAGCATTTGTGGTTAGTGATGTTATTACTTTAATTGGTTTTGACGAAATTAACCAGAAGTTAAAGTAATTCATTTGCGCTTGAATTTAACTTGGAATAAGAGAACGCTCAGCAGTGCGAGGGCACGCCATTGCCACTTGCCTGCTTGCGTGAGAATTATCACAATCGCTTTTGCTGTTGTTTCTTATTGGCTGCCATGCTGCTGAACTTGCTTGGACCAATTCAAAAGTGTAGCAAACGTAAAAGCCAAAGCAATCACAATTATTTTCTGAAAACAGCTCTAAACGACCACTCATTTTTTCCCCCTCCCTTCCATCCATTTTTTATACAATATTATTTACTTTTTATTTACTACATTTTCACACATCCTTATTTGCACCGTACAACTTTCATTACATTCTACCAATACACACACGCATTTACATGCCTACTCTTTGACAGTCCCTTCAAGAATACTGTCAATGTCTTGGAGATCTTTTTAGATTTATACCAAGTCCACCCCACCTAAAATGCCACCTGTTGTCGCCAGTGAATCTACAGTTTTTTGTTTTGTTTGTGTAATCAAAGTACATCACTATGATGTATATATAACACTAACCTGTAGCACCAGGCCCGTCTCTTTCATTCAATGTACCTGGTAAGAAAATAACGTATTACCCCATGGTCTTGTGTGTGCGTTTATGCGAAAGTCGTACTTCTACTAGCAACCGTCAATTTGTGATTGGATATCCCATCGTTTCCTTTCTGAACCCGCAACCAAAATGTATAGGGTGCACCCAAAGGATCACGGACCTTGTTTTCTTGGTTACTCGCATATCAACAGATCCAAATATAATGCCATGTTACGTTCATTCAATGGTACTGTACAACAATGAGCAATACCTGTGACAATTGGTCCCGGATTTGTATTTGATGACCTGGCTCCGTCTTCTGGTTGACGCGAAGTGACTGAATATATACAAGCACTAAAGTTAGGCAATGCGGTAACTTGCGTTTTCGATCGTGGGATTACCTTATTTTTGATTCAGTGGTCACTGAGCAAAACTGTGGAAACGACAGCAAATTCGTTTGTACAGTACAACCAAGAAACTAAAAAACTCGGATCTATTAAGTTAGTTTGTACATTATATACAAAAGTTGTGAACAAACAAATTAAGAGGTTTTCCGCTGTAAATTCAAGTAGTACACGCAAAGGGTATGTACTAGAAAAAAAAAGCACTATGTCTGTGATTTACTTCGATTTCCTAGTTTCACCCTGTAAGATGATCATGTATGAGTAACACCGAGAACAGTTAAGAAGCGTAAGGGAATATGTGAGGGTTTTGGTTGTCTTCCTAGCTCAAAATGTACAATAATGTGTGCGTCATCATTGCAAATAATTGTCATCATTGCAAAATAAGAGTTTGATAGGGATCTTCGTCCTCCTGTATTTTTGGAGAGTTTTGTGAATTACCTTTCGGTGTTACAGTGAAAGAAGCCTGGCATAAAGATCTTCAAGGAAGTGGTGAAAAATTCTCCATTACAAATACATTGTGTTGGTACAACAATATTGTTTCGTTTTAGCGTGATCATTACTCGAGTTTACAGCGGAAACCCTCTTAAAAGCGAGGCTAGAGTAGCACAGCAGATAAATTTTCACCACAAGTTAGGGGATACTGTAAATAGTGATGATGGCGGCGAACACTGACCAACGTAAGTGACGCGGTCGAGAACGTATTTCCACGTACTTTTGACGTTACTTTTACAAACATTTTCGTTCAGTTTATGTTTTCCCAAAAAGCATTAAACAACAATATTGAAACAAGGCTGAACATGAGGCGTGACATTATGGTTCGTAAATCTCGTCATGCATGCATAGAGTTCGCCCTATACTATTGGAAATTTCTAAAAAACGAAACCATGCTATCAGACTGAGATCTGAGGGGCGTAGTCCTGGTCTTTTCGATCACCAGCAGTCTGGGTTTAACTCAGATCACCGTTTACATTATGCAGGAAGACTGTGACGTCTTCCGAAGGTCAATAAGGGTAAATCACTAACTAACGACAGTACATTTCGTTACAGTATGTTTATGTATAACTTAAACATTACCTGATGTGTCATAAGATGTAGAAGTGCCAGCGAAAGGCACCTTTTCTCCCATTGCGTTGGCACTCCCTTCTACAGGTACATGGTGCACACATAAATATGTATTTTTAAACATAACTTTTACCAAAATCATGCATAAAAAATTATGTAAAGCACATTCTTTTTACAGTATTTCACATGAAACTTGTGCTGCAGCAATATTTTAAACTTATTCACTTCATAAAATACCAGCTTGAGGGGGACAGGGACAGCTTAACATTTACCAACAGCTAAAGAAAAGCGAAAACCTAATAATGACAAGCGTATTTTGTACCTGTAGTGTCAGTCACATCTGTTTCAGAGGATTGCACATCTTCCTGCAAAGAGTCACTGTCATTCCCTCCTTCTGCTGGGCTGCTTTCATAGGCTACTGAATGTAATAAATAAATAAATAAATAAATAATAAATAAATAAATAAATAAATAAATAAATAAATAAATAAATAAATAAATAAAATAAATAAATGTTACTTGTCAAGTATGTATATAATATCTTCTTAGAGTTTGCCCCACACCTGGGGGGGGGGGGGGGGGGGGGGGGTACTTCTCAAAACTTTGGGTAGGAGTGTGCCGCCCGGGACTGAAAACCCTTACCCTATTTCAGACCAAAATTTGCAATTTTCGATCCTATTCCAGACCAAAGGCTCAAAATCGATACCCTATTTCAGACTATAATGCTGAAAACAATAGCTTTGGGATGGCACATATATGGGAGTATCCCCCCCCCCCCCCCCCCCCCCCTCCCCTCCCCCTCCCCCCCGCCTGGGGCCCTACACTATTTAAAACTCTCCAAACATTTATGGGATCTTTGTGATCTGCAAGAGGATATTTTCATGTTAAAGATCCCCAGTTTGTGATAAAGCTGCAATAATGATCTATAATAATTGTTAATATTGGATCAGACTTTCACTCCTAAGACTGATCAACTTAGATTTTCTTCTATAGTTTCTCACCAGAAAGACAACACAGAACTTGGCATTTGATATCTTGATCAAATGAAATCTGATTGAACTATATTAGCAATTCTGATCACTAAATTACCCTTCCATTTTTTGAGAGAATCTGAAGCTAATTAACACTCACTTTTACTGCTCAGATTTCCAGCCTTGTTTCTGTTTCGAATGGCATCATACTGTTGCCCAATTTTGGAGAGATAAATGGTGCACTTGACTTCCTTGGCTGTTGCAATGGAAGGGGGTATGGTAAGAGGAGAGACTGTACCCTCCGAGACCTGATATATGACAATAGTGGTTTTTTTCATGTTGGCTAACAGCTGAGGCATCAGGTCAACCATACTCAAGGTGTAATCTTTGGATTTAATGTAGATTTCCAGCTCTTCAAATGGGTCTATCTCAGCAAGATTGATAAAACCTCTGTATTGCTCTATATTTTTCTTAAACTCCTCCCTGATCTGAGGCAGGAGAGAATCTGCTCTGCTGACATGACCTTCTTGATCTATTTCATTCAGGCCCTGAGCAAATGCATGGAGAATGCAATGGCCATCACCAGTAACAGGCTCACGTGTTTTGCCACATTTCTTCAAATAGGAGTCAATCAATTCTGTTTCAAATGAATGGCCTCTCATGGAATTCTCTTTTGCACATGAGTAGCAGTCACCTCTTGGGATTTGCATGTTACTGTTAGTATGCCTGAAAGACAATGAAATAGAAAATCTTGACCATGCAAAACATTACAAATTTCACATCAAGACCTCAAGGAATTATTGAAGGCTTTAGTGGCACATCTATCAAAGAATACAAAGTTGCTCTTTGAGTTTTTGGTGGTCAATACATGGGTGATTAAAGGCACGTAAAACGTGCTAACATATAACCCCTGGTTGCCCGTTCCTGAATTTAATTGCCTGACCAAAGTTTTTGGTTGCCCTGGTAATTGTGGGTTACCTTTGATGCTGAGCACTGTAACCAAACACATGTTCAAAACATATATCTGTCTTTCACTTCTCTCCTGCAGTACATGCCTCCACAGAAAGTGTGTGACATCAAAAGACAAATAACATTTTTTACCTTGTGCAGATATCATATCCCATACCAGCCTTTGCAGGACCTTTGTAGCCTGTTGACTTGTTCTCTTCAATATGATTTTCTCCATTCCTGCATGGCAGGGAATTATATCCTATTAATCATCAATTACCATTTAAATTACATGACAAATTCAATCAGGATGACTGATTTGCAGTGGTAAAAAATAATTATTGACTGCTACAAAAATATAATATATACATAAATAATCTTTGACTCGTTTTAATGATTTTGTTAGTTTTGGATCCCCAAATCTAAAAAAAAAAAAAACCAACCTCTGCAACTTTCCCATCTCCTGATTTTCCAGTTTGGATTTATCTTGAGAACTACGGCCTTGTTCACCTTCAAAGTAGATGTATTTCCAAGAGTATTAGGTAAAATAATTAAAGGCATTTTTTGAAATAAAATTCTCAATGTAGACCTCAAGACCTTTGTTATGGTATAAAACCAGGGTGTTCATGCAGGCAGCCGATTAGCAGACCGGTCTTTTATCAATACCTGAGTTCGATTCCTGGTTTGAGGATTTGACCCCGGTGCCATGAATGGAAAGGACTATGTTCCTGTCTGAGCTACATGTACCGTCTGTCCTTTAATAGGTGAGTCCTTCAACCTTTACTAACCCAATATGAGGGACTTTAAAGAACTCACACACTTCTCAAAAAGAGCAGGGGAATTTCCCTGGTGCTGTGAACTGTCCTCCATTATCATATCACTATTACTTCAGAGATCATTGTAAAGCGTGTTTAAATAACAAATGTATCATCATTAAAATCTTGACCAAACATAAAAGTGCTGTTAGTAAAACACAGAGCAAAATTTTTAGGCACCAATTTGAGTTGTTCTGTCTATTGTAGACCAAAACATTTAGGAGCTTGTTTGAGAAGAGGAATTGGGGGGGGGGGGGTTGGGTGGGTTGATAAAGCAACAGCATATATACTACTCACCAAGGTCCTGTTCCGTTATGAAATAAGGACACAGTTCTCCACCAACACTCACTCCCACGACTCCAACCACAAACGTGCGACTGTTTTTGACAACCAAGATGGGAGATCCAATGACGGAAGTCTTTTCCAATAGAGTTAGTTTAGGAACTTCACTCAGTTCATGCTTATTCTTAGTTTTATCATACTTGAAATTCAGTGAGAAGTCCTCTTTTCCAGAAAACGAATACGCAACGAAGTCTGACTCTTGATTTCTCGGTGCCATGAGGTTGAGAATAGAACAGCCTTTCATTTTTTCATCTTTCATGACTTCATCCTTGCCACCATCTACTGACAGATACGAGAAACTGCCTTTCTCGTCGATACTTGACATCTTGAGTCGGTGTTTTTCTATGTGGCTCGGGAAGTTGCGGCAATAACGGTCCATTACAACTGGCTTGTTACAGTCACTTTCGATTACTCCACGCCAAGTAACGGCACATGCTATTCCTTTCGTTTGGTAAATGCCATTCTGAAATACTTCTCTAATGGAACAAGTGGAGTAGCTCGGATCTTTGTCAGATTTCGAAAAATTCATAGCTTCAGCAATGAACGGCTGTTTTTTCTGATTTGTCGCCATGTTCAGAGAAGTCAGACACACTGTACCCAGGCGAGCCCCTACCCGCTCCCCGAGAAAACCTGAGAACGAGGATGTTGTTGAAAACACGTGAGTAATCAAACACCATATAACAACTATGGCAGCCCTGTGGATCAAACTGATTTTCATCGTGGTTTTGCACTCTCAGGCGGAATCGACAAGGTGCATGAAACGCGATTATGAAATACAGAGCCGTCTAATTTCATCCGACCGGCCTCCATATGACAACTTCTACAATATTTTGAAGGCCGTTTATCCTTCAGTGGATTTGCCTTCGTTGCTGATCAAGATCACGGTAAAATTCCTGCCGACAGAGGATACTATGGGTACCGCCAGCGTGAACAAGTCAAAACAGGATGCATCTCATTGTAGTCTCACAGCGAACGGGACCAAGACGTGTACATACACTTGGAGTATGTCGTGCTTGTACGTCAGTGCAGGACCAATCAGCTTGCGCTCTATGAACGTATTTTCTTTGTGGGCAATTTATCCGAACAGGCGAGAAACTGAGTTGCATTTAACATTACCACAGTTCTGCAAAGGCCCTCCCGAAGTTGCTCCTCAACATGATACAATGATATACTTCCTTTCAACGGTATGTACTATATAAATCAGTACCAACTGCGATTTATCCCCCCACCCCCACTCCTCGGGTCGGGCATTTAACTCTAGTTTTACTAAGCACAGCCGGGCATTTGGCGCAAAATTTGACTGCCACCAAAATTTTGGACAGTGGTTGCAAGCCTGCCCCCAGTCCAAGGCCTTCACTGTACCAGCAGCTTGGTAACAAGTCCCTCTAGTTGTAAACCCATTTCCACTCCCATTCTTTCCCTTCCTCCACTTCCCATTGAGAAGACTAAGTGCATGTGTACAACAATGTAGTTTTCTGTTGTGCACTTCTGACAGTTTCTTTTTGTGCCAAGTGTCAATCTTTATGTATTAATTCCATCCAAGCCTCCCTTCCCCCCCTCCCCCCACCCCTCAGCAATCCTGGGGATTGTTCAAAGGAAGAGGCTGGGGGAGGGGGGTGTTGGAAAAGAGTGAAAGAATTAAGGGTGGAGGGGTAGGGAATTTGAGCCAATGCATGCTGAAAAGTTCTGGTGCAGAAAATCCTTCAATTTGCATAATGATTTCATTCTTTATGAACTTAAATAAATTATGCTTATATATAAATGCACAGTTTACATTCACATGAATTATTATGTTTTACAGTTGCAAGACATAGCCGTCCTACCACATCTCTTTGATTCAAGATTGAACACAGTAGAGTGTGTCATTGCAGGCCATGGAAAAGCCCCAGGTTTCCCTGGACTGAAGCAGCTTTTACATGGAGTGTGTTGGTGCTTCTTGTTTATTAGTTTAGTGATAAGTACAATTGTATCGCAGTGGCTAATGATTCGGCTAAAGAATTGGGACGAAGATCACCAGGAAAGTCAAAATGAAGGTCATCCTCAGAGCAAAATTGTAGCAGTGATGTCTTTGTGTCTAGCTGCCTTTGTTGTAGAACTCATGTTGGTTATTTGTGCTTTTAGCACCTTATCGGCTGTTAAGGAAAATTTCTATTTACCTGTGTTTTCTGTATGTGTGTTAATTGTGTTTTTTCGACGTGTTGCCTGGTGTTGCAATGTACATGGATGCGAGTTCGTTGTATGTAACTGTGATCGCAACTGTAACTGTGACCTGCTAACCTCGGGACACTGGAAAGACACAAGCAAAAATTGTCTTTCTAACTTTATGCTTTACCCAGCAATATTCATGGCAAGTCACCATTTGCTGTGGATTTTGCTTGGCATAATAACAGAACCATTTTGGGGTATTACAGTCTTAGTGTCTGTCATTTCTGTTTCTGCTGGGTTTTTTTTCCTGGTTTATGAATTCCACAAAGCATTTCCTTCACCTCCAGAATGTAAATTTGGGTTGTTGATGGCTGTGGCACTTATGCCAGCAGGTTTCCTTGCAAGTGTGTTGTTGCTGATTGTCCTTCTGGTAGTTGCACAGGCTGTCCTTAGTGAGAGCTTGATTTCTACTATTGTTCAAAATGGATTGGTGTTGGTTGCTACTGCATTGTTTGGGTATGTGAAGTATCATGATGGAGGAGGAGGGACGGAAGAAGAAACAGGGGCAGGAGATGGAGCACGAGGAGGGGCAGGAGAAGATGAAGGTGCAGAAGGGGAGGAGATGCCTATGGTCTCACCCAGGCAATCTGAAAATAATGCATAAACACAACTCTTGTAGCCATGAAAACCACAATTGATCCAATAAAACATATATTTTGGTTGACTCTGTCGGAGAAGGGTGTGGTTCCCTTTTAGCATCTTTCTCACTGCAGCAGTGTAGTTTAGCATTTTTGCTATAAGCATCTCATAAAAGAAACATTAGGAGTACTGTCCAGGAACTTGCATTGAAATACTTTCTTAATCTAGCTCGGCTGCCATCACTGCATAACACAAGACTGCAGGGCATCGAAATCTTCATGTACAAAGTAAAAAATGAACTTAGTTGTTCCAGAAGTGTAGCTGAAATATTTCGTTTTAAGCAGTCATGTTATTCATTAAGGAATAGTGATTTTGAAATGTCTAGATTTAATACTGTTTATTATGGTTCAATAGTCGCTTATAGAAAACGTAATTGCTGCAGAGTCCAACTTTTGAGTCCACACGAAATGGTCAGTAAGGATATGTACGTGTTTAGATTATCAATAATTTAGTTGTTTAGTGTCCCTATTATAAACATTTTCGTTAAGAACAATAAACTTTTCTTACAGCTGTCTTGATGTTTTTGTTCAACGAGCAGCTTGCAACTTTAATTTCTGTGCTTACATAAAGTCAGAGATAATGAAAGTACAGTTGACCTTCCAGAAACGGCCACCTCTCAACAATGGCCAAGTTTGACAAAAATATTATTGATTCGCACGTTTAAATTTCCGTACAATGGCCAGCTTTCAACAACGGTCTCTTTTCTGGTCCCGCCCACCAATCAATATATTACTCTTTTCGAAACCTCCCTGCAACGACCATCTCTCAATAACGGCAAGGCGAGTCTCAAACGGCAAAATAATCTCTCCACAACGGCCACAGAATCAACACAAAAGGTTTGCAATGCGAAAGTGTTTACGGAATTGATCGTACAACTTAATCTAATAGTGGTCACAAAACTCGATCCGTGTCCAGTCGGGTACCGCCCTTTGCGTTACTTTGAGACAACAGAGAAAAAGTCACATTTGATACTGGAATCATAATGACGTTGGTCTCAACTAAACCACATTGTAATTTGGTTATTGGAGACATTGCAGGTAGTCCACGCGAAGTACCCAAAATGCACATTAAAAGAGAGTGAAAATGCATGCATTTGGCCCATGCAGTGAAGTTTTTGAACCAGTTAGCGTATGGTTGACGATTGTTCACGAATAATTTTGGGTAATGTCTTGAAAACTGAGCTAAGATTGTGATTTACAATCCATCAGTGTCCAAGTTCTGCGTAGTATCAAAACGTTGTAAAATTAGACCCTTCACACGGATGTTTGTACGTAAGATTGCGTAGGCAGTTCTAAAAATGCAATATTTACAATACGCAGATTTCAGCGTACGTTTTAGTCTCAAAACGTTACATAGATGGTGTGCACTCATTGCATGTGTATGCAGGCAACGTTACAAGCTTCTAGTTAATACATTAAGAGGGGTTTATTAAACAATTCTGAACAAGTATCAACAAACAATCACGTATGTAAAAAACACACTCGATTATGATATTCGTAGAGTTTTATTGAGTATTAAGAAATATTAAGTAATCAACCCTTATTAGATCTCAAGAACTCGATAGGCCCAACTTTTACGGCATTACTACTCCTAAGTGATCAACTTCAGTCACAGTTATGGGAAGTTTGGCAATCGGTAGCTTAGCCAGATGACAGCTTACTAAACCATTAAATTAAAGTGCTTTTCAAATTACTGTCTAAAACCAACAACAACAACAACAACAACAAAATTCAATTACACCATTTATCACAAAGATGTAAGAAATCAGTGATGTGAGAAACCAATCAGAAAATGTGAGAAAACGCAATCACCGCTTGCTTGCGTGAGTAGATCGCAATCGGGTTTTAGTTTTGTTCCTGATTTACCAAGAATACTGATAAACTTGTTTGGACCAATCAAAGAAACCTAGCAAACTCAAGACCAAAGCAATCACACAATTACATTCGACAGTCAAATCAATCACTACATCACTTATTCTCAAATGCTCTTACAGTTTACTCTACTTAATTCTTCAGGAGAAAGAAAGGAAACAACAACAAAAACAAAAATGGAGCTGCAGAAAGGACGGAGAATTTTATCTAAGTTGTCTATTTTTCGCAATGAAAAACCCTCTGACACTTCCTGAAAATGTTTTTGCTACAAAAGGCAAACTTTCAATACAACATTTTGAGAACGAGGACAGAAATTGTGACCAAGTTACTGAGACCAAAGACGGTTGAAAACTCTCGAAAAACGCAACGTAATCAAAAGACGGCAGAAGGCAATAAAGACAAAAGAAAAACAGCCAGCTAAAAACCCACTATGAAAAGGACACATATACAACTATGTATACATCAATGTAAAACACTATATATTAACTTACATGAAGGGTTCGCTAGCTTTTCTTTATGTAAAACCCTACATATTGACCTACATGAATGATACCGCAGAACGATTACATCGCGGGCGCACAAAGGCAACGTACGCGTCATGTCTTCGCGCGCCCGCGATGAAATCGTCTTGCGGTATCATTCATGTAGGTCAATATATATAAACAATAAACTACTTTTGGCGAGGAAATATGCACGGATAATTGTCCGAGGATATTATCTGTTCCGAGAAGCGAACAGTTGCCCGAGAGCGAAGCTCTAGGGCAACTGTGAGCTTCGAGGAACAGATAATGTCCAAGGACAGTTATCCGTGCATATTTCTGAAGCCAAAAGTAGTTTATTGTCTTTATTATCCTTCAAATATTTCCTCTCGCAGCGCAAATAATGGCGCGGGGACTGTGAAGCTTTTTGGTGCTTTCTGGAACTGCTTTTTCGACCAATAAATTGATGTCCTCCTCGGTAGTCATCTCGTAATGGGTTTTTGTGATTAATATATAAAATTGTGTTCGGATATTGTCAATAAACAGCGTTTGTTCGCCAGGCGGGGGTTATTCGGTCACGTGTCACGATTCCACCAATCACGCGCGGGAGGAAATATTTGATGGGTCATAAACATCAATGTATTGATAGAAAACACTTTTCAGCATTAATTTTTCATTAAAAAAAAAATGTCTTCGATATTAATTAAATTATATCAAGTTACGTAATCCTTGCTGCTGCATAAATTATTTCCTGTTAGTCACTGCTGCCAAATGGGCTGATTAGTATTTGCAATTTCGTTCCGTTATTAAAATTTCACAAACAAATACTTTTCAAGTAATAGCAAAAACCACAACTAATCTTATCAACTCACTGTACATCCATAATACAGTAATCTCAAGGGATATCAAAGATACCCGAACAACAAATTTGCCGCCACGTGATAGAAGAGTCAGATACTATTGACTTGTGGGTAATCAAGGATAAAATTACCCATGGGGCCGGTTTTTTAACAAGATTTAGGCCATCCTCGTTCCCAGGCTCTTTCCGACACGAACTACAAGGCACGCAAAGATTTGTGGGCATTTTAATCCTGATTGCACGTGACGATGATTGGCTCAGACGATACCCTTTCACGTGGTAGCTTGCATCGTTTTAGACGTTTTATAATGCAACGTAACGCAACAACTGTATAATATCTCACCACACTGCACGTGAGAACACAATTTGTCTGCCACACAAATCGTAGCAGATAAACCTATGCGTATCTCGACGTTTCTCACAATTTGTCGAAACGATTTTGAAAATCATTGCCATTACCACCGGTTATTTCTTGTTACTGGGGCTTAACATTCGACCGGTGATTTGCACGCGAACTGGCACGCTGGATTCGTTACACAACCATGATTTAAGACTGGACAATCACACACACTTAGTCTGGCTCTATACGTAGTCCACATGAATTCCACAACCATTATTCATTACTGTACAATCAACCCGGTATGAAGCCAATTTCTCAAATTTTTGAACTTAATGACTGACCAAGACTGAACAATCACACTCTTACACTTGCATGGAGCCAATTATCTACACGTAAATCCACCTGGAATTGTTCCACAACCATTATTCATTATAGTACAATCAACTCTAAGCCGGTATGAAGCCCATTTCTCAAATTTCTGAACTTAATGACTGACCAAGACCGAACAATCACACTCTTACACTTGCATGGAGCCAATTATCTACACGTAAATCCACCTGGAATTGTTCCACAACCATTATTCATTATAGTACAATCAACTCTAAGCCGGTATGAAGCTTATTCCTCAAGTTTGAGCTTACTGACTTTGGTCATCTCGACTCGTTCCACAATCATGACTTAAGATTGTACAGAGGCATGAAGCCCGTTTTCCGCACTTTTGAGTTCAGGTTGTGGCCAATCTTCGCTTCCTTCCACAACCACCACCACTCCACTTACGCGTAGTAATCTTACTTGTTGTCTTCGAGCAACAATGGCTCGCCCCGAGCCGCTTCTAAATGAGGCCATGCGCGTTCGTCAAGCACTGCGGGAGCTTGGGTTGGAGCACTGGATGCTTAAAAGTTCTCCTGCAGAAAACGATGCGTGCTGTCGGTGGTTTGTCTTCAGGACACAGAATGTCCGAGTAGTTCTTCGAATCTTTAAGTCGTTGGTAAGACCGTCGATACTCTTTGTCAAATGCATCTAAAAAGGATCCGGAACAAGGTTTAGTTGCAGTACATTATAAGACAAGATTTAGTTAAAGTACAGTAATTTTAAGTAGTTCAGTCAAGAGAAAAAGGCAAGTGATCTCTTGCTTGTGTTCAAGCTGATCAGACTATCAGTTCTCCTAACACTACCCATACATTTTGTTCAGGGCAGGTTGGGAGAATTAGGTGATCTCTTGCTTGGGTTCAAGTTCATCAGACTTTCAATTCTCCCAACACTACTCATACATTTTGTTCAGGGCAGGTTGGGAGAATTAGGTGATCTCTTGCTTGGGTTCAAGCTGGTCAGACTATCAATTCTCCAAACGCTACTCATACATTTTCTTCAGGTCAGGTTGGGAGAATTAGGTGATCTCTTACTTGGGTTCAAGTTGATCAGATTATCAATTCTCCTAACACTTCTCATACATTTTGTTCAGGGCAGGTTGGGAGAATTAGGTGATCTCTTGCTTGTGTTCAAGCTGGTCTGACTAGCAATTCTCTCAACACCTCTCATAAATTTTGTTCAGGGCAGGTTGGGAGCAAAAAGCTGCTAATGGGCCATTCCATTTTTATATCCGCACCCCCACTATTGAGGTTTGCTAAGGAGACCCCTTCGGATAATACATGATTGGTTGACCCCCTGGATATTTGAGAAGCTACCCCCATGGAAAAACTGGGTTGGAGTGGTCTAATTTCACCTAATTTTACCTAATTTCACCTAATTTTATCTAATTTTACTGAAACCGAACTACCTCCCCCACAGCCCCCCATGGATTTTGTCAGAGATTCACTACCTTGCATATAAACCCCCATGGATTTTATGCTGGGACCCCTCCCCCAAGGATATCCACAACCCTCAATAGGGGGAGTGCACATAAAAAACGGAATGGCCCAGTGTAAGTCTTACTTACCCACATTAATGTGTTCAGAGCCGCATGCAGTCAAAGCTAAAAACAAAAGCTCTCGGTATATGCTCCTGAAACAAACAAACAAACAAACAAACAAATAATTAAAATATACGATCGACTTTAAAAAGACCCTCTCGCCCGTAGATGCTTTACGCGCTCATTGACTGACGGCGGCCATTTTCGCATCATACAAAAATGGCGGATTCTCTTGTTTTTCTAAGTTTTATCGCGAAATAAGCCAGCACAGACTCCAGAGAGTGTATTGAATACGGCAAGCAGCGACAGTCAGATCGATCAGTCAAAACGTGGACGCATCAGGAAAGTCGAGCTCCGGATGTAAATATAAACATTGGCGCGCAAAGCATCTACGGTGAGAGGGTCTCTTTAAACGAAAATGCTTCGTGTACACACGGAGAACTGGAACTGAACACCAGCCAAAGAACAATCGAGAAAATCGTTCTCGTCCAATAGAAACAGAGGACCCACAAACGTCATAATGTTTGCTATCGCCTCGACTCCATGTCTCACCCCAGACTTCTTCCGCGCGTCCGCCATATTTATGGTCAAGTGAATGTTAATGTTAAAATGTCCACGTGTCTACTTTACCATTTGACGCCCGGATGTAAGTTCTTTTGTCTGGTGCGCTCATCCAATAAAATCACTGCAGGGTTGTACACGTCATTCTTCTGAATGTGTAACACAACAGACTGCAGTACACTGCAAAAACAAGATTGAAGAAGAAAACGTTACTTTCTATCGCAGGATGGGCACAACATTTCTGTCTTCTCAGCTGTCATTTTTCGTTTCACACGTACTACCCTTTCTTTCCTTTACTCCGTCTCCTTATATGCGTGTATTCGTCTGTCCCTGCCTTTGTCTGTCTATCTGTGTCTACTCTGTATAGATTAATCATTTATTCACATGACCAAGACCTGTCTCAAACGTCGAACTTCACATGCGTCGAATACAATGCAAATAATCAAAATTGTTTCAGCGTTTACATTGTATTCGACCCGTGTAAAGTTCGAAGGTTTGAAACAGACCAGATATTTATCAAAGTGGAGTGTTCTTTTTACTTCACTGTCTCTTTCCTCTTGTTTCAATAGTTATACCTTCTAGGTGTTATGCATCGATCCATCATTGGCCCTTGTTGGTCCGCAGCTAAACAAATGAAAAAGAGCGATAAGAATATACAGTAGAAGGAAAGCGAGGGGAGGAGAAGAAAAAGAAAGAAAAAAACTTGTTTGCTTGAAATTCAACGCTTTGAAATCGTTTTCTAGAAGCCAAAACTTTGAAATGATTTTCCAGGAACTGAAGTTTTTGAAATAATTTTCCAGGAAATCAACATTTGGACTCGTTTTCTAGGAGGTCAACACTTGCTTTCTGCGAAATCAACGTTTTGAACACTTTGAAAGAATAGAAGAAAAGCAAGAGGAGAAGAACAGAAAACATGCGTAAGTAACACAATTTCCAGGAACTGAAGTTTTTGACTTAGTTTTCCAGGAAATCAGCACTTGCTTTCTGCGAAGTCAACACTTTGAAAGAATAGGAGAAAAGCGAGAGAGGAGAAGAACAAAAAACCAGCGTAAATAACACAAGTCTCTCACCTGGTGCGTTCCATAGAACGTACAGCGGAACCGTGTCGAACTCAGGTTTGTCTCCGTCCCAGGATGACGTCACCAACACTTGGGTTCCTATGATACGTGCCCGTTGTTCCTAAGAAACGGTAACAAACGAGATGACACAGAAGAGAAACAAGGTTCATTTAACCCGTTCACTCCCAAGTTCAAAATGCAGATTCTCCCAACCTTTTAGGGGAAAATGTATGTCGGATGCAGTGAGGTTTGATAGTCTAATCAGCTATCATCTGGGCAAGGTATCAAAAGCCAAGTTCTCCTTACTGTATGATACTTTTCTGGTGAGAAACTAAAGGAGAAAATCAAAGTTGATCACTCTTGGATGTGAAAGGGTTAAGCACACAAATTTATCAACATATGGCGGCCATTTTGTTCTCGTCGGTTCAACGAGTGTGTTTACCAGTGAAAAAGTACCAAGCTAAGGTAGGAGCCCCGCACAAGAAAGAAACATGTAAGATACCGCGAAAAACACGTTTATCGGCCTGCGGTCACTATATTTTTGAGTCATTGTACAAACTGTAGATTCGAGTGCAGATTTTGGAGCTCAGCGTACCTCGCAAAACCTTGAGATTTTGCTATCAAACTCAATACTCGGACTTGAAATCCAACTGTAAGTTAGTTCAATGCATTTTCAATACAGTCGACTCTTTCAAGACACACCAGTCTAGGGCGGACACCTCTAAATCCCGGACAGGGTTTGTATGGTCCCTGCCGACCGAATTTCCACTTATTTGTTTGTATCTAAACTCTCTCTAAGCCCGACATCCAGACTAGGTCCAGAGGGTGTCCGTCTTAGAGAGTTTACTGTAGCTGTGCACAAGAAAACGGGAATTGCACACGAGGTGAAAATTTACCTCCAGTTTACCGAGTCACATAGTTATGGCGACGAGCGCTCACAAACGGAAGTGACGTCAAGAACGTTTTCCCCGGTGTCGCAGTCGTTTGATCTTCTATAGAGCATGCGCAATATTACTTACGTCACACATTTTTTATTGTACCCACCTCTTGCTTTTCTGATCTCTCGTTGCTGGGGTAAGTAGCAAGCAAATGATTGGACAAGAAAGATGGAAGCTCAAGCCGCTTGAAATACCACACCTGCGGATGAAGCAGTAATGAGACATTATGGGCCAATTTTTTAAACGAAGCCTAAGTTATCCCTTGTTGGTTTACCAAAGGCTAAATTGCATTTTTGGAACATGGATCGGTGAAGTGTTTACATGTACGTGTCAGATCGGGTGATAGAGGACTCGGGTTAAGTTGAATTGTGGATAACCTAAATAAAAACCCATGATCCTCTGTGATAGTTCTCGGTCTGTACTGTCCCTCGTAGCGCCATATTTTCTTAAACAATCACCGGGACGAAAGTATCTCTTCTTTTCAAGTCAATTCCTTGAAATTTCTTTCGCATTAAAATAAATTTACAGTGAAAATAACAAAGTCCATCTGCAATTCAACATGGCCGACAAGCTACGAGGCACGCAAAGAACTATGGGTTTCTTATTCCGGGATGAATTCTTTGAATGCTGATTGGCCTAGAAAACATCACGTGGTTCATAGCGGCCTTTACTCACCAGGTTCCAGAAGATAATGCTCTTTTGTTGGACAATGTCCGGTAATTGTAAGGTGTCGACGCCGTCGTTTTCAAACATGTTCTCCAGTTCCTTCCGCAGCACCAGCGGGTTCAGATACGCGACTGTAATGGCGTCCCGCTCCTCAGGAGCGCGTGTTACTACACAAAATATATTAACAAAGTTTAGACTCTTCACTTTAGATTCTACACCGATCGACAAAATCAATCAATCAAAACGTATGATAAATCATCTAAAAGTTGATGTCGGAAAATTGAACACCGTTAAATAAGTTTTCCCTTCGTCGGTCAACACATCAATCGCATTCATTCAGTCAGCCAGTCAGTCAACCCATAAATCAATCAAACAATCAGTCAGTCAGTCAGTCAGTCAATCAGTGAGTTAATCAATCAATGGGTCAGTCAGTCAATCAATCAATATTGGTCAGCCAGTCAGGCAATTAGTCCTCCATCTATCCGTCCAACTGTCAATCGACCAATCCATCAGTCATTTCATCACTCAAGCAGTCAGTCTATCAGGCCATTAGTCCGTCAATGCGAAGGAACAGTAGTAAAGTGATAGCTTTTGTCTGCCGAAACGTAGCGATAGAACGCCAGAATTTATCAACATAAGTTGAACGCCGTAAAGAATGTCTTGACTCACGTTTCTTTTTCACTTTGCATGATTAAATCCGAGGGAAAAAATCCTGCTATCACTCAAAAGGCTGTTATTATCTCTGTACATTTTTAGGGCTGTGCTTAGTCTTACGGGCGAGCTACTGCAATCTCAATTTTCTTACTTACCATACCAGTTGCTGCTATAACTGTGAGTACTCGTAAAACTGCCCGCCCTGGGAAACCAGCTCCCATTCCTCGGACTGTTATGAAAACTTCCAGTAGGACTGGCATTAGCACTGACAGGCGCGCTTATGCTGCGGCGAGTAAACCGCTGACTTCTGGAACGGATTGGGACTGGGTTCGAGGCGGGTGGCGTGTAAGCGATCGCAGAGAACCTTGGGGACGTTCCTGGCCGTGGTAATATCGAGTTTGGTTCTATCGTCATCGGAGCGGATGAGCTGGTTAGTCCAGGTCCGCCGTCGGTGTATTCTGGGGTGCCTACTAGCATATCGATACTCTCTGAACTCGAGGAGATCTCAGAACTGGTTTTGGATGAAAAGCAATTGCGATAATCCTGTAAAAAATAAACAAATAAATAAAGTGGAATAAACACATGAGTAGTTTTGGGAGAATTGATAGTCTAACCGACTTGAACCCAAGCAAGAGATCACCTAATTCTACCAACCTGCCCTGATCAAAATGTATGAGTATTGTTGGGAGAATTGATAGTCTGATCAACTTGAACACAAGCAAGAGATCACCTAATTCTACCAACCTGTCCTGAACAAAATGTATGAGTAGTGTTAGGAGAATTGATAGTCTGACCAGCTTCAACCCAAGCAAGAGATCACCTGCCATGTTTTTCCATATTAACCACAGACAGCTTACTATGTATTGAAAGGAGAAGTGTGCAACTTGTTTCGACACTTGTTTGCTTGGAATTCAACGCTTTGAAATCGTTTCCAGAAGCCAAAACTTTGAAATATTTCCCAGGAACTGAAGTTTTTGAATTAATTGTCCAGGGAATCAACACTTAGACTTGTTTTCTACGAAGTCAACACTTCTAGCTTGCTTTCTGGGAAGTCAACACTCTTAAGTTTCTTTCCTACGAAGTCAGTACTTTGAATTCGTTTCCAAGAAAATCAATTTAGCTGACACTTTGTAAGCGCACATAAGGGCATTACGGTTAAAAAGACAGTCTCTGTAATGTGTGTATGTATGGTGATGATCTTTACAGGGGAGATACTGCAGGGATTTGGCTTACCTTGACTTTCACAGTGAGTGTGGCAACTTGCGGTGCTTTGCAAAACGGGCAGCTGGAAGAAACAAAAGCAATTATTGCAAATGCGCAAATAATATCCGTCCAGAGAGCACCGCTTGTAAGCATTAATTTGCTAAACAATATAAATTCCATCCTCAAAATTCCAGGCTCGGGCTCAATCATATAAACAGGGTTCAAACAGTCTTTTCAAATCAAATTTCAAGGACTTCCTAAGGTCAATTTTTGTTTCCACAAAATATAAAACTGCATGTTGGGTAAGTCGAATAAAGCCTCTGTCAAACGGTCACAACAGTTCTCTCAACATCCAATATTGAGGCCGTTTGACACCTCCTCTCAACATTGTTGAGACATATTGCGAAGAGTTTGAGTTCGTTTAAAATATTGCCTCAACATTTCTTTTGTCCTCGAAATGTTTGGACCGTTTGACAGGGCACGTTCTCAACAATGTTGAGAGAATGTTGAGACAAATGTTGTGACCGTTCGACAGGGGCTTAAGATGTTTGCATTCTTTAAAAATGTTCAACTTTCAAGCTTCTCAAATGACTTAACATTTGGGCCGGGTTGTTCAAAGCCCGGCTAAGCTAACTTTGGATTAACCAAATTCTTTCTGTCGCGTTTTTGGTCAACAAACTGCAGAGTTTGATCAAAGAGTAGCTAAAAAGTTTGTCCGTGTTCAAAACATAGCGACGGAAACATTTTGTGAGCAAACGCTTGTATTTGTAGGCCTAAAAATGACAACAAAGTTCAGCCTTAACCCGGGGTTAGCCTAACCCGGCTTTGAACGACCGGACCCTGAACACTTTTCTTGGCAATCAGCATCAAAATGTCAGCTGATTCAATTCTGGGTTGCTTCAACTAACTGCCGTATAATTTAACGAACTTCTTAAGGTATCATATGAATTCAAAGATCTTTCGAGACAAGCAGTAAAACTCAATGCCTTTTTAAGATTGTACGAACCATGTATGAACTAACATGTGACAACAGTAAAGTTCTCTTACTTTGTCGTTAATGTCGAATCGTCTGCAGCCCAGCCCGCCATGATTTCCTCGTCATAAAGGTACCTCCCACATTTAACACACTGATAGCAAGTGCAAATGACCGCCTCGAGAGCCGTGTCGCGCTGGAGGCCACTCGGAAGGCCGAAAATCACTTCGTCGAGCATTTCCGTCGTGTATTCGTACGGTTCCGACTGCTCGGCGTCCTCGTTATAGTTAATAAACAACTGAGACCCGTCGCTGAAACCGGACGTAAAAGAAGTCTCACTGATCGTTCTAATAAACCGACCGCGTCGCATGGACGAAAACGGCGTTCCGTCCACTGACGTGTCGAGATAATCAGTCGACTCTGACGTCATTGACATCTCGCTTGACCTTCTCTCGCGATGGCTTCGGAAGTCTCTATCTGGAGTGAGCGGCGCGTTCACGTCTCCTGATTCGTCTTCTAAAAGTCGTTCGCGGGACGGGTCGCGGGACGGACTCCGTGCTGTTTCTCTGTCGCGGGACGGTGTGCGGGATCGTTCCGGTTTTGTTAGCAGGTTTCTTCGGGGAGATTCGGGACCGTCCAGATCACTACTGGAACCCGAGGGCGACAGCGAGCCTGAAAGAATTTAGAGTTAAAAATATATATTCAGACAACGCATTTCACGCAGAGGTGCCTAAACATTTTATCCGAAGATTTGAAACGTTCTTCGCCATCTAGCTCGATCATCAACAAAACACCGATGTTCATTCAGCTTTAAATTTTAATTGCTGAACATCCCCCACGAATAAAATCAATTACACCATTATCCTGCGCTGCATCCGACCAAACACTGGTATTAAAAACTGGACCACGGTTATTGGATTTCCAGGCTTTTGATTGGTTCCTTGGACATGGGTTATCAGCTCTTATGACCCATCAAATATTTCCTCCCGCGCGTGATTGGTGGAATCGTGACACGTGACTTAATACCGATATAGTCCGTATGCGAATCAGCGCCACATTCCGTGTTCAGGCCTTTAAGGCTGGTTCACAAGAGTAAAGCAAGCGCAAACGCAAGCGCAAAGAGAATGGAAAAGTTTTCATACGATTTGCAACGATGCGATGTTGCGCTAAAAATCGTTGAGGTGTAACACCCCATTGCGAACGATTTTTCGCGATGTTTGCAGTGCTGCAACGCGTTGCAAGTTTTTGAAAGCGATTCAAAAACTTGCAACGCCGTTGCGTGGATTTGGAGCAAATCGGCATTTTAAATCGTCGTTGCGAATCGACCAGTGTAACACCAGGTTTACAGCGTGAACCAGCATTTAGAATGTTTGCGCCAATTCTTACAATTGTCTGTAATTAGCCACTGCCTTCTCGCAGAGGAGCTTTAGGCGTTTAGTTCGCACGCACCGCAGACTAAAATACACTTACTATACGTATTTATCACGTGTGCGTGTGTTAGTGCATGTATTCCCCTCATTCAAATGACAGTACCTTCTCTGGAAGGGCTTTTTAGTCGAGCTCCTTTCCTGAATTCAAACATCGCATTGAACACGTTCCTGAGTTTGTTCCACATGTGCGCACCACTGGAATTCGACGGCCATTTGCTCTCCATGACAGCCTGACGCGACCACGAAGAAGAAAATGATCAGTGAGTCAAATCGCAGTCACACTGTATACTGCATATCCTTATAATCCCCAGATGTTCCCATATCACAATATAAAATAACACTCTCTTGACACTCCCGCCACCCTCCTTCTCCCCTTTCAAGAGTTTCAAAAACATAACGAGAATTATGATCAACGACAATGAGAGCGAAAAAACAACACACAAGAAAAACAGAACGGCAAGGCTCACTCGATTGTAGTAGCCATACGTGACTGCATTGGGAGTTATTCCTTGCTGTTTCATTTCAAAGAGAACCTACAAGAAAATATTGTTGGTAATAAGGATGATGATAATGGTGATGACGATGATGATGTTGACGATGATGATACTGACGATCATAATGGTGACGATTACTATGATGATGATGATGCGGATGATGATGACAATGATGACGATGAAGATGGTGGTGGTGATGATGATGATGATGATGATGATGATGATGATGATGATGATGATGATGATGATGATGATGATGATGATGATGATGATGATGATGATGATGATGATGATGATGATGATGATGGTGATGATGATGATGATGATGATGATGATGATGGTGATGATGATGATGATGAGTGGTGACGAATATGATGATGATGACGGTGACAATGATGACGACAATGACGGTGATGAAGATGATGACAGTGATGATGGTGGTGATGATGATGATGATGATGATGATGATGATGATGATGATGATGATGATGATGATGATGATGATGATGATGATGATGATGATGATGATGATGATGATGATGATGATGATGATGATGATGATGATGATGATGATGATGATGCGGATGATGATGACAATGATGACGATGAAGATGGTGGTGGTGGTGATGATGATGATGATGATGATGATGATGATGATGATGATGATGATGATGATGATGATGATGATGATGATGATGATGATGATGATGATGATGATGATGATGATGATGATGATGATGATGATGATGATGATGATGATGATGATGATGATGATGATGCGGATGATGATGACAATGATAACGATGAAGATGGTGGTGGTGGTGATGATGATGATGATGATGATGATGATGATGATGATGATGATGATGATGATGATGATGATGATGATGATGATGATGACGATGACGATGACGATGACGATGACGATGATGATGATGATGGTGATGATGGTAATAAACATGATCACGACGACAAAAAACAACAACAACAACAAAGATAAGACAAAAGAAAGAATGAAGGAACCCTGTCCACCTTGACAGCCAGTGCAGGGTGTCCGTACTGTCCACACAGCTGCATTAGAACTCGATAGCAAACCTGCGAGATAAAATCAGAGAACGACGATGACTGTGACAACATAATAATCACACAAGCAACCACATCATAAAGAAAACAATAGCGATACCCGCACAATAACTGCCATCAGCAATGACCGCAACGGCTACGGCATTCACCACAATGACTGTGCTAGAGTAGCCGTGACGTAAATCACGTTATGACGTAAGCAGCCGTGACGCGGAAGAAACTGATGACGTGGGTAACGGTACGTAGATTGCTAATGACAAAACCTACCTCGTCAGGCAGCTTGATTCCGTTTCTTTGCATTTTACACAAAATCTGCGGAAGCGACACAAAAATATCAGCAATGAAACTGTACATAATCGATATGTACGTACGCCTGCAGAGTTCTGACGTGTTGATGTGTACCCATGCGTGTGTGGACATACGTTTGATTGACAGTGAGAATTTCCAAAACACTCGTGAGTATGCAGGTTGGAATAACGTTCATGACGTCACTTCCGCTAGTCAGCGTTCGTCGCGATGCAAAACTAGAGAATTATTAAGTAACAAATCGCTCGTTTCTACAGCACCTCAAACGCAACGTGTAGAACTTTAGCCCTGTTGTGATGTGACTTTATGTATGCTGGAAGATGGACGAACCACAGGCTATAGCAGTGACCAACCAAGCACCTGACCAAAAAATAGAAAATAAATAAACAAATAAATAAACAGAGAAACTTTATTTAACTACGGAATTTCATCAATCTTTGCTTTCAGATTGCTTTCCATGAAAGGCGTACTACATAGTAATAAATTTATTATATAGACACGAGTGTTTAACTGGGAAATATACCGTGCGTAAAATCCATATGAATTTACATCCGGGACCCGAGTGGCATATTTTCCATATTCTCACTAGTGAGGATATCGATAGCATCATTTCCCGCTTTTGCAAGGTTGTTTGTGCAATTTCTCGTAAAACACTCGTGTCTAATATAATAAAAAGAAAATTACACGGCGGCTTGAAGATATGAATTTTATTTTCTCGTGGTAAAAACAATTTTTACTCACTCGTGAAGCGCTCGTTCGTAAAATATTGTTTTTACCACTCGAAAATAAAATTCATACCTTCGCGCCGCCGTGTAATATCCTCTATATATAACTTCAATAATTACAATTCAATATAAATATGAATAAACTTCCTATACAAGATAAAAGTTATGTACAATTAAAAATTGCATCACAATGGTGATCAAGCAACCTTTTGAACGATGCCATAGAGTGAGCTGATCTGATATGGAAGGGTAAGTTATTCCACAGAGCAGCCCCACTATGTACAAAACTGTTTTTGAGGGCATCTGTACGAGGCTTTGGGAGGAGAACTTTTAATTCACTATTTCTTAGACTGTACAAGTTACCCACAGTATTCATTTCAAATTGACTTTGGAGGTATTCCGGATAGATTTTATGTATAATCTTATACAGAATAATGGCCTTATGTTTATATCTTCTTTGGGATAGGTTTATCCAATTCAATTGCTTTGGTATATCTGCTGAACAAACATCGTAATCATAAGACTTGTTGGTAATTACTCTGGCCGCTCTGTTTTGCAATTTTTGCATTCTATCTGTCAGTCCTTTGTTAATGTTGCTCCAAACTACATCACAGACAGACAGAATGACTTCAAACCAGTGTATACTTACTTTGCCCATTGGCTTGGACTTCCCGCGTTCTTCTTCGCGTTCTAGTAAACGAAGACACGAAAACAAATTTATGTCTTCAAGGTCAACAGATTTACGATCAAAGTTTGCTCAAAACTCTCATTTTTTACTACAACACACTAGTTTCTCGCTCTCCGATTGGTCGATTTACCGTGGTAAATAAGAGTCCAGACAACGATGCTGACGCCAGCACGTCACGCTTTGCAGCAAAATACAACGAAACTTTCCTGTATATTTCTAAATATTGCGGTAAAAAAAAAAAAATTCCACTGGTTTGCCGTGGTGTGGACTTTTATTTACCACAATTTACTCTCGGCAAAGCGCCTCGTGAGTCCACAGCATTTTGACCATGTGATGACGTAAATCGTGGTAAATAAGAGTCCACACTACGGCAAACCAGTGGAAAATTTATTAAAATCATGTGAAATATGCGCTACTTTACCAAAATTGACTGTTTGCGTTCTGGTTTCGTTCGCTCTGAGGGAGAGATGGCCGGGTTCGTAGAGGGGTGCACCTTAAACGAGTTTTTCGCCGGTTTGATGAGGTCCACGTTCAAAACAGGAAAGCTGGGATACCTGCGAGTAGAGATAAATCATAGGACCGATTTTAATCCTTTCACTCCCAAGCCCAAAATACATATTCTCCCAACCTTTTCAGAAGGAACTGTATGAGGGGTGTAGTGAGAATTGATAGTTTAATCAACTTTTATCTGTGCAGCTTTCATCTAACCCGAAAGTGAAATTTAACTTTGGGCAAACTCTTGTTAACAGACTCCGCATAAAATTCAGATCAGCAATAAACCAGGTCTAAGTTAGGCTTCATTTAAAAAATCGGCAAAAGAAGGCCGAAAGTCACCAGCTACACTGTGCAATTTGTTTGCACATTCTCCCTCCCCCCCCCCCCCTCTCTCTCTCTCTCTCTCTTGCTCCCATTCGTCTCTCATTCTCATTTTTTTCCCGCACTACTGATTGGTCTTTCCTTGAAAATAAAACCACTTGCAAAGTAATTGGCGTAATTGTCTTCGTACAGTCTTTGTGATTGGTGCCGCAATGAAATCGGCTTTTGATTGGTTGAAAGTGTCTCCGTACGGCCTTTGTGATTGGCGCTGAAATTAATTTGACCTTAGTCTTCGACAGTCATCCAAAAACCGCTGAACCACAGTACAGCATACTCACGTGTACAATTTCCCTCTCTCAACTTTGTTTGCGTCTGGCGGGGTCACCACGTAAGTTCTCTGTCCTCCTCTTAATACAGGAAAACAAAAATAAGAGAACAGAACGCAATTCAATCAACCTGTGTCACACGAAATTTTAACCTCGTTCCTAGGCTCTTTCATCTTCCGGCCAGGAGATGAAAGAGCCTGGAAATTGATAAGGATAAATGCCACAAACTCCAGCAAGACGTTTAGTGGAACTATTTGGCAGTAAAAGCAAAGTCACTACAGGAAGGGGCACTTTTGATGGCATTCTTTCAAATATGCGGAAGTCGATCTAATAAGCTTTGCACTTCACCTAGTAAAATTATACCAGCTTTTACTGTTTATTTTTTCTTTCTTTTTTAGGAGGTGGTGGTGGGGGGGAGGGGGGTGGGAGCGGCAGAGGAAAGAGAACACACTTTACATCAACTGCGCTCATCTGCGTTGAAAAGTTACAAGATACAAACGTTACCTGATAATAGTGTTGTCGACTTCAATGAGAGGTTTAGGGCTGTCCAACTGCGAGAATTAGGAAGAAAAAACCTGAGCAACGAGCTTAACATGCCGTGCTGCCTGTCTATATTAAAGTTTAAGGGGCAGGGCATACAATCTGTCCAACAATAGATGCTATTAGAATGTAAAGATTCAGAGCTTTCATTTGAGTGGTTTTATTTGACAGTTCAGGAGTGAACACTGCTATTAGAATGCACTCTTGGTTAACTCAAATTCATATCTAGTGGTGAAACGATTAAAAACAGTTGCCTGATATATTTTCGGCTAATTTTCTACGACATTGTACTGGCTTTCCAGAGAGCAAAGTGCACGTGATCATGACGTCACACCCAACACTGAACTAACCTTATCCAGACAATCATCAAAAAATGCGAGCAGTGAGTCTTGTGACGTCACAAAGGACCTCTGTTCAATGAAGTGACTGAACATCTAGGAATCAAAAAGCACACACGGGTTTTGTAAATGTCTGATGTGCAGCCGAGAAGAAGGAAACTTGTGTGTTAAATGGGACGACACAGCAAAAGTGTAGCAAAAATATACAGGATATTACATGGCAGCTTGGAGATACGGCCTTCTTGTTTTATTAACTATATTACACTTTAAGCTAAAATTCGTTTCTCATGAGGGCCCACCTAATATCCTCTGTTTATTACACTAACAATTTTATTAAAAATAAACACTGCATACTTGCGTTTTCATCAGACTTTGAAAGAACTTCTGTTGCGAGTTTGGGCGACTCTTCAGAAAGCCTGTAGCAGTAAAAAAAAAAAAAAAAAAAAAAAAAAAAATCCGCAATAGACAATCAATACGACACAAGGATACGTGTGTTTCATGTGATTACTCTACACTAGACTACAAAACAATCTTTATTTGCGCCAAGATAATTGAGCAATTGCAAAGCGAACGCGCGGTCTGAGGAGAGCGACCGAGTGTCATGCAAGGAGGTTGGTTCCGAGTCAAGGCGAAAGTTCGCTCGCTCTCCCCAGACCGCGCGCGTTCGCTTTGCACTTGCTTATCTTAGCGCAAAGATTGTTTTGCAGTTCAACTTTATACTGACTGTGCTCGCTATATGAAGTATCTAGTGAACAGGGCTCGCAAGACCTGATGGGACCTTTCTTGGGTAGCATGACACAATAATGATTTAGTCAAACTTTGTTTACACTGTAATCTCATTGGTTGAGAATCCCAAAGTCCTTAGATAGTCACAAGTACATGAGTCGTTAACTAATGAAACACAAGTCTAGTAGTGGTTGTCTGCAAGTTCAACACAACTTCAACATTACCCTGTAAATCGAAGAGTGAATTCAAATCGCACGTTCCTTCCGTTGGTGCTGAGGTAATTGGCTTCAAGTAAGACCTTATAAAGAGGTAAAAGTTAGTACTAACAACAACAGGGAGACATTGAACAATGTCGGTAAGTTGAACGCTTACCCATATCCTTTTAATATGGAAGCCATAAATCTTAAGAAAGCTTCTTGTACTGCAACTTCAAGTTGTAGCTGGTGAAGGAAAGGAAATGGCATTATTGTGACAACTTACAACAAACATAAAATACACGCACGATACGTCACACAGATACACAAGCGTGACACAAAAATACAGTCACACAACACATCACGCACGTAAAAACATAAGCCTGGTTTACACGACAAAGCAAGCGCTACATAATATGTTTTCATTCTATTGCTCTTGCTTTACCAATTTTACCGTGTGAACCGTTCGCTTGCGCTTGTTGTACTCGTGTGAACCAGCTTATTCAGTGCCGTACACTGATACACGCCTCAAACAACCACAAATGTGTTAAACACAAACACATCACATAAACCTGATACATAACAAATGGATACACAAAAACACAGATGTCACACAGACAATGCATCACATACAAACACATGAACGTTACGAAGACACGCAGCATAAGCTTCGCTTTTCGTAAAACTCACCCTTTTACGAGAATACGTCGAGTCGTGATCCAGTGGGGCAAGTTCTATAGCGGTCTCAGTTATATCACTGCCAGAGGCTAAAGTTGAAAATACGTCTTTAAGCAATAAATTATACCAGTAACTACAGGCAAATGAACACAGCAAGAAAATAGTGTTGACTAAATGCGTAGATTACAAATACGGTGATCATGAAGAGTGGCAACAGTTACATCGGAAGTGCGAACCTCGACGTCACAACAACGCTGACTATACATTGAGAACAGTGAAACAACAACAACAACAACAACAACAACATTCATAGTAAACACCAGTGATGATGTTAAAACCACGAACAATGAAAACGGTTACAACGGCAGTGCGAATGAGAACAGTGAAACAACAACAAACAACAACAACAACAACAACAAACAACAACAACAAACAACAATAACAACAACAACAACAACAAGCAACGACAACTAGATCCATAGTAGACACCAGCAACACGTAGCGGAGCAGAAACTGCACTATAGCGACGTAAGCAAAACCTGTTGAAGCAGCACGAGCAGAGTAGCGGCCACAACAATCACAAAGCTTTGCTGTAGGTTTGTCATACTTTCTTTCTCCTTGTGGTAAAGCTTGTACAATTGCATGTGTAACTCCGACAGTCTGTCCAGCAGGCATTTGACTGGTTTCTAAAAAGAAAAGAAAAAAAAAATCAAAGAGCTCATGTTGTCATAACTTTATCTCAAAAACTTTTAACATTTGAGTCTTTCAATAGAAGCTTCCTCTCTTGACGTTTGTGTATAGCTTTTAAGAGAAACATGAATATGTTTTATACGTAACAAAAATATATATCACTTTACACGGTATTTAGATAAGTGGAGAAAAGAAAAGTGTGAAACGGTAATATTTGTTTTCATATCGGTTGCTGCTGATGTCAACCAATCTAGAGAACTGTTAAATTCAAACCTTCATCTTATTCCGTGCATCTTATACTGGCTTGATATTTGGCATTCTTGTAATTTGATTGATTCAATGAATAATTGAATATGATTCTCTTTACTGTGTTTGTTTGTTTGTTTGTTTGTTTGTTGGTAAAATCCCCAGCGGGTTACTAGTTTGTACAGAGTTTACGACCTCCGTCATGCACTGATAAATCCTACATTTTGAGTTACCATACCTTTGGCAGTGATTTCAGACTAACTCCCCTAGCAACACTTGCCCTGCGACAACAAAACAACAAAACAACAACAACGCGTAAATAACTTAATACCTCCTAAAAACTACCCCCCCCCAAAAAAAAACAACAACAACAACAACAAAAAAACAACTATATCTACATCAACACGATGACTGAAATAAGCAAGTAAAAAATGTAATCATTATAGCGATAACAACACAACGAGGTAATACAACAGTAAGAAATACAACGTAAGGCAAGCAGAGTCCCTCATCAAATTCAAACAACTGATTAAATCTGTATTTTAGGCACAGCATTCATGGAAAGCAGCTTAGCGTTTTAACATATTACTGTAATTAGATTAGGTTAGATTTAGACATAGACTTAAATTGTGATATTAAATATAGATCTAGTAGCTTATTATATTTCTTTTAACTACATGTATATAGCCGATGAATTTGACCGTGGATAAATAAAGAATATCTATCTTTCTATCTATCTATCTAAGTAAAAGCAGTAAATACAACAGAACAGAAAATACAGCGGTTCTCTGATAACTTCTCAGAACTACAGTATTACAGTGCCAATCACAAAGGTTGTAAGAAATACTCTTGACCAACCACGTTTGGTTTTATTTTGTAGAAGCAGTGTGAGAAACGCCATTGCCACTTGTTCGCTTATGTGGCAAGATCGCAATCGGGTTTTGCTTTTGTTCCTTGTTGGCCGAGAATGTTGACAAACTTTTTGGAACCAAAGAAGGGCTGCAGCAGTTACAACTTAATAAATTTCCACTGGTTTGCCGTGGTGTGGACTCTTATTTACCACGATTTACGTCATCACATGGTCAAAATGTTGTGGACTCACGAGGCGCTTCGCCAAGTGAGTCCACAACAAATTTTGACCTTGCGATGACGTAAATCGTGGTAAATAAGAGTCCACACCACGGCAAACCAGTGGAAATTTGTTTTTTACCACAATATTTAGAAATATACAAGAAAGTTTTGTTGTATTTCGTTGCAAAACGTGACACGCTGGCGTCACATCGTTCACATCGGGTTCTAATCGACCATAAGCCAGGGATCACTTACAGAAAGACTCTGTTGTTGTCCAAGTCGATGCAGGTCACATCATCTGGCGGATCGTACTGGTCGAAGTAACGAGAGTCGATTCCTGAACAAAAATAAACGTACACAAAGGTGAATCATTTTAGAGTTTTCAGTTCGCTATAGAGTACCAAGTGATGACTTCACAAAATATTTTTTTCTGAAAAAAAAAAAAAAAAAAAAAAAGAAAAAAAAAAAGAGATTTTGTCCAAATCTTCAGAATGGCCTATCTGAAGATAGTTCACATACACAAACTGGACGGCCGAAAAACGTATTGCCACGGTGTTGTTTCTGGCAGAAGGGAAAGAAAAGAATCGAGTACTGACCGACAATGAAGGGAAGAGGAGCACACAAGACATCGTTTAGCGCCAACGGACACAATGGGATGTAGGGACACTCCCAGCTAAACGGAAACAGCACCTGAGAAGGAAGAGAGAGTCCTGGGACCAAAATACAAATTCTCCCAACCGCTCATATAGAGCATGTATGAGTGATGTAATGAGAATTTCTAGTTCAATCAAGTTTTGCCCGAGACAGACAGACAGACACTAAGATAGGACAATGAATGAAAATAGCGAGAAATCACGAGACACAGACAGAAACTCAGAGATAGTACTAATGCAAATGTGTGGGCCAGGGCCCGGTTTTTCAAAGCACGATTAGGCTAATCCTGGATTAGGTCTAAACTTTCATCTCATTTATATGCCTGAAAATGTGAAGGTTTCATCAACAACAACTTCCTTTATGCGTTTTAAAGCTGGAACAAGCTTTTTAATCCATCTTCGAGCACAAGTCTGCAGTTTATTGGCAGAGGGGTTGAGACAAAGAATTTTGTTAATCTTGGATTAGCTTAATCGGCTTTCGAAAAACCGAGCCCAGTATTTACCGTGGTAATGGCCTCCGCAACACTCGTTAGTAAAGCCGGTCTTAGAGAGTGAATCAGCACTTTGTGTTCCGTGAGCAGAAGCTCAAACATCAGTACACAGTTCTCTGCACCGAGATACCGCAACATAGCTGTGTACGATGCACCACTGGAGAGAGCGAGAGAGCAAAATATGACACAAAGAAAATCAATTTAAGTCTGCGTCTTTGGAGAGAAAACGTTAGCTGTAGCTGAAAACCCTCGTTGCTGAGACTTTACAAGTTTGTCGTCAGTGGCAAATGGTTTGAACCCAGGAGTGTGAACAAACGGTTGGTTAGTCTCCCAGAAGACTGTTGTTGGTGATTGACGCTTTGACTCCCTGGGCGGAAGTCATCTTCAGAGTCAAGTGAAACCGCCATCTGGCAAATCCTTTCACATGACTCTGAAGATGACTTCCGCTGAGGGAGTCAAAACGTCAGTCACCAACAACAGTCTTCCTGGAGACTACTCTAACCCGGACGATCACAACCAATCAACCGTTTGTCGTCAGTATTCCTCATTGATTGACGTCATGCAGTACTCAATTAACCGGTTTCATTTTCATGAGCCAAAAAGATATCAACGTTTAAAGTTTTGAACATCGACGCAATTAGCTGCAGATTCGACACAAGCTTTCAGGAGTCACAAATTTCAAGTGAAGTGACCCTGGCCCCAAGTCAAAAGTGTACTTTTTTTTTTCCTTTATCACTTTCTTATTCGCACAACTTGGTGAGACAAATCCATACTTCTATTGGCCATTTAACGATTATTCTGTCAATGGATGTGCTGCTGAAATGGGCAACTATGCTCTAACGAAACAACAAGACCCAACTCTCTTACCTGACCGGTAGAGGGGAATGGTAGGGCTGGCAAATCTCAAACGGTTCGTACAAATTGGTCTGCAACAAAAAAACAAAGAGTTTACCTACTCACAGTGAGAATATAATCCGTACGTGTACCATAACATCAGCACATGTAGCAAGGACGAGCTTTTCGTTAAGATTCAGAGTCGTTTGGTGAATAAGTCTACAGGTCCTCAGCTTCTACATTCATGACGAAAAAGGCCATGCTCACGCAAGATCTATGTGCACACAAACACACACCCTCCCCTCCCCCCTTCTAAAATTAATATACCGGCTGTTACTTATTTTCACCTGTACAAGTATCCTAGGTCGCTGTGGCGAAGGGAACGGTACATCTATCATCAGTGTAGCAATGTACCTAAACAGAAGAAATAGCCGAGACCAAACACTTAGAACCATCCTCTATTTGGTTAACACTCTAGCAAAGCCTTAGAGAATAAAGCCGTTTTCGTGTGACTGTCGAAAGTAATCATGTGATTGCTTTGGTTTTGCGTTTGTTACCCTTTTCCAATTGGTCCCAACAAGTTTAGCAACCATCTTGGCCAATCAAGAGCAAAAAGCAAAACCTGGTTGCGATATTTTCACGCAAGAAAGCAAGTGGCGATGGTGTGTTCTCGCACTGCTGATTGGTTTGTAAAATCAATCACAATTCTTGGTTTTGGTTTCGTTCGGACTTATAGTTTGTCTGATATGTCTTAATTTGGTTTTCGACAGTCATCCGAAAAGCGCTCTATTCACAAATCATACATGATTTTCTAGCATTTCATCATAACGATAGAGCCACTTACTTCTCGATCGGAATCGGTTGCGCAGACACCGAGATGCGATAAAGATGCGAGAGGAATTTCTTGAATGCTTCAAAGAAAGGCCAGTGAGAGAGGAGACAGATGCATTTGTTGGTGTGGGCGAGAGTCCGGTTTTCCTCGGTGTTCTAAAAATTAGAAACGCTATCATTAAACTATGTTAACTTCCTATTAGGTAATGTATTGGATGTATTGGAGCTTTTCTATAGTATAGAAATAAGTTGAAAATGTGCCGCTGAAAGATTAGTTTAATTTCTATAGTTTTACCCGATTCCAAGCCTGCAGATAAAGTATAACACCCGAGTCCCTCCCTCCCATGAAAAATGGGCCACTGTTTCCAAGCATAATTGCATGCAAAGCAAACTCATGGTTTTGTTCTGACCTCGATCTTAAACCGAGGCAGCACACCCTATTCTAGCCCATAGAATTACATGTACATCCTCTAAAAGTCTTTCGGAACTAAATCTGACAGATTTTCATAACATCCATCTAGGACATATTGACCAATTATCAACATTTCATTCTTTTCACACGTCACCCCCTCATCGTCAGACCCCCAAGCAGTATCAATAATGAAGTCATGAAATTGACATGTGCACAAAGTCACGCCCTCTCACGTGACAAGTCAGCCATCATTCGTCAAACCGGCTTTACCTGTTTTTCGTGTAATTTGAGTGATGACTTCATGTCCTCCACCAGGTCTTCTTTAGGCAGGAGTTCAAAAAAGGTCACTGCCGCCCCGTAAATCTACAAGTTGGGGAAAAGTTCAACGTGGAATCAATTCCATCCCATCAAAATCCAACAGTGATTAGGCCATTTTATGATATGAATTCATGAGTCACCCGGTGCAAGAGACGTGCTCCGACGAAGGTCTAACGTTTGAAACGTCAGCTTACACTATCTTTACACATCAACCTTAATTTGACACATTATTTTTGTCTTTCTCGACGAAGCCTGGGCGTTGATGTCCTAATATCACGCTTACAGTCTGCTGAGCAACGGTCACGCTTTTCTTGGTATTCGCACAGAGAAACGCGGCAAAAAACAAACTTTCAGAAACGCACACTGCAAGCCGCTGAAAAACTGTCGAGGCACACGAAAGATAAGCTTTCGTCATCATTTCTTTTCCCTCAGTTTTCAATCAAACTGCGTTCAGTTCGTATCGAACTTCCCCTTCCCGCGTTGCAATGAGATTCTGGGCAATAGAGGTGAGGATTGAAAAAAGAAGCAGCTATAGTAGAACACCGCTATTTCTAACTCTTAACCCTTTCACTCCCAAGCTCAAAATACAAATTCTCCCAACCATAAAATAAGAAAATGTATGAGTGATGAAAAGAGAATCTATTTTTTAATCAGCTGTCATTTGAGCAAGGTATCAAATGCCAAATTCTCCATATTTTACTATATATCTCTGGTGGGAGACTGAAAAGAGAAAATTGAAGTTGATCACTCTAGTTCGAGATAGCGGGCTTCTATTAAGTTCATTCCTAAGGGAATTCGGATTCTATTCGAAAAAGCAGGATTTCGAGATAACCGACTCCGGGATTCTACTGTATGTCCAAAATCGCTTCAATAAGCCAATTTTGCATGGGATTGTGGGTATTGTCTAACCTTTTGTCCCGAGGCCCCCGTGAGAACAAACGTAGAAAACGACGGCAGAGGATGCTGGGATTTCTCTGGCCAACACTCGACTATCGCTCCTTGAGGCAGACAAAACATTGGCACGGTGTCGGGTAGAGGAAAGCCTTCATAATCACTAGCAGGAAACCGGCTGATGATCTCTGAAATTTAAACGAGAAATAGACATTTTCATACACTGACTCTTGAACTTTGAGATCAACCCTAACCATTGAGACAAGGCGTCCATTTATTTTCCAACCGAGAGCCTCTCTTCCATTCCGAAGACTGGAACCTAATGTCGCGAATCAGCGGTTTGCAATCAATCTCTAGAAAAACCGCGGTCATAGTGGTTTCAAGTACAACTAAAGCCTAATAAGAATTTCTTTTGTGGATAAAGTTTATTCAACATGGCCGCCAAATGAAGAATTAAAACGTTACAGTTTGTATCAAAGCTGCGGTCAAAGCTTTCCTTGCAACCACTCTCGTAAGCGACCAGCTTTAGTTACGACCACCATTGTTAAACCCTGTTTGAATTGTCACTTAAACTCTGTAATTAAAAGCTCTCGCAAGCGACTGCTCCTGTAAGCAACTGCGACCACTTTTGGGAATTATCAACTGGTCTTTTCCTTTGTTTTAAAATCTCGTAAGCGACCACTCAAAGTGTCTGACTCCCATTAGTCAACACATGTACAGTATTTCACTTTACTTTTCATTTTACCTGGGTGATAGGTGATGGAGCGAGGTCTTGCAAGGGACTTTCTGTAACACAGGAAAACATCCGTTCCCACCTACAACAAGAGAGGTAAAGGGCGTTGTTAAGACTTAGAGAAACTTGTACCCTGATACTGCAAGCTCCAGCCATTTGGTTCTCCTGCTCGGATCATGATAAAGAGAATCTACTAAACTCTCTACGGAGCTGTCATCAATAATTGTGATGTAAATGCCCGAGAGTGTCCATCTTAGAAGTCTCCATCTTAAAGAGAATTCAGTTACACTAGATTACATGATTAGAGAAACGGCAGAGACCGCTCGTAAAAGGTGTCCGCTTTAAAAGGGTGTCCGTTAAGAGGGAGTTTACTGAGTTTTTTTTATGACTTTTTCAGACTCTTTTACTCTGAAGTGGGTCATTTTTTCAAGTTTTATTTTGTCTGTCTAGTGCAAAACTTTTCATTTAAAAGTAAGTTTGATGTGATGACTGAAACTCATTTTCGTGTTAAAGACTTTGCCTTAACTTGGAAATAGCCTATTACTGTAGCATACACAACAAAATAGTCTATCTGACTTATCATACACAAGTCTTCTGTAATACTTTCTTACCATGCCTTTGTTCAAGTTACGGTTAATCATGAAGAAAGCATGGGGTGGCTTTTCATCCTGGAACAGAAACATCAGCCAAAATTCAAGTCTTTTTTTTTTAATTATGTGCAGTTAGCTTGATCATGTACAGATGTGTAGCACAGTACATGAAGCTATATGCAAAACACACATATAATGCACAAAATATAATGCTCACATTAAAAATACAATTGAATCAAATCAAATTAGATACCCATATATACATGTACACTATTGTACCTTGCTTGTTAAGATGACGCAGATGTCTGTCACAGCAAGAGAAGTGTGTGCCATCTGCTGAGACGCCCGGCGGTAAGTGATGAACGTCTTGCTGCCACCACTGTTGTTAACATTGGCCGGCCGACCACTGGGAGTGCGAAGTATGACATCACAGCCTGACATCAAGCGCTCCTTGCCTTCAAACAGAACACTGTAGACAAATTTGTAAGCGAACAGGTCAATATTTAATGATGATGCAAAGCACACTGGCATTCCAGCTATACTTCATATACTACACAGTAACCCCCTCTCCAGTTTTATTTAAACATCAAACTTTGGACGCGGGAGTTTATTTCCACAGGATTTAATTTTCGCAAATCGTCGGAAAATCCACAAAATTCACAAAAATAAACTCCCGCAAAAATTTCATGCCACACGGCATCATTCTTGCCAGTCTAGCGGAATCTCTGTATGATCTATCCCCTGTGCTTGCTCTATTCACCCAGCCAGTCATAACATTTATTTGCTAGCTGGGTCATCTCTCTTTAAATGTCCACGGTAGGAGTAATGATATTAATATTAAGGGACACCAAAATTAACTTCATGTTACACATCACTTTGTACCATCAGCCTAATATATTGATAATCAATATTAGACAAGTGAAATAAAGTTTTTACAAGTTGTATTTTATGAGTTGTACTGTAAAATATTTCTGCTATCCTGGAGTTTTTTTGACCACCATACACTACTGTATCATACAGAACCCTCCTAATATATTGATAATCAATTTTAGACAAGTGAAACAAAGTTCTGTACTATTTGATCGGTGTTAGTAGTTGTAAAATATCTGCTGTCTGAGAGATTTTTCATCATCATACATTATAGAACCTGTGTTGTATGCCTGTGCAATGAACTTACCCAATGTCTGTAAGTGGTGGCTTATATACTGATAATCAATTTTAGACGAGTGAAACAAAGTTCTGTACTATTTGATCAGTGTTAGTAGTTGAACCTGTGCAATGAACTTACCCAATGTCTGTAAGTGGTGGCTTATCCCTTCCTCTACGAATACACAGGAAACAAGTTGGCTGACGAATAGAACCATGATTCAGGTCGGCAGTGAAACCGGCCGGCGTTTTGTCAATGCACTTGTATCCGGGGGGAACGTGATCCCCAAGGCTCTTGAAGATTACTGTAACATCAGTAATGGGTTCAACGACATCTGTCTGGTCAATGTCTCCAAATCCATCAACATCTGTAGCTAGCTTTTTTACTGGACCCAGGCCAGCCACCACAAAGTAATCAGCTACTCTGTGAGGTTTCCTAAGACCATCCATTCTTCAGGACACATTTTCACTCTAACAAAAGGATAAATATATTAACTAAACAGCTGCCTTCCTTACATTTGGTCACAAAGTATTTTTACAATAACATGTCAGTTTCTCACTTTGTAATTGGTTAATTTTCATTATCAATAAAAGAACAGACACATAAAAAACTGGCATCCATTTGTTAAATGTAACAAGACAAGTATTTTTTCACACAATCTATTTTTGTTTCATTTTGTATTGATTTATATTTATTTATACAACTTCACATCTCTTCTCATGTTAACTTATTATAATGTCAAATGCAGTAATGGCACTTAAACGTTGACAGTGACACAATGACTTACAATAAATTTCACAGAAATAAATAAATAAATAAATAAATCCTTCATCATACTGGAGCTTCTATACAAAATATAATCTATGAACTAAGAATAATTAATGTTTCCCAACTATATTAACATACCAATAAATACCTGCATGTACACTATAATATTACCATATAGTCTTGTCTGAAGTAAGCAACATATCTCACAAGACTCAAGAGATATAAATCACGCTGCTTCTAGGCACAGTATTTGTGTACACATTTACATGCAGAAAAATGATTGTAACAGCAGAAGAACGGCACTGAGATTGAAAGTTAAATACAATTTATTGTTCTCTCTGTGTACAGCAGAAAGAATTTCATTTTCCAAAATGGTTTCAGGTTCACAGGAGTAAATCACACAGAACTTCATGTATTACATGGATGCGCAATTTCCATTTGAAGACAATTACATTATTTTAATCACTGACAGTTTATGTGTTGTTTTATTCATGAAGACAGAAACCTGAGTGCTTTGAGAACAAATCCAGTATAGGTTACATTTTGGAATCAATGTTTTTCTTTATCACCAAATTCAATCATTCTATAGGCTACGAAACCAGCCCCTTTACACCAGGTGCTTACTGGTTTATCCAAAAGAAAGTGTCCCATGTGATGCAGATGGGAGATTAAAGTGCAACGAAATTGAATTAAAATCTGTGTCACTAAACACAACCTAATTAAGTAAAAACTCAAGAGTCTTTCAAATTTGTTGTTTTATAAGGTTATTGCTTAACACAGTATGTTCAACTGTATACATTTAGAGTATAAAATAAATTTAGTTTTCTTCCCCAAAATTTGGGATGGAATGCTTTCCTACAGTAGTTTTGAATTTGGGTGTACTTGCAATAAAATATTCAAATATTCAAATATAGTTAGTAAAATTAATAGATTTACAATGACCACATCATTTTCCAAGTTCACCAAAGCAAGATTTTAACAAAAAAAAAAAAAGCTTAGCCACCAAACCCTATATCATGAAAGGGTATACTATTTTTTAGTGCAATGTATGTTAGTTGCCAGTATATTGAAGAGCAGTACTGTATATTTGGATATCTATACCAGGTGTTTTAATAAAAAAAATATTCATATTAGTACCTTATTATCAAATGTATAGATCAGAGGTTTGACTTCGCTTCACAACTTCACAATAAAAACAAAATCTCAAGAAGAAACTTGAAATAAACCAAATCTGAAGTGGATCACAGCCAAATTGAGTAAAGCCAATAGAACATAAAATAATCAAATAAAGAAGCAATTGTCACTTCTTTGTGATAAGATTTTTTTGTCTCCATTTTAACACCTTGCATGAACATACATTCACACTGCTGTCTAGACAAACTAAGTGTGTCTGTGCTTTTCCCTAAATCTGCATATTTTGAAATTTGGTTTTATGTTTTAAACCTTCAGGAAAAACATAACATTGTAGATTCATGTGTATTTACATGCAACTCTATGAAGAGGAAAACACATATAAATGAACACAGGACAAGACACCAAAAAATCACCACGAAATATATCGCCCCACCCTTGTTTAATCTGACCTTCGTAACCTTTGTGGACAAATCTACCAATAACAACATAATTCACTATATTGCTCTTGATATATTTCAATCTCAACTAAAAATAGATTACTGCCATATCTCTGGGCCGAAAGGTTCTCAAATCATCTCTGCATATCTGTTTTCAGATTTCTAGATGCATGATCACTTCCTAACCAGTTATTCCGGTAAAGTTGTACAGTATTTGTCATTAGTGTGAGAAGAATTTGTCATACAAATCTCGAAGAGAAAAAGCAACGTTCCAGAAGGCAATCGAACGAAAACTTCGGGAATATTGCTGACTGAAATTACGTGCGGTCTTGGGAATCGCATCGCATAACTTAATATACGCAGACTTGATCATACAGGATGTGTTTATAAAGAAACGGTAAAACCACCAAGAAGTGAATCACTTTTAAATGGAGCTGTCTGTCTAGTTTGCAAAATGCAACGACTAAATTAAGAGGAAACAACGACGTGCATCGTATATTAGATGTGTGTACGTGTGAAGATTATTTGGCGGTTGAGAATTTATTTTGCCAAGCTTAATATTCCAACAGGAAAATGTAAAGATTTCAACAAGACATGAAGTAACTTGACGAAAATCATACCATATCTCTGGAAGAATCCACTCCTGTTCTTTTAAGCCACTTCCCTGACTTGATTATATTATAAACAATTTAGCGTAAAAACATCGTAGATCGTAACCTTCGATGTTTCAACGCGTCTACAAGCACAATAAAATCTGCCACGTACCTCGATATTCATTTTACCGCACAGATTGCAAGTAGCTCACAAAGAAACGGCAATTTCCTGGCCCCATTGTGCTTCCCACTCAGGTTTTATCAAAGTAAAAGTGAACGCTCATGAAACCACGAGGATGAATCGACTTTCGCAGAACAACAAAACCACAAAGCGCGGTTACCTAGTCATTGACAAAAACTACACTGAGGGGAGAGGAGAGACTGTGTCACATGACTGTCTGGTGACGATGAGGTAAGAGTTAAAAATAACCTGTGCAGTTGGATGTTTTTATGCTGCTTATGAAGCACTCTCGGGGGAAGGAACGTTCACAAATTAGCAAGAGATTTATGTGGTTAACTGTATCACTTTTCAGCATGTGGAGCCGCAGCCGGGTTGAGCCGTAAGTACCCGTTGCTAACCAAGCTGTTTTAATCCCAAACTGGTGTATCAACTAAGTGTTGATGAGGGTAATGGAACGCCGTCAAAGAGACAATAGCTGACGTTTCGAGCGCTAGCCCTTCGTCTATGATGAATATACATCCGAAATTATAGTATTTCGCAGTAATAGTAGCCGGTTGAAAGCCAAGGTGTTCTCTTTTTTTCGCACAAGGTTGCGGTTCAACTCAAAACCCCCAAACACCTCTGTGAGTAGAGTTCTCGACAAAAACTTCAATCAAACTATAAATACTTCGCCCTGTAATTGATCAAAGACCCAAACGACCATGTACGAGTTAATGCTCTTGTACTTTCTGTGTGAGTCTGCCCGGAGTTTTGTCTTGTGTTCTCCTAACACAAAGCTTAATTCAGCTTTAAACCATTCCATTTGCCGCAATGAGTAAAATACATTCCATAAAGCTGCCTAAAATGTCCAAACATCGATCAGTTTTGAAAATTAAACTTAATCTCTCGCTATGACTATATAAACCCATCCTGAAATTTGCAGCTAAACAATTACAGAGCAAGATCCGGCCACAAAACCAAACATATGGCCAGAACGTACACACGGGAAATCGGCCCGAATAAATCTCGTGGATTAACTGAAATAGCGATAGCTTACCCTCAACCGATTATACCACTACACAAGCGATTCGCTAGCTCTCTCAATCCTGCCTCTTGTCCTTCCCGCGTAAAATAGTAATGCACCGCGAATGTAATTTTATTCCTAAAACAGGAACTGGATGCTATCATGCTGATTTCATGACAGCTGAGAGTTACCTGGTGTGGATCAGCCTGATTGGATCGACTATTATTGGAATAATACCGTGGGACATTTTTCACTGATAACTAAACTTGAAACAGTCTTTTGTAAGATTTTGATAACGGCTTCAGCATCTAATTTGAAATTCGGATTTAGAAAAATTGATTTTCGATTCGGCACATTGTCTGCTAGCAGTTGATTCAGTCATAAACTCGATAACGTGACATAACAGGGAAGAGCTCGCTGACTTTAACAGGCTTTGATTGAACGGACATATTATAGCTTTTTGATTGCAGTGCATAGAAACCATTCATTGAATGTTTCGGCGACTACCAGACTACTGTAATGTTCTCAGGAAGTGCGTGTTTCGACGCGAATCTTTGTGAAATCAAATCAATGACATTGTTTGTGACTGGCGGAAAACTAATAATATTTTTTTTACTGGGCATCAAACTCTTTCGTTGGATGCCGACTGATAATTTTCGCCACATAGGCGCGACTTCTGTTATAGAGTGAGAAAGGCACCCCAGAGCACGATTGCCGGCTAAAATTACAATTTCTAATTCAGGACGAATTGATTATCGGCACACCAACTGTGCTAATGATTCGGAGTTTACACCTCTGTCATTCATACCAAGCAGACCGCACTCCAC
Organism: Plumapathes pennacea; assembly: GCA_964036295.1. Lineage (NCBI taxonomy): Eukaryota > Metazoa > Cnidaria > Anthozoa > Antipatharia > Myriopathidae > Plumapathes > Plumapathes pennacea. Next base: position 1,765,190 of record OZ038468.1, read on the forward strand.
GGGCGGTGGGGACAAATTGTCCCCACCGAAAGGCCGTTGTCAAGGCGTGCGCCTCGTCATGTTTTTTTTTTTTTTTTTTTTCTTATTTTTTCTTTGTCTATTTGTCTTTCTGCAGTACCCTGTCTGTCTCTCCCCAACCCTCCTCCACCAACTCTGCTTCAGTCTCCCTGCCACCGTCCTTTCCGGGAACTTTAGGGTGGTGTCACTTCAAAATTTTGAGAAGTATATCGACCATAGTGAGACGTAACATTAACAATATTCATGTTCGTTGCATATAGAAGTTCATGTCAAATTTGTAATGTTTCTTGGCTTACAGTACAACTCCAGTGTTTTATTTATTAGGATTCAGAGGTATGAAATCACAGTTTCTTCCTACCCTCTTGACCTGTGTCAATCGGATTCAGTCATCTTATTGGTCTCTGCTGAAGCAGCCATGTCACGGAACTCAAGAACTCAAGAACTACAAGGAGCTCAAGAACTGCTCGTAACTCGTGGATGACTGCGGGTATTCTAAAATCGATTAAAAGAAAAAAAAACAAGCTCTACAGAGCGAAGGTAAAATCACCGACGCCAAATGATATACAGGGTTTTTTCCATTACCGTAATAAATTATATCATTTAATTCGTTTCACCAAAAAAAAAAAAATTACTATGAGACTATGTTAAAGAAAGCTCAGGGAAATTTAAGAGCGACCTGGGGTATCATAAACGAGGTATTGAACAAACAGAAGGCGGAACCAATTAGTGTATCAGGAATATTCAATCATGATAAACGTTATGTCAAAGATATAGATATTGCAAACACATTTAATAAATTTTTCACTAGTGTTGGTCCAGGGTTAGCTAAAAAGCTACCTTCAAGTCAAATAAATTTTAAAGATTGGATGAAAGTCCCCGCAAAAAATGAGCTTAAATTCGATCATGTTTCCTCTTTAACGGTATTAGATCATTTATACAATTTAGACTGCTCTAAAGCAGTTGGCGTTGACGACATTCCAATACGTATCTTAAAGAAAGTCGCAGAATATGTATATGAGCCACTGACCAACATCCATAATACGTCTATAGATTCTTCCACGTTTCCCGACTCTCTGAAAATCGCAAGTCATTCCATTGTTTAAAGGTGGGGACAGAGAGTTGGTTCAAATTACCGGCCTATATCTCTGCTACCAACCATCTCGAAAATACTTGACTGAGAAGCTTATTTGTAATTCACTAGTGTCTCATCTTGAAAGTAATCATTTTCTTTTTGATTATCAATTCGGGTTCAGAAAAAAGCGAAACACGGCATTAGCAACAATTGATTTCGTTTCAAGAATATGTAACAGCTATGCTAAGTAATTTCACCCACGGGTTCACCCTAGTAATATCGTGTGGATCCAGTGAAAAGTTCTGGGTGATGTAGCTAACTAAATTCACCCATGGGCTCACCCTAGTATATCGTCTGGTTCCAGTGAAAAGTCCACGGAACTCACCGGACATGGCTAGTATGGGTTGGGTGGTACTGCTAACTAATTAGTAAAGATCTGACCGCTTCGTCCTTCAGCTATGTACCGTTTGAACAAATTCAAACTTTACTTTAAGTGTCCAATTTCATCAAGCAGTTCTGGGTCGGCGAATGAATGCGCATTCAGGACTCGCAAACCATGTCTTTCCATCGCAGTTTTCAATTTCTCCGATCTCGCCACTGCGGCCCTAACTGACTCCTCAGACGCAACTTGAGTTGTGACAATGTATTTGGCGGTGTACCTAGTTTCGTCATAAAACTTTGACTTTTCACATTTCACACTCCACTTTTGTTTCGTAACCTGAATGGCATGAAAATCGCCGTGGGCATCAGTTATAGCCAAGTCGAAGTCTTTTGCATGACGGGCATGTACCAGTGTCCCCTGTCTTAATTCAGCTGGAATAACAGCAGAGTCGACTTCATTCAAAGACAGCTTCAATGCGGAAATGTCTAGTGTACCCCGTTGAACACTACCTTCAGAGTAGTAGAAGTATTCTAGGATGGTGGCTTCCATCAATGCACGACATATCACATTCTCTAAGATGCAACCAGATAAGGGACCGACCTCCCCACTGAACATTCTATGCAGAGCTTTAACCTGAGGAAGAGATATATAATTCTTGTTATATGTAAACTTTGCCTAAAACAACAGTTCAAAACAACAGTTCTAAAGAAGACGTGCACAGACGGGACTGTGTCATTACCTGTTGCGAGCAGACAAGCACTTCTGCGAAAATAACTGATTTTTCCTGAATACATCCCAGTTGATTTTTAGGTGATTTTTAAGCTCGCGTTCACCACGAAGTGGTGAAAAGCGAAGCTTCATGTGATTAGTCCAACTGGAATGTGTCCCGTGTCCCGGTGCTGTCAACAATGGATTCCAAATATGGAAGTCGTTCTGTTCCCAATTTGGGCAGTATCAATATTACCGACAACGCAACAAAATCGAGAACGCGATCGTCGAGGTAGTTTTTGCGGTGGCATTTTTAAGTCTTCCACCTTATTGCAGTTAAGACTGCGTCAGTCAGTCAGTCCGTCATGCTGTGTCAACAATTGCCTTTCAAATTTGAGCATCAACGAATACGCATGAAAAAACGAAGATATGGGAAGACGTTTTCTAGAATTATTTTGATTGTTATCATTGTATTCCTGAATTGCCAGTAGATCTGTTGCACTTCAGAACCATTATCACAGAGGTTTTGGTAAATTCTCGGTTGTTTGACAAGCGTAAGTCAAAGTTGAAAGACCCGTGACCACTGACAGCCCTGAGCGACTTCAGCTTATCGAAATATTTCTATCGTTTGACTATATTTGCTTTGCTTCGCATAGTTTTCGCCAGCAATGAAAAATGCTGTAGAGAACTGGAAGAAGAAGAAGAATTCGAAAATGAATTTGACCAAAACCGCAAGTAATGTCAACAAGTTATCAGATTTCACTTAAACGTATTCCACTTGAAACTCAGCCAAAAGAAGAAAGGCGTGTTTTCTTTAAGCACGTATTTAGTTTGAATGCAGCCCAGGCTGGAGTATCATGGTCTGTGATGAATATGTAGATGTTGAACATAAGCTGTGCATGACATGAGTAATGAAGTCACGGATAGACTTTTTTCAGTGCGACTCCGGAAGGTCTCCTTCCAGTTCAAAGATTGGTCGAAAGATTTGGCACTCGGTGAAGAATTTTAAATTCTCCCATTTCGAGCATCTAAGTTTATCATTTTCATCCTCTGCCGCCTTGTAAATGAGGGTTTTCAAAACTGAGACTAAATCGAATACGCGGTTCAGCAAAAGTGGAGGCCCGCGGAAACGGATGCGAACTTCCACATACCTAAAATTGAGCAAAGTTTTACGATGTGGCCTTGAGCCAGTTCTGTTAAATACCAACTCCCGCAAAAGTACTTTTTACAAATTCGCGAGCTTACAGCTTTCTAAGAACTTGCGAATGATGTGAGAGTGAAGAATACAAGTACAGTAATAAAAATCCATACTTACATACACTTTCAACCCTTGACGGTCTTCAAATATGAAAGATTTGGCAACATCTGCGGCCGCCGGGCTCACAGCACGCACAACATAGCCCCCTAATTCATGTTCATCACTTGCTTTCAGCAATGTCCACGGTAGATCTCCTGGAGACAAGCGCTGATCCAGAAGTTCAACTTCTTTGTTTGTTGACAACAGTGCAAGTATTTTGATAAACAGACCCGGGTCCTTCTTTAAGAAATGCTGTTGATCTTGCTTTAGTATAACCATCAACTTTGTAATAGTTGGAAGAGCTAGGCTTCTCAAATCCGGCATCCTAGTCAGCCAAGAGGATTTTATGACACACTCGATAACACTGCCAGGGACATAGCCAAGGTACTCAAGTAATTCTTGGTATCTCTCAGCTGTACCTGGCTAGTGAAAAACAGGCAACAACAACACATGTTAATATCATGATAAAATTCATGAAAAAAAAAAAAAAAAAAAGTTCACTGTAAGTTCTATTTATATAGTTGTGTACATTTAAATGCTGCTGGGGACTAAAAAAGGAGTTGAGTTGAAGAGAACGTAAATTTGATTGTACTTCACATTGCTATCCTCCATCTTTAGAAGCCTCATCAACCATGTTATTCAACAGCAGCAAAATGAGAGTGTTTCGAACTCTGTCCTTGTCAAATGTCATTATGTTTGCAACAAAGCACAGGTTTGAGCGGTGGCCCAGAAGGGTCACGCCTGCAAATTAAAATATTAATACTGCAAATTAAAGTGTTACTGGTGAATAAAATATATATTACCGCAAATTAAAAAAATATTACTGCAAGTTAAAACGCATTACTGCAATTTAAGTTTGTTGCAGCTTGATTCTCTTGTTGTTATACAGGAAACAAAAGCACTGTTGCTTTAAATTAAAATAAACAACACACACTGTTTAAAACTGCAGCAAAATTTATTTGAATTTAAAGCAACAGTGTTTTTGTTTCCCTGTATAACAACAATTACAAAATTATTTGCAGTGACAATTCTTTCTAATTCATAGCATTTTTTTTATATCCAGAGCAAACTATTTATATTTGCAACAACGTATCTAGAGAATCAAGCCGCAACAAACTTAAATTGCAGTAATGTGTTTTAATTTGCAGTAATATTTTTTTAATTTGCAGTAATATATTTTTAATTTGCAGTAATACTTTAATTTGCAGTAATGTTTTTTAATTTGCAGTAATATTTTAATTTGCAGGTGTGACCCTTCTGGGGCACTGTAGGGTTTGGCACCCTTTTTGTATTTTGAGACATGCCCGTTTCAAAGCTCAGCATACAAACTCCTGATTGGTCTGACAATTCAAACTCCAGTTGGCATCATCTGAAAGCAGCTTAAGCTTACAACTGTACAATGATCTCATCACACATGATTGAAAACGTTTGTCGTTTTAAACTTTTACATATTAACTAACCTGAAGGTGTTCTACCAATTGTACGGCAATGTCTTTTACTGGATTCACAATAACCAAGCCGGATAGAAATTCGTCTTTGCTGATGAGTTCTTCTGTCAATGTCACAAGACCAAGCCTTGAAGTGGCTGTGATGGTGAACCAATTCTAGAATTCATTAGAAATAGCTTCTATTAATTTATCATATAAATAGCAATCATCAGAGTCTGGAATTTTGTGGCTAAGATTTATTTGGTGTGCTTATGTTCGGGGGAGGGGGAGAGGGCTTATATTTGGAAGTTTAGAGTATTAAAACAGTGAACACAACACTTCTGTGCACAAGTCCAACAAATTCAATCTCTAATCCAGGTTCACAGAACTTCGACTAACATATACAATTCTATTTCTAAATAAGAACAAAACTGCCCGTCATTATACTCTGACAGTGGTTATTTTTTAGACTTTTTTAAACAGAAATTTCTGGACGGGAAGTAAATTATGATTGATTTTTAACGTGACAACAGACCAAAATTAATAATTTCCAGTTTTGGAATTGGGCCGTGTGAGGTACTGGAACCGACATTGTCCAATCAAACAGCAGAGCAAGTTTATCTTGAAGGAAAGTTTGAGTTTCATTAGATTGTAGAATCTATTTGTTGAGACTTTATTCAACAAGGGCACATTGTAGGCTGGTATATGTAAGTAGTTGTATAATACACCATATTTTGGATTTCCCCTGTCCATCAAAAGCTGTAAAGAGGATTTCCCCAATATGTTTAAATCTCAAATGGGATCAAAATAGTTCTCAATAGAGCAAATTATTTTACCAATAAATTCCATGCAGGTTTGTTATTCATTACATGATAATACTCACCTTATAAACCTTTTTTTCTTTTAACAGGAACTTCAAGTCACGCTTTGCATTTTCAGAAGGAGGCAGCATATGGATGTTATCAATGAAAAGAAAGAATTCCTCATTCCTTGCCATCTTTGTGGCCAGTTCATAATATTCTGTCTCTGATATATAGTCAGCTCTTTCCTAACAAGAAAAATTCAAACAGAAGACAGTAAATTTAACAATAATACAAACAGTGGCGTTCAGGTGGCCGAATGGTTAGCACGGCGGTCTTTCACCAATGCGGCGTGGTGTAAACAAGACCTTTAAGGAAGCACGTTTTTCACCTGTATTTTTTCTTTGCTATACATCCAAATATCTATGAAAAAGGCACTGTAAAGAAGTTACTCAGCAAGTAGCGATTCCCATCCCATATGGTTTTCTAAATCGTCAATAACGCTAACAGAACTTGCAAAAGTTAGTTATAAGCGGCTGGTCATCACAACACACAACTTAGGGCCTGATTACATGAGCTGGGCATGGCTGTGAAAATGACGGAAAGGAAAGGTTCCTTGACAGAAACTGAAATGCAAATGGACCTTGGCAAACCGAGCTGACTCTAGCTTCAGAATTCATCACAATAGTTAATTTGTTATTTTTTTATTTTTTTATTAGTCTCGTATCATATTGTTCATTTACGTGTGAAAAGCTAAGCCAAAGGCTTATGTGGCAAGGGTCAGTGGAAATACAAGATGTTTTTTGTTTAAGTTTGGAAGTTGTACTAAAGAGAAGTATTGGTAGTTACATCAATGAAATACTAGTTATAGTACCTAGATAATAATAAAAATAATAATAATAATAATAATAAATAATAATAATAATAATAATAATAATAATAATAATAATAATAATAATGATAATAATAATAATAATAATAATAATAATAATAATAATGATAATAATAATAATAATAATAATAATAATAATAATAATAATAATAATAATAATAATAATAATAATAATAATAATAATAATAATAATAATAATAATAATAATAATAATAATAATAATAATAATAATAATAATAATAATAATAATAATAATAATAATAATAATAATAATAATAATAATAATAATAATAATAATAATAATAATAATAATAATAATAATAATAATAATAATAATAATAATGAATAGTTATTTAGACAAAAAGTAGTAAGGTCACACTAACGACATATGTGATAGCACAGTAGCTACAATCCTAGACAAAATTGTCCGGACAACAGTCATGATTTGTGCCTGTCACACGACAACAAACACTCCCCCTCCCCCCTCCCATTTCAATGTTGGAAAGCGGAGAACCAAGGCATATTGTGTGTGCGTTGTCAAGTTTATGTCTTCAACATTGTCGAGGGGGGGGGGGGGGGGGTATACATAACCATTGAATCTGTGAGCTGAGAGCCGCTCAGGATACTGTGTCCCACACAATTTTGTCTAGGATTGTAGATAATGTTGAAGACATGAACGACTCAGCAATCTCTCGTTGCAAGAGCAAAGTACAGACAGTTATTATCGATAACACAAAGACTATAGAAAAAGGCTAAATAATAAAGAAAGGCTGATTCACAGTAAATAATCAAGTATTGTCCTGAACGGATATTCCGAAGATATCCAGGATGACTCGAACAGACTCGGTACGTAATCATTAACTAACAAGACGCAACACAATAGTATTAATATAGTGACGTTGTACTCACAGCAAACCTTGTCGATTTTCCCTCTCTTTCTGCGAGCTTGAACAGAGCTTTGAGGAGTGATGTCTTCCCTACGCCCTTCGCACCTTGTCATGAAGAATTAGAAATTTCCTTAGCAAATAACAGCAAACCCGACCGGGCAATAAATGCTATCTCCTTCGTATTGCTCTCGAAGCCGAGTTATCATCGACTAAACTTCCAAGTGCGACCGGGCCCTTACCTGCCAGACAAAACACAATATGGAAAGGTCCTCTTTTCATAATGTCTTTGAACCTATAAAACAGAGGGGTGGGAACATAATCATGATTCGACATTGCCTCCACGCAAATTGCACAGGGTGCAGAGGAGTTGCTTTATTACGTAAAACCCTCTTACATGAAGGATACCGCAGAACAATTGCATCGCGGGCGCGCGAAGGCGTACGTTTGCCATAGAGTGGTAAAGTGTGACGTCATCATTTTGCAAACTTTTCCATTCAAACCTCAAAACCACATCATGCGATATACACAGCTGCTGAAAGAACGTGTGCAAAATTTCAAATCGCTAGCCCTATTGAAAGCGAAGATAGAGAAGTTTAAAGTTCGAGATAGTCTTAACTAAATATATCTTATTTAGCGTTGGTTCCAAATCAAAGGAACCAACACCAAATAAGAGGGTTTAGTATGAAGCAATTTGAACTTCAAAAGCCTATATCTCAGCTGTTTAATGCACTAAAGAGCCAATTTTTTCTGTGTGAACTTTTTTTAGATAGGCCATTCTGAAGAATTGCGCAAAGTCCATTGTTTCCGAAAAAATATTTTTATGACGTCATCACTTTACCACTCTATTGTCATTGCGCCAGATCTACGTCACATCCGTCACCAGTATGCTACGGTTCACATCAGCGAAAAACATGTTCCAACTTTCGTCCCTTGTAATTATTTATACTTAGTACGCGTCATGTCAGTGTTTAGGCGCGCGTATACCTTCTCGCGCCCGCGATGAAATCGTCTTGCGGTATCATTCATGCAGGTAATCAGTGATACAGGGTTTTACATAATGGTAAGCAAGCGAACTCTTCTGCGTCCTGTGTAAATTGGCGAGTACGCCCGCTTCGTCATCCCTCAAAAAGGTGACGTCAGCGAATTTTTCCAAGGATGGGTACCCCCTCCCGCAGTCTGATTATATTATGTCAGCGGTCGCCCCTCAACAGTAATAACTGACTGACAGAAGTGCAGTGATAAATAAACGTCACATCGGAGTGAAATAGCGTGTACGAAGAAAGACGTAAAGTATAAAGTATCTAAGTTCTTAAAGCGATTTATTTGAAACGTGCATACAATACTCTTTTATAGAAAATTAACGCTTCGTGTAAATTTAGTAAATGGGCTAAAATCAACGTGAATTAGAGAAAAATATGCACTCTTAATTTCACATTTCTGCACTGTTAATTACACATTTTTGCACTGTTTGGGATAAATTGACGTGCGCTCAGCCAATCAGAATGCAGAAATTATTGCATGCATGTTATTAACCAAGACACAAATCCATCAATGAGTAATCAGGAGATTAATATTTCAAACGAAGTCAAACTCTGTCGAAATCTTTTTCAATGACACAGTCTATTATAAACTACCACTTTAATTTTGTTTTCAAAAGAATTGCTCAATTTTCAATTGAATAGATATATCAACCTATTGACCGATAGGCCCGGTACATCAACAATACATTATTCAGTTTAGTGATCGATTTGTATATTTGGTCTATTTTCAGTTGAATGCATATACCAACCTATTTGATTTATTGACCGATTTGTCTATTTTCTCAGTTTTCAACTGAATGGATATATCAACCTATTTGATTTATTGAATGATATGCCCTAATACATAAACTTATTCGATTTATTGATTTATTTGCTAAACTTTCAATTAAATGGATATACCAACCTATTTGATTTATTGACCGGTTTGTCTATTTGCTCAATTTTCAATTGAATAAACATATTGACCGAGGCCAGTGCGCTCTGGCCTTTCACCGGAGCCTTAGAAGGCGAAGAACAACTACCAAACGCAGCTCAGATACGAGTGAAGCAGAACGTTTATTAATTGCAAAACCCGAGCTTATATGAGGATCAGTGACAGTCAACTACGTCACATCCGACAGTAGCCAGGTACATGTGTTGTGCAACACCAAAACGAACCATATGAGGTTTCTCTCGACACGACCGATACAAATCATAACGACAATTCCTAGTGACTACAATACAGCAGAAGAGGGTAAATTCTGGCAAACTACAAGTTCGTTACAATATGAACCTATTTGATTTATAGGTTGAGATATGCTCATCAACTTATTCGGTTTATAGGCTGATTTATCTATCTGCTAAATTTTTAATTGAATGGATATATCAACTTATTTGATTTATGCGCCGATCAATGCGAAAGTTCAACATAATGATATTTACCCGGAAACTGACAAAAACTCCTCCTCGTTTCCGGGAAAACAGTTACCCCCCCACGTCGTTCTGAAAGCGAAAGCCCGCCGCAGTTTCATTTCAGAGCAAGAAAGGGAAATTGGTTTCTCTCCGGCAGTTGAAAGGTAAGGAAAGCTAGCGAAAACAATAAGCATCAATTGATGAAAATCAGTTCACGTGTGCTCGAAGTAGAAACAATTCTTTCCTACTCTTGTGTACAGCCTTCCTTCCGTCATTATACTTCGCTGTGACAAAGAGATTAAGTTTAGAGTCATGGCTTCACAGTGCTTGGTATATTCACACCAAGACAGGATGATCCTCTCTTGATACCCACCCATTGCCGTTTGCAAAAGCATCTGTTTTTCGTTTTCTGCTGTCTTGTGATCGGACTGGATTCTTCGTTTGCAACCACGCGGTTTTCACGGGTCGCGCGACCGCAGCACCCTTAAAATAACAGATTGTACCTTTTTGACTCCATAACTGAAAAGTACTCACCTAAATTAGTTTATTTGCCAATTTTGGATTGTCTTGGCAGCGATAATTTGTTTCTTTTTGGGGATTAATAGATCAAATGGAGTTTTGCAAGCGGCCGCCAAGTTGGAGGATCAAATGGCGGCCATTAATGAAGCTGATGTGCAACTAAGTTTGATAATTGTGGTGGGAACAGTATACTGGGGGCAATTTAATAAACATTTACACGTGTATTTTACAAGTTGGACCGATTATTCTACCACTAAACGAACTCTACTCAGCAAAGTCTACAATATTACAGACTACAGGTCCCCAATGCACAGCCACAACAGTATTTGGCCATTGTATTGGATTAAAGTGTGTTTTAACGTGTGGAGAAATTGGTCCGACTTGTAAAATACACTTGTAAATGCTTTATTGATTTGGCCCCTGGTTGTGTTTGGCCTTGAGTCAAATTTAATGTCAGATAAACGGGCCTAAAATGCGTGGTCCTAAAATTCGAATCGATCTCGTGATTTTTTAAAGATCATTTAAAAATGATTTAAAATGATTTAGGAGTCACGAAAGAAGAATGAAACGATACTCTTCCAATTCCTTTACGAAACATAGGTCCGAAAAGCGTACGTGAAGCTATTTGCTGGTTGATGATCGTCTATGATAGTGCATCGGGCGTGAGAGTTCGAACTATCATTGAATATTATCACCGTATGATCGGGATTTTGCACTATGCCAGCTACGTACTATGCATGACCAAACACAAATGCACAAACATGACAGTTTATTATATGATTATTTTGAGCTGATCGACATAAAAGGAGCAAGCTTGCCAAAATATTTCAAGTCGTTCTGTAAATTTCTGCGAGGTAAGCCAGATTTTGACTCGTTATAATAGTTTCGTATTAACGTAACACACTCCAGCCAAACAAATCCGTTTCTCGTGCTCTTCGAACGGTGGTGAAAAGGATTCACAATAAAATTTCCGGTCTATTTTTCATTAGCGACAAAACCCGCTTTTACTCATAAACAAACAACTCAGACATACCACAGTCGATTATGTGTCAACAAACATATCATGCGAGGTAAACCGGATTTTGACTCGTTATAATAGTTTCGTAACGTAACACACTCCAGCCAAACAAACCTGTTTCTCGTGCTATTCAAACGGTGGTGAAAAAGATTCACAGTAAAATTTCCTGTCGGTTTTTCAGTCGATTTTTCATTAGCGACTGCAGAATCCGCTCGAGACAATTTTATAAACAAACAACTTAGACATACCACAGTCGATCTGCATCTGCAATTATGCCGTGAAATCATGTGTCAACAAACATATCAGCGAACACAAAAAGACTCGGAATAAGTTTTACCTTTGCCAAAACATGTCACACCATCCAGCTGTGCTCCTTCTTACGTGAGCGGAGCGTATATTCGCAAATGTGTCCAGAAATGTCGCTCAAAACGTGAATCTGTGTCGCCTGTTTGCCAGATACTACGGATATGTCAGCCAGGGGCTGAAAGGGAGCAGATTTCCACATACAACCAAATAATCGGCAGCACTCATAGCCGCCATTAAATAGTGTTTTGATTCTCCACGTGCGAGAGAGCCATATTTAGAAGACCCCTCCCTGAAGAGGTAATTTAGCTTCTGGCATTCTGTCGCCAAGTTATAACATTAGCACGGAAACACTTTACTGGAAATCCCTTTGTGCATTCTTTGTGTTAAGTAGATAATAAAAGACAAACTTTCTCACAGGTCCTGCACCACGACGGCTTTTATATGGATAACACTTCATGCCCCTCCCCCCTCAGTAGTTTTTGCTACCTAGAGGGGGAACATTTTATTGACCTAATGAGATGGGCCGAACGGCTGTTAGTCCAAACCGCCGACATAGAAGCTATTTGCATATATGCAAATAGCTTCAAAAAGCAATCCGAAGGAAATTGATAATTCGGCCGTAAACAAGCCAAGATACTGAGGTTCGCAAGGCGTACGCGTGTCTGCGAGTAATAATATTATTAGATTATGATAATCGCAGATACCACCTTGCCATGGCATGGATTGGCCTGTTACTTAGATAGGAAGTCAAGTGCTGCACGTAAAGAAAGGAATAAAATAATGGTTTGTGTTACTACATTGCGTGACGCCGCACACATTTCTCACCAAATTTATTCATGTAGTCAGAATCTGGACTTTGTCACTGATTGGTTAATCGCTTCGTGACCATAGTAACTGAAAGCTGCTAAGTTTGGACTGATTTATGCAGTTCTGTTTGACAAAGAAATTGGCGATCGCGAGCGAGAAGAACTGGCAAAGTGAAGTTGCTACCTCGCGCGCCCAGAGGTTCCCTACCTAGCGTTTTCCTCTGCCGCTCTCTGTCAAGCCTTTAGTCTGAGAAACCTCTGAAACCAATGTACCTCAATTTTGGAGGGAGAAATAAAAATACATGGCATGACAGCCCACTTTTCTGTTCCCAATATCGGCATTATCAGAGTAACAGTTTACCCAAGCCTTCTTTTCCTGGGTAAGTTATATATGTATATTTCTCTTTCCGCAGCATGTCATTCTTCGCCCCTGCACTGCATGGAAATTTCCGCAATCTCCGCCTTGGTCAGACTTTCAACGTCCAGACATTTGAAAAGGGGATACATCCATTTGATGAGATTTCAAAAGTTGAAGATAACAACAAGCAATTTGACTGCCAGTGTAAGGTTCTTCACACAAGCGACAACTTTGAAGAAATAAACGACAGCTTTGTCGGCGCCGAAATGTCATTGAAGCTCATTGCAACACGTCTTTCTGGAGGTGTAGGGAGTTCCAAGAAAAAGACAGAGCAAGTGGGCGTCACTGAAGTATTCGTCAATATCAAATGCACAACGGTGGGTTTGCCAACTAGTATATATATAATCAACCATATAAAGAGGTTATTACACGGGAAGGAGTGCAATAAGGCGGAGTATTTTTACGAGTCGGTTTTATTTTTTCGAGCCTGCTTCAGGCGAGAAAAAATAAAACTGACGAGTAAAAATACATCCGTATTGCACGACTTTTCGTGTAATAAATTGTTTATTATACGACAAACGAAAGCAGGGCAAACGTTCTCGCCGCGCGCAAAATGGAACAAAAAATGACGCGTTCGTAAACTTTTCTTGCGAACATTGATCACGTAAGCTAATAAACCAGTTGATCTGGTTCCTGACGAGTGCAATACGCTCCCATCTTTGCACTCGTTTTGGCCCGTATTTGCACTCCAAAATGTGAAGTCGTGTAATAAAACGATTTATAAACTGGTGTATCAACTAAGTGTTGATGAGGGTAATGGAACGCCGTCAAAGAGACAATAGCTGACGTTTCGAGCGCTAGCCCTTCGCCATTTGCTCTGACGAAGGGCTAGCGCTCGAAACGTCAGCTAGTGTCTCTTTGACGGCGTTCCATTACCCTCATCAACACTTAGTTGATACACCAGTATGTCTTCCGCCACGCCGACGCAGTCAACCTAGTTCCCTTAAGAGCTGGTATTACATAAATGATTTATGTCATGTTGGTGATGTTTAGAAATTGTACCATACAAAAGTGACGTGAATCAGTTCAAAAAGACTCTAAACTTATTGGCATCATTTGGGCGTGTGTTCATTTACTCATCCTGGATGTTACTGGTGTTACTGGAACACATACGGTACAAAATAATAATTCGTTTGCTCTAAGGCAATCAAATCATGTTCGTTTGGAAAATTAGTGTATTCTATTCCTGAATGGTCCCCCCCCCCCCCCCCCCCCAAATATAACTGGCAGTGTGTTTCGACATTTGAGTTTACATGTACTAAAAAACGCGCAAAAACAAACAGAAAAGGAAAAGATTGATCCTTTCTCTCGCGCTTGTGTGGTCCTGGTTTACAAGTAACTTCTATGTGATTGCGCTTGCGTACGTGATTGTGCTCCGCGCATGTCGTATGCGTGTAAACGAGCCTTCAGCAACATCAATCTCCGTTTTCCTTTCTATTTTTAGGTTACTGAAATAGTAGATGGCGATAAAATTAAGATTAAAGCTAACATCGGTTCCTTCGATCGCGATTTAATCGGAACGCACTACGTCAGTGCCGTTAAGTATGGAGCACAACTGTCGGCGAGCTTGAAGTTAAAGACTTCGTCAGTAGTCGACAGGTAAGCTAACTGAATCCGTTATCAGAACTGCGTTCATCTGACGTACTACGATCTGACGTACTAGTAATTTATGACCCATCAAATATTTCCTCCCGCGCGTGATTGGTAGAATCGTGACACGTGACCGAATAACGTCCGCTCGTGAGCGGACGTTATCAGCGAATAACCCCCGCCTGGCGAACTAACGCTGTTTATTGACAATATCCGAACACAGTTCTATTTGTTTAGTCACAAAAATCATTACAAGACGACTACTGAGGAGGGCACCAATTTATTGGTCAAAAAGCAGTTCCAGAGAGCACTAAAAAGCTTCACAGTTTCCGCGCCGTTATTTGTGCTGTGAGAGGAAGTATTTGAAGGATAATAAAGACAATAAACTACTTTTGGCTTCGGAAATATGCACAGATACCATAGTACTAAGAACATAAGATTGCAAGATCGCAAGAGACCCATGTACCTCCATCCCACTCATGCACTTAAAGTTTTCTCGGAAAATCTAGTATCTCTGTAATTTGCAGTTATGTATCACTAATACCGTTATATATATTTTTTGTAAAGTTACGAAAAGAAAGGAGGTATAGGCGGTGGACTGGACGAATTAACAACTGCTAGTGGTGGACTGCAAGCCTACTTGAAGCAGTTGTTCGGTGGATGCAAAGATAAAAGTACCATTGACATAAAGTATAGGGCAACGGAACAGCCAGATATGATACCAACAAGCCCTGAAAACTTTATGAAACTCGTCAACACCTTTCCGGATAGGCTGTCGCAGACTAATGGAGGCCGTGGAAATCCTTTGGAGGTATGGGCTTGTTGTGTTTTTCATCTCAAATGCGCTCGCTTCACACCTTCCAAAGCCTGGGTTTTGCGCCAGCGTTCGAGCGGTCGCCGACAATTGTCTGCGATCGTGTACGATCATATGGAAACACACCCTGAAAGCGATCGAAAAATATCGTCCCAGAATGTATTGTTCTCCTTTGGTACTATGGCAACGCTAGAGGCTCCGCTGGCTAATATGTGTGTGGTCGTTCAGTCGGCGATCACACGGTTGAATAGTTCCAGCCATCGTGAGCAATCCCATGGAAACCACTGGTTTATCCACACATGCAAATACACATACACACACGACACATGTACGTACAAATTCACATAAACAAATGCATATTTATATTTATATGCCTGGAAAGTGCAAATGAGACATTTTTGTGCTAATTAAGCTCATCTCCAGAAATTGTCCGAGCCCAGAATGTATTGACAATGTAGTTACATTTTGTAATAGCCTTCAAATGGGTAAATGGCAAAGATGCTTGGCTGCTTGTGCTCTACTTGTGTTTTTTTATTTTATTTTTCATATGGCTTCTCCGTTCACTATTAGTTCGAGCTGCAGACACTTGGGACAGTTGGCATTACACAAGGAATCAAGTACAGGAAAAACCGGACTTTTGCGCATTTAATGGGGGAATTTAGAGAGCAATTCCATGACCTTTGCTCCTGCTCTGCACATCTGAAAACGTACCTGAAGGAGGCTGGTAGTTCCAGGCATCCAGATCTCGTGGCGCTTCGCAACTGTACTGACGAGATGCTGCAGAAATTCCACGTGGCTATAAATAATCTTGGCTTTGATGGAGATGAAGTTCAATTCCATGAAAGTCGAGAGGCCTACAAAGCAGCAATCAACGGGGAACCAGCACCTGGGAAATTCATGGTCGAAAGGGAGAGACTATTACAGGTAAGAATGCTTAATAGTCTACACACAAAACACATTGATCCCCGAGACATACGCAAACTGATTTTGTGAATGTCTGAGGCGATCTCCTTCATGTAAAGATCAACAGAGTGAACACCTTCTTGCACCGCGGGGTCTTTTGGGAATGGCCATTACTTTTTGAATTTTGTTTTGAGAAGTAGAAAGTGAAGCAGATTAAAAACTTGAAAACCGAAAACGCAACAATCTCACAGAAAAGACCATGTTCCTCTTCAAAAACGTCGAGTTTGACCCGCAAGTCAGTTGGTGAAGTTCGGATCGACATAGACGACAACGGGGCTTGACTTCTAGTCTTGATTTGCTCAATATAAAAAATTCAGCTCTGTATTAGGCACGTCTCGTCCCGGAAAGGGCTCGTCACAATCGCAATTTGAAAACTTCAACAGTGAATGAAAGTAAAGTTTGGACAAAGGAAATGAAATTATCCCAGAATCATTTCCGAGCCTTGCAAGGTACTAATCGCAACACACCATTTCGTTTTGAATGTTTGTCGTCGGACGACTGCACCGCAGGGTCTTCTGGGAGTCAATTCCCCACACTGCAGAAAAAAGTTACAACTCAAGATACACGTCCGAGATTTTTCTCTCCTTTTTGTACAATTCAAGCAGCCAAATGCACCGAGCAAACGACGTTGAGTGACAACTGAAAGGAGTTGAAATAGTAAAGCGTCGCATGAGATACAACTCATCTTGAACATCATTATTTACTGTATAAAGCAGTGATAGACGAAGTGCCGAGCTGCAGGGCAAGAAAAATCTGTTCGGCATTCCGACGTTGTTCAAAGTAGAGGATTCTTTGCATAAGCATTTGCTCCATATTCCCCGATTTGTACGAGAATTTTGCCTGTTCGTCTGTCGACTGATTTCTAATCCTAACTTTGGCGTTTGATTGTTTTAAGGTACCACTATGCCTACATAGAAATTTGTAAAGCCATACAAGAATAAATAACTGGATAGTAGAGTCATTAATTCCAATGAAATTCATACCTGTGCTTAATGTGTTAAGAGGGAGAACATAGGCTACAAAAAATTGTCCAGGTAACATTTTTTTTTGTTTTCAGCAACTTGGTATTGTTTCCAAGATCAAGGTAGGTTACGTTATTGTTTGTTTCTTTGTATTGTCATTCTTGAGCAGCACAGACGTCGGCCTTTTAGGGTGAGAGCTAGTTAGCACAATGCAAAAAAGTACGGTGCATAAAGTAAAACTGAGTACTTTCGCAACAATTGCAGCAACTTTCAATCGCCGTTGCACCGTCTAACATCACTCCAGCAACTTCTTTCTAAGCACGACGAGGAGCGCATGCCGCACTTCGTATTCAAACCTTAAAAAATTAATTCTGTCATTTTAACGTGTCGAATTTAGCGCAAAGTTCCCGATGTGCCAGTCACGAGTTCTCTGCAACCTTCCTCGGTTAATGCAAGTTGCCGAGATTGCGTTGCTTAGTGTAAAACCTCACCTGAGCTACTGCAACGACCCCTGAGAAAGTTGCAGTGTTAACCGCGCCTTAAGCAACAGTATAGCGATATACAGATAAAGCAAGTTTAGTACAATGATCTTAAGACGAATAAATGCCTTCGTAGCTATTAAACTAGTATCAAATTCGTGCTGTTATTTCAATCGCGAATACGTTCGCACAGTAGAGCAGGTCTTCCCTTGCAGAATCTGTCGGCTTCCATTGATAACAGAATTCAGAGCTGACGGAACTACCGACGTTAAATAAAATAACTTTACCTTTAATCTGTGAAGAAGAGGTTAACCCAAGACCCATCCTCACTGAGCAGCTAAAGCGATCTGAGATCAATCCAAGCTGCATGCGAATTGAGTGTGAACAGTTGACGTTTTCTTAATTACTCCTCAGATCGATTTAATCCCGAAGCAGTTGTTATAGTTAGGTGAAGTAATATTCGTGTTTTCGTATATTCAATAGCTACGGAGAGGAAAACCATTTAAAGCTATTCTCCTTGGAAAGACTGGAAACGGAAAAAGTTCCACGGGAAATCAAATCATTGGCAAAAATATGTTTACTGTTAGTAACAACGCAACGTCTTGCACAAGACGCTATCAAGCAGAAGGAAGGAACGCTGACAGGGACATCTGTGTGTTCGACACTCCCGGCTTCATGGGCATGCCAGTTCAAACGATCAAGGCAATCCAGAAAGAGTTGGACGAGCATATTGCTGAGCTGAAGGAAGTGCATGTGAAGCTTGCTGGTGGTATCGATGCCTTTCTTCTGGTTGCGCGTTATGGTAGCAGAATTACCGATGAGGAGTTTAATTCCATGACGATGCCCGTGAAGCTGTTTGGAGAAAAGGCAAAGCAGCACATGATTCTGATCCTTACTCATGGTGATGAAGCCATTCAGATGGCTCAAGCAGACGGAGTGTCTGTCAACGAAGAGGTTACCAGGTGGCTACAAGGTCTTCCAGATGAGATGAAAGAGTTTGTGTTCCAGGAACTCGATGGGCGGGTGGTGCTATTTGACAACTCTTCACCGGTTGGTGCAGCGAGCGATGTCCAAGTCAAGCAAGTGGCTCAGTTGGTGGAAACCATTGATGCGATGATGAAAGGAAAGGATCCCTTTGTAATAACTCTGAACAAAGACGTATTATGGCAAGTTCTTAAAGCATTAGCTGGCCTGGGTGGCCTGACGCTGTCAGCAGGTGTTGTTATTGCGGCATTCGCGGGATTGAGACTTCGGTAGTTTAAAACTGCTTCCGCTGTATGATTGAGGTGCCTAGAGGTATACACTCCCCCAAATTTTGAGTTATCTATTAAATTTAATGATTAGTTATGCCTTTCAGAAAGTCTTTTCGAATTACTGACTTGCTGCCAGAGCCAATGCATTTAATGTATGCTCTAATATGGTAGTCTTTAGGCAGAGTGTGTCATTGTTGCTCAGTAAAGGCAAATTGGGGGCTCAAATATATCTGTTCAATACATATATCAATATTGACATTACTTTGTATCAGTCGCAATTTTCACTCTATTACCTTCGCTATTGTACCATTCAAGATAGTTCTCAAGTTATGATCAAGCTAAAGTTGCTCAACCAAGAAAGGCATTTTTCGTCGTGCAAGGACTTTTTCGGTCTTAGATCAGGTCCTTTGAGTCTTTCTTATTATAGTTAGCATTATGATAGCCTTAGAATAGAGTTACAATATATCAGCTAAAGCTTATGTTGCTGAGCCAACAGATTTATCAAGGCTCAATTGACATTTAATCGTTAGTCGTTGTCATTTTAACTTTCATTTTTTCTATAACCATTGCAATAGTTTGAAGAGGGTTCTGCAATAAAAAAGCACTCAAAGATGACGAGGTCGCCAAGTTTAAAAAAATCGTAAAATATCTTGTCCTATTACTCTCAGCCGTGACGAAATTTTACAAAAAGATGTCTGGGGCTTGGTAACCACTACTTTGATTTTTTGCCTACATGTCAAATGGCGGCCAAAAATCGTGACAAGGTCTATTGTATGAGGAACCGCACTTCGGCTGAAATCTTACCGCCGGCCAACTAGAATCTCTTCTATTCCCATGCAGCCATCCTGTAATGATAAATACATCCACATTACAGTGAAACCCCGTTAATACGACTCACCACCAGCGGACCAAAACATACTGGTCGTATTAACGTGTAAGGGTCAAGTTTTGTAGCTGGCCTCTTTCAAATGACGTCATGACAGTTATGATGAGATTTCACTTTCCTGATGACTGTTTGTGAGCATCCAGAACGCAGATGCAATTTATTGCAACAGAACTAAGAGTTTTTAAAACAGGAACAAAATGCTACAAATTTCCTTTTTCGAAACAAAGCTCTAGGAGAGCTCTCCATTTTGTTTGGTCGTATTAACGGGGTGAATTTATAAAGGGAAAAGCCCATTGGGATTTCAAAAAGTGGTCGTTGGTCGCATTAACGGGGTGTTTGGATTAACGGGGTTTTTCTTAGTGATAAGAAAATGACTGGGCGTTTGGTCGGGACAAAAAATAGTGGTCGTAATAACGAGGTGGTCGTAAGGCGGGGTTCTACTGTATATATTTTAAAGGATCTCAATATCTTAGAACTATTTTTGTAATTTGTTGAAATTGATTTGTTCGCCTTTGTAAAATAAACATGTATGAGTGAACATAAAGTGGCTTTACAAGTTTAAAGCATGCAATAATGTGCAAAATTATTAAAAGGAAAAGAGAGCTTAACAGGGACATTCATCTTTAGTTCCTGTTTTCTCAGAGAGTTTTGCAGGTTTTATTTCAGTGTTCCAGTGCAAGATGACTGGTATCAAGACTGGAGAGCAATCCACAGTTACACTAAAGACAAGACAAAATTATCGTAGTACAAGAATTGTTTGCGTTTATCGGTGAATTAAACTGTGTCCGCGGCCACTGGCACTTCGATTGTTCGCCGCACGAAACCAAAACCCTTCTGGGGTCGTGATAGTAAAACCTTAGAACCATTCTTGACCAGTTTCGGACTGTTTGTAACTAAAATCACAAATGCGTAGAGTGGTAAATAGCAGCATAAATTGATGAAATCCGGTGATTGCCTTATCCCCCCTCTCCTCTCCCCCATCCCCCAGGTTCCGGCTTATAGTTTCCTTTAAATCAGGATGCAGTCAGATCGCATATGATTTCCTGCTGCTCACGCTCAGGGAAAAAATCAAACACGAAAAAGCCATCCTTTCTTTGACACTTCTGCTTAAGTCACGATATGCTCAGAATGCAAGCCAGGCAACTAGACTTCCAAGGTGCAGTTAAGATCAACATTCCATCGGTTTAGAATTATTTGATGGAAAGCGAAGGCTTCAAGGTCAAGATATCCCGTGCGCGCATTCGGAATTTAAAGTCTAAGTGAAAGCACCCCATACTCTCTATTGGCATCTAAACGGAAAGTTCGTCACTGTCCGATCAGCAGTTGAGAAGGTAAGGAAGACAAGTACGAGGATCGCGCAACAAGCCGGTGTTAGCGTAAGATGAGTAGCCTCATAAATATATATCGTGTAGTTGAGTTGTGCGCGCGATAGAACTGTTGTCCTTCGCAGTGAACTAATGGTAGACCGAAATAATACACATCAGAGGCGGTCTGGGCTAGGAAGGAATTACTGAACCAGTCAGGACAAGAACAGAAGCGAAGACATGTTTTCTTCTTGACGTCATTCAAGTTATTCAATAGACTCTTTCATTATAACTAGCATTATGATTATAAAAGACTTGCAATATACAAGTCAGTAAAATGTATGGAAGTGGAACCTCGCTATAACGAAACACCGTTATAACGAACACATTTTCCCAGTCCCTTGGCCTTTGTTATATCGAGGTTTCACTGTACTGTCGTGTAAACGCAAAAAATGTTTCCGTCCAGCAGCTGAAAGGTGATGTACCGTAAATGTAGCCTCGTAAATACCATGTAGTTCATTTGTGTGTGCACTTTGACAAATGGTGGAACGAAACAACACGGCCATGCAGTAGAGTCGACCAATTATTGAGCTAGTCGGAGAAGGAATGAGAGCATTCTTTAGCGCAATCCGAGCTTCACTGAGTTCTGATGAGTCTGATTGTACAAGGTGCAGCCAGAGTGAGGTAAGAATTGCTTTAATTGAATTGTGGTACTGTAACTTCTGTTTTTGTTTTGTTTTAGGGATTGTTGAAGTTTTTTCTTTCCAGCAAAGTATTATTACCAAATTTTTCGGGGCTGATGATGCAAGCTTACCAACTGGTAACAACTAGGATTTCCCTACAAACTCTCATCACTTTGGCATATAAATCACTGTGTATAACTAACATGCCTAGTTCTGACCAATGAATTATGAATTCGAATATGAGATTGTGATTTGTGGAGATATTATAGCAGGAAAACTACCCATCATCTTTGAACCTCTTTTTTGCTTAAGAAGCGTAGTGATGGTCGATGATTGGCTCCTAATTCTCACGCCCGCCTGTCTAAAATATCAAACTCATTGCATACAGACAGCTCCGTATATAATTTGTTTTTACGACTAACCTGTGAATACCACAATAAATTATGAAGCACAATACTGTGTTCGCAGCTTTTGAGACGAAACTGAAAATATTTTACTTGTGTTGTCTTAAAGCCATTTTTCTAATCTGGCTAGCTATATCATCCATTTCCCAAGCTTAAGAGTGCAAATTCTCTCAAATTTTTAAGAAGAAAATAGACGAGGGTTGTAGTGAGAATTGATAGTATAATCAGCCGTTTCATAAATGTAAGCCGTGTCAAAAATTATGTTCTCTTTACTGTGTGATATATTTCTGGTGAGTAGTGAAGGAGAAAATTAAAATTGATCGCTGTTCACATGTTCTTTAGCTACGACCAGGAAAACCACTTACGGTTCTTCTCCTTGGGAAAACGGGAAACGGAAAAAGCTCAACAGGAAATCAAATCATTGGTAAAGAAACATTCCTTTCAAGTGACAGCACCAAGTCAACTACAAACCGTTATGTAGCTGAAGAAAGGAAAGGCGACAGAAAAATCTGCGTGATCGACACACCCGGGTTTATGGGCATGCCAGTTCAAACACAATCGGCTACCAAAAAAGAGTTAGACCAGCATGCCGCTGAGGCGAAGGAACTGCATGAGAAGCTTGTTGATGGTGTTGATGCCGTTCTCCTGGTTGCACGTTACGGCAGCAGAATCACTGATGAGGAGTTTGAGGCCGTGATGATGCCCATGCAGCTGTCGGGGTTTGGAGAACGAACAAAGCAGAACATGATTCTTGTCCTAACTTATGGTGATCAGGCCATTCAGAAAGCTGATAGAGAAGGCGTATCGGTCGACGAAGTGGTCGACAGTTGGCTAAAAGATCTTCCAGATAAGTTGAAAGAGTTTGTGTTCAAGGAACTCGATGGGCGTGTGGTGCTGTTTGACAACTCTCCGCCGAAAGTTGGTACAGCGAGCGAGATCCAAGTCAAACAAGTGGCCTTACTAGTGGAAACAATTGATGCGATGATGGAAGGAAAGGAGCGCTTTTTCATAGAGGACATGTCCGAAGGCGAAGTATCGCAATGGCTTACAAAGATTTGCATATTAGGTGGCCTGCCGTTGAGTGCAACTCTTGTTTTGTTGGCCATTGTGTTTTCTGCTAAACCAAAACTCCCTTGAGGTGGTTATCTCTGCAGTATCAATTTATACTCGTTATTGGTAAGACTCAGTCAGTGGTCCAGGCTGCAGCCTTTTAATGCTAGAGTTTCTGTTAAGATTACTAGTCGTGCCTTAAGATTCAAAAAGCGCTTTTCGGAATCATTAAGCTGCTAAGCAAAGGCATCTACTACTCATATATGTGATCCCACTATTCATTTATTAAAGTCAAGTAGGTAGTTCAGTCAAGTGGTAAAGCCATATCACTATCAACGGCTGGTCATTTCAGGTTATATTGCTATAAAGTAGCACTATTCTAGCTTTGAAGAAGACTCTGCAACATTTGAGCTTAGTCTTAGGGACTTACCAAGACATGAAGTAACTTGACTGTACAATACATGTTTGCGCTAGTTTTAGCGTCAATTTCTGGATATTATTATCTTGTGCATAATTAAAGCGATAGTCTGTTCCTATAAATTAACACTAGCTTCTTTGTTCCGCCACAGTTAGAGAGTGCCAATTACTGGTAATATAGAAAAATAGATGTTGAAGCCAGGAGGCCCAAGGCACCTAAACGAATTGGAGTGCCATTTACGGTAATATAGATTTAGAATATTACTATACTAGGTTGCTAAAGCGCTACACTGTTTCAACAATTCAGTTTGCATGTTTAGAAATCCAGTATCAAGTAGCTTAATAAAGTGTTTTTGTTAATATAGTAACATTATATGTAAACTCCTTGTCAATTCTGTTTTTGACCTTTGGTTGAGTGTGTCGTTCGCGCCTGACGTCAATTGAAACTGGATACTACGCGCGTTCAAATGAAACAAAGTGGGGAACTTTGGGATCGTGTTTTTTAATTCGACTGGCCAATATCAATACTTAAACAGCATCTACCTTTTAAAAACTTATAAGTAGACAAGTCCAATAGCACAGCCAAATACTCGACCTTTTACTGATTTGTATGAAATTAAAATCAGCGTGCGCTGTTTGACTTTGAGCCCAACTCGATAAACACACAACATTACCATGACTGAAATTATACATTTGCTGCCTTTCTATCTTACATGTGCGCATTTTTCCTCCTTTTGCCTAAAGAGAAATGCAAGACAACAAACATTTCGGTTTGTTTGTATGTGTAATTGAGCGTGTCACACTTCTGAATCAAGGCGCGGTCCTTCTCGCACGGACTGACATTTCGCGCGCGAATTCATTGCCCCCAAGATATCGGATTCGATTGCATCGAAAGTGAAAGCATTCAGTTCGGTCTGAAGGTGAGGAAGCTTGGCGCACTCAGACGTACTGTCATGTAAACGGAAAATTCGTTTCCGTCCAGCAGCTAGAAGGTAAGGCTGGGAGACAGTTAAGAAAACGATAAGCGAGATCATGCAAAAGAGATGTACAGCTATGCGAAATATCGTATAGTGCAGCCCGCAGCTTAAAAAAGCACTTGAGTAATGGTAGGACGAGACACAACCTTGGTATAACGAACCTCGGTATCACGAAAACCCCAATTTAACGAATGATATTCTTCAGCCCGACAGCCCAGTTACAGTAAAGTGTATGTGAGCGGAACCTCGCTATAACGAAACCCCGTTATAACGAACACATTTTCCCAATCCCTTGGCCTTCGTTGTATCGTAGCACGCAATCGGGGACAGTAAACAACTACTGAGTGAATTAGAAAAGGAACAACAGCATTTCAAAGCTTTTTTGAGGTACAGCATATGGATTGACCTCTAACCGAAACCGTGCATTCAGTACAATGCAATGTGTTTAGTTCATAAACGAAGAGCCTGGCGATATTATAAATAAACTACGTTTGCATTTCTTTATCAATATCACGGAAAGGCTAATAAAGCGGGACCTCTGAGGAAAGAAAGTAGAAAGAAAGACTTTGGTTAATCGCAAAAATAAGTCTTTCTGGAACTACTGAAGCCGCCGCAAATTACGAACAAGTCACAAATAGAAATTAAAACGGCAACCTCGTACAATGAAAGTTCAAATTATGGACTCGTATGTGTAAGAACATTGGGCGGAAGCGAAACTAACTGACTGACTCTAAGACATGTGGGGAAAACCTTTTCTCAGCATGCAGACACCCGAGATGAATCGAGACAATAACAAATAGAGAGTTCGGCCAGAAGTCGAAGACGGCAACCTCGTAAGACAAGATCGAATTGTGGACTAACAACTGCATCGGTCGGAAAAGAGTGAGGTGTTGTTCAGTAAAATACGATGAAGGTAAATGCTCTTCTTTGGCTGCGTGTGTGAGTTAGAATCTAGGGGGTCGGCATGCCCAGACCCGCTTTCACTTCGGCCACCCGCGGCGTAATTTAAAGTCGTACATTTGCAGTTTTTCACCCATGTTTGACGCTTATTGCTCAAGTTTGCTCTGTTAGGGTGCGTTCGATTGACTGTATTCCGGAATAGGAATAGCTAAAGTGATCCAGAGTTTTGCTTGTTTTGGGGGAAATTTTTTTTTGGAATTGTTTTCAAAACCTTCACACTGACAATTCGAACAGCTCCCGATACATCTCGACATAAATCAGCTCCAAAGTAAAATATTTTATCAATCAGTTTCGCTATTCCTGTTCCGAAATAAAACCAATTGAACGCGCCCTTGGAGATGTCTAATAGGTAATATGACCGAAGGGTGGGATGCCTGTGGCCTAAAAAAAACAAAGCATGTGTCGATCACCTGATTTAATAATCCCAGAACGATATTCCGTGCGCGCATTCGGAGTTTAAAATCTAAGTGAAAGCACCACGTAACTCTCTACTGGCATCTGAACGAAAAGTTCGTTTCCGATCAGCAGTTGAGAATCTAAGGAAGGAACTGTACGCCACGATCGCGCAACAGGCCAATCTTAGCGTAAGATGAGTATGCTCATAAATATATCGTGTGGTTCAGTTGTGCGCGCACTAGAACTGCATTGCTCCTTCGCAGTGAACTAATGGTAGAACGAAATAACACGCATCAGAGGTGGTCGGGGCTAGGAAGGAATTACTGAACCAATCAGGACAAGAGCAGAAGCACTTTTACGCAACGACATGTTTTCTTCATGACGTCATTCAGGTTATTCAATAGACTGTCATAAAAAACTAGCGCTATGATTATAAAAGACTTGCAATGTGCGAGTCAGTAAAATTTATGGAAGCGGGACCTTGCTATAACGAAACACCGTTATAACGAACACATTTCCTTAGTCCCTTGACCTTTGTTATATCGAGGTTTCACTGTGTACTGTTGTGTAAACGCAAAATTTGTTAGATGTAGCCTCATAAATACCATGTAGTTCATTTGTGTGCACTTTGACAAATGGTGGAACAAAACAACACGTACGCAGCAGAGTCGACCAATTACTGAGCTAGTCGAGGTAAGAACGAGAGTATTCTTAAGCGTAATCCGAGCTTAACTGAGTTTTTGTTGAGTCTGATAGTACAACGTTCAACCAGTGTCGTGCAAATTGTGTAGTGCAGAAACGAAGGAACAACGATCTCGTGTACGTCTTAATTTGTCAGTAACTTTTCAGTAACGCCAAGTCTAAGAGGGTGGCACCTCTACCAAAAGAAAGTAACGGTTGCACTTTTGGTACAAATAATGTACGAGAAATTTTGGTCGATC
The DNA here is from genome assembly GCA_964036295.1 of Plumapathes pennacea. Lineage (NCBI taxonomy): Eukaryota > Metazoa > Cnidaria > Anthozoa > Antipatharia > Myriopathidae > Plumapathes > Plumapathes pennacea. Next base: position 1,792,251 of record OZ038468.1, read on the forward strand.
ACAAAAATGAGCCCCCTTTTTTGTACTAAACTGGCCTGGCCTAACAACGTCAGCTCACTGCGTTTGAAACTGGAGGAATATAAAACTGGGGTTATGCTAGGAACTCCGTCGTGACTCGAGACCACATGAAGCCAAGAAATATCGAACCAGTCACGACTATATCAAATAAACTAGAGGTAGCTTCATCAATGCCACTTCCCCATTTGTACCTAACATATTGACAAGCGGTGAATTAAACGTCGCAACACTCGTATATGTAAGAACATTGGGCGGAAGTAAACTAACTAATTAAAACTAACTGACTGACTCCAAGACATGAGGGGAAAACCCTGTCTCAGCATGGACACCTGAGATGAATCGAGAAAATAACAAATACAATTGGGCTGGAAGTCGAAGACGGCAACCTCGTAAGACAATAAGATTGAATTGTGGACTAACAGCTGCATCGGTCGGGAAAAGAGTGAGGTGTTGTTCAGTAAAATACGATGAGGGTGAATGTTCCTCCTTAGCTGCGTGTGTGAGCTAGAAGGTGGGGGTCAGCGCATGCCCAGACCCGCTTTCACTTCGGTCAGCATGTAAAGAACACATAGGGCAATTTGTATTTTGCAATTTACGTAGCTTAAACATAAGCCGGCGTCTTTTTTCTTGGAATAAAACATAGCGTAATGTGAAGTAACGACGCACCTGGGGCCGTATTTACCAACCTTGCGTACGAACAAAAATGTTCGTAAGTATGACTTACGCATCGTAAGTTCCACTTACGCATACTCTCTCGCGTAAAGCCGCGATCCGCAAACGGTGATGATAGTCAATGATAGTCGTCACGATAGTTCGAACTCTCACGCACGTTTGAACACAAACTATCATGGACTATCATCAACTATCATTCAATTTGAACATGTTCAAATTTTCTATGATAGTCGATGATAGTTTTCCCCGTTTGATCACGCGCTTGATAGTCCATGATAGTTTTTCGGTCAGCCGTTTTCCCTCTGAATGAACAGGCTCAAGCTTTTGCAGCATTCAAAATGGCAACCAATGAAAAGCAATGAGAACAAGGCTGTATCGGGTGATGAAGAAAGTAAAATTAAACAAAACAAAACAGATAGCGGCTCTTCTGTTCACATAAACAGCCATGTTTGTCATGTTTTTGCCGAGGCGTTGTTTTCACACAAGCTGTAGCTCGCCCGAGCGATTGCGTTATTTCAGGTCAACTATCATGCGCTCTCTCGTGAGCTAAAGTGCTACACTGTACCAATAATTCGGTCTGCATGTTTAGAAATCCAATATCAAATAGCTTAATAAAGTGTTCTTGTTACTAGTAAACGTCATATGTAACTCTTTGTCAATTCTGTTTTTGACCTTTGCTTGACAAAGACAATCTAATCAGCTTGTGTTGTTCGGGCTTGACGTCAATTGAAACTGGATACTATACGTGTTGAAAAGAAACGAAGCGGAAGACCTTGTGATTGTGTTTTTTCATTCCACTGACCAATATCAATATTGAAACAGCATAGACAAGTCCAACAGCACAGCCAAATACTCGACCTTTTACAGATTTGTATGAAATTTAAATCAGCGCGCGCTGTTTGACTTCGAGCCCATCTCGAATAAACACACAACATTACCATGATTGAAATTATACATTTGTTACCTTTCTATCATATATGTGCGCATCTTTCTCCCTTCTGCCTAAAGAGAAATGCAAGACAACAAACACTTGTGTGTGTTTGTATGTGTAACTGAGCATGCGCGTGTCATGCTTCTGAATCAAAGCGCGGTCCTCCACTCGCGGATCCTGATGCGACAGCTGACATTTCGCGCGAGATCTCATTGCCCAAGATATCCGATTCCGTTGCATCGAAAGTGAAAGCATTCAGTTCGGTCTGAAGGTGAGGAAGCTTGGCGTACTCAGACGTACTGTCATGTAAACGGAAAATTCGTTTCCGTCCAGCAGCTAGAAGGTAAGGCTGGGAGACAGTTAAGAAAACGATAAGCGAGATCATGCAAAAGAGATGTACAGCTACGCGAAATATCGTATAGTGCAGCCCGCAGCTTAGAAAAGCACTTGAGTAATGGTAGGACGGGACACAACCTTGGTATAACGAACCTCGGTATCACGAAAACCCCAATTTAACGAATGATATTCTTCAGCCCGACAGCCCAGTTACAGTAAAGTGTATGTGAGCGGAACCTCGCTATAACGAAACCCCGTTATAACGAAGACATTTTCCCAATCCCTTGGCCTTCGTTGTATCGTAGCACGCAATCGGGGTCAGTAAACAACTACTGAGCGAATTAGAAAAGGAACAACAGCATTTCAAAGCTTTTTTGAGGTACAGCATATGGATTGACCTCTAACCGAAACCGTGCATTCAGTACAATGCAATGTGTTTAGTTCATAAACGAAGAGCCTGGCGATATTATAAATAAACTACGTTTGCATTTCTTTATCAATATCACGGAAAAGTTAATAAAGCGGGACCTCTGAAGAAAGAAAGTAGAAAGAAAGATTTTGGTTAATCGCAAAAATAAGTCTTTCTGGAACTACTGAAGCCGCCGCAAATTACGAACAAGTCACAAATAGAAATAAATTAAAACGGCAACCTCGTACAATGAAAGTTCAAATTATGGACTCGTATGTGTAAGAACATTGGGCGGAAGCGAACTAAGACATGTGGGGAAAACCTTTTCTCAGCATGCAGACACCCGAGATGAATCGAGACAATAACAAATAGAGAGTTCGGCTAGAAGTCGAAGACGGCAACCTCGTAAGACAAGATCGAATTGTGGACTAACAACTGCATCGGTCGGGAAAGAGTGAGGTGTTGTTCAGTAAAATACGATGAAGGTAAATGTTCTTCTTTGGCTGCGTGTGTGAGTTAGAATCTAGGATGTCGGCATGCCCAGACCTGCTTTCACTTCTGTCAGCCGCGGCGTAATTTAAAGTCGTACATTTGCAGTTTTTCACCCATGTTTGACGCTTATTGCTCAAGTTTGCTCTGTTAGGGTGCGTTTGATTTGACTGTATTCCGGAATAGGAATAACTAAAATGATCCAGAGTTTTGCTTGTTTTGGGGGAATTTTTTTTTTGGGGATTGTTTTCAAAACCTTCACGCTGACAATTCGAACAGCTCCCGATACATCTCGACATAAGTCAGGTCCAAAGTAAAATATTTTATCAATCAGTATAGCTATTCCTGTTCCGGAATAGACCCAATCGAACGCGCCCTAGAGATCGCTTTCTTAAAACTGTCTAACAAAGGGTCATATGACCGAAGAGTGGGATGCCTGTGGCCTAAATATAAATGAAACGCAACAGACGAAGCATGCATCTGTCACATGATTTTATACTCCCAGAACGATATCCCGTGCCCGCATTCGGAGTTTAAAATCTAAGTGAAAGCACCACGTACTCTCTACTGGCATCTAAACGAAAACTAGTTCGTTTCCGATCAGCAGTTGAGAAGGTAAGGAAGACACTGTACGAGGATCGCGCAACAGGTCGATCTTAGCGTAAGATGAATAGCCTCATACAAATATATCGTGTGGTTCAGTTGTGCGCGCGCTAGAACTGCATTGCTCCTTTGCAGTGAACTAATGGGAATATTAGAACGAAATAACACGCGCGCATCAGAGGTGGTCGGGGCAAGGAAGCAATTACTGAACAACTCAGGACGAGAACAGAAGACATGTTTTCTTCATGACGTCATTCAGGTTTTTCAATAGACTCTCTCATTATAATTAGCACTATGATTATAGAAGACTTGCAATGTACGAGTCAGTAAAATGTATTGAAGCGAACATCGCTATAACGAAACACTGTTATAACGAACACATTTTCTCAGTCCCTTGGCCTTTGTTATATCGAGGTTTCACTGTATCCTGTTGTGTAAAAGCAAAATTTGTTAGATGTAGCCTCGTAAATACCATGTGTTCATTTGTGTGTGCTCTTTGACAAATGGTGGAACGAAACAACACGTATGCAGCAGAGTCGACCAATTATTGAGCTAGTCGAGGTAAGAACGAGAATATTCTTAAGCGTAATCCGAGCTTAACTGAGTTTTTGTTGAGTCTGATAGTACAACGTTCAACCAGTGTCGTGCAAATTGTGTAGTGCAGAAACGAAGGAACAACGTTCTCATGTACGTCTTAATTTGTCAGTAACTTTTCAGTAACGCCAAGTCTAAGAGGGTGGCACCTCTACCAAAAGAAAGTAACGGTTGCACTTTTGGTACAAATAATGTACGAGAAATTTTGGTCGATCACAAAAATGAGCCCCCTTTTTTGTACTAAACTGGCCTGGCCTAACAACGTCAGCTCACTGCGTTTGAAACTGGAGGAATATAAAACTGGGGTTATGCTAGGAACTCCGTCGTGACTCGAGACCACATGAAGCCAAGAAATATCGAACCAGTCACGACTATATCAAATAAACTAGAGGTAGCTTCATCAATGCCACTTCCCCATTTGTACCTAACATATTGACAAGCGGTGAATTAAACGTCGCAACACTCGTATATGTAAGAACATTGGGCGGAAGTAAACTAACTAATTAAAACTAACTGACTGACTCCAAGACATGAGGGGAAAACCCTGTCTCAGCATGGACACCTGAGATGAATCGAGAAAATAACAAATACAATTGGGCTGGAAGTCGAAGACGGCAACCTCGTAAGACAATAAGATTGAATTGTGGACTAACAGCTGCATCGGTCGGGAAAAGAGTGAGGTGTTGTTCAGTAAAATACGATGAGGGTGAATGTTCCTCCTTGGCTGCGTGTGTGAGCTAGAAGGTGGGGGTCAGCGCATGCCCAGACCCGCTTTCACTTCGGTCAGCATGTAAAGAACACATAGGGCAATTTGTATTTTGCAATTTACGTAGCTTAAACATAAGCCGGCGTCTTTTTTCTTGGAATAAAACATAGCGTAATGTGAAGTAACGACGCACCTGGGGCCGTATTTACCAACCTTGCGTACGAACAAAAATGTTCGTAAGTATGACTTACGCATCGTAAGTTCCACTTACGCATACTCTCTCGCGTAAAGCCGCGATCCGCAAACGGTGATGATAGTCAATGATAGTCGTCACGATAGTTCGAACTCTCACGCACGTTTGAACACAAACTATCATGGACTATCATCAACTATCATTCAATTTGAACATGTTCAAATTTTCTATGATAGTCGATGATAGTTTTCCCCGTTTGATCACGCGCTTGATAGTCCATGATAGTTTTTCGGTCAGCCGTTTTCCCTCTGAATGAACAGGCTCAAGCTTTTGCAGCATTCAAAATGGCAACCAATGAAAAGCAATGAGAACAAGGCTGTATCGGGTGATGAAGAAAGTAAAATTAAACAAAACAAAACAGATAGCGGCTCTTCTGTTCACATAAACAGCCATGTTTGTCATGTTTTTGCCGAGGCGTTGTTTTCACACAAGCTGTAGCTCGCCCGAGCGATTGCGTTATTTCAGGTCAACTATCATGCGCTCTCTCGTGAGCTAAAGTGCTACACCTTACCAATAATTCGGTCTGCATGTTTAGAAATCCAATATCAAATAGCTTAATAAAGTGTTCTTGTTACTAGTAAACGTCATATGTAACTCCTTGTCAATTCTGTTTTTGACCTTTGCTTGACAAAGACAATCTAATCAGCTTGTGTCGTTCGGGCTTGACGTCAATTGAAACTGGATACTATACGCGTTCAAAAGAAACGAAGCGGAAGACCTTGGGATCGTGTTTTTTTATTCCACTGACCAATATCAATATTGAAACAACATCTAGCTTGCATTTAAAGTATTATAAGTAGACAAGTCCAATAGCACAGCCAAATACTCCACCTTTTATACTGATTTGTATGAAATTTAAATCAGCGCGCGCTGTTTGACTTCGAGCCCAACTCGATAAACACACAACATTACCATGTTTGAAATTATACATTTGTTACCTTTCTATCATATATGTGCGCATCTTTCCCCCTTCCCTAAAGAGAAATGCAAGAAAACAAACACTTGTGTGTGTTTGGATGTGCAACTGAGCATGCGCGTGTCATGCTTCTGAATCAAAACGCGGTCCTCCACTCGCGGATCCTGATGCGACAGCTGACATTTCGCGCGAGAATTCATTGACCAAGATATCCGATTCCGTTGCATCGAAAGAAAGCATTCAGTTCGGTCTGAAGGTGAGGAAGCTTGCATGACGCACTCAGACGTACTGATGTAAAAGGAAAATTCGTTTCCGTCCAGCAGCTAGAAGGTAAGGCCGGGAGACAGTTAAGAAAACGATGAGTGCGGGATTATGCAAAAGATATGTAGCTACGTATGTCGTGTAGTGCAGTCCGCAGCTTTGAAAGCCTGGTCCTCACTAGCGCATAAGCATAAGCATAAGCACAAGCATAAGCATAAGAATAAGAGAGCGACAGTGGCGACATAAGCATAAGCATAAGGAACGAACATGCTTGATCCTTATGCTTATGCTTATGTCACCATTGTCGCTCTCTTATTCTTATGCTTATGCTTATGCTTCTGCTTATGCGCTAGTGAGGACAAGGCTGAAAAGCACTTGAATAATGGTAGGACGAGATGCAACCTCGGTATCACGAAAACCCAAATATAGCAAACGATATTCTTCAGCCCGTTTATAGCCCAGTTACAGTAAAATATATGTGAGCGGAACCTCGCTATTTTTACGAAACCCCTTTACAACGAACACATTTTCCGGCTCGGCCTTCGGTCGTATCGTAAGAGCCGTAACACGCAATCGGGGTTAGTAAGCAATTACTGAGTCAATTAGAAAAGAAACAACAGCATTTCAAAGCTTTTATGAGCTCCTTCTAGAAATGTTAAAGCCTCCACAGAGTAACGAACAAGTCACAAATAGAAATTAAAACGGCAACCTCGTAGAATAAAAGTTCAAAATATGGACTCATAAAAAAAAAAATAATAAAAAAAAAAAAAAAAAACCGGATCGGCCAAGACACAAAATGGTGTCATTCAGTAAACTGAAAATACGATTTGAAGGTCAAAGTAAACTCGGCCACTGAGTATTACAAATTACACGCTATTAAAGAATTGGAAGGAGGGTTATATGGAAACGCACAAAACGATCCATTTGCCTCCTCATGCTGTCTTTGTATCTCAGTTTAATTTATTTAGTTTGTAATTAAAACATTCATACAAATTTTGCTTAGAACAAATAAAGCTACAAGCGTGTGACAGGGGGACGGTAACAGGACAGACTCTTATTTGACAACCGCCCCCTTTGTATCATTCCCTATTGACTGATTGATATCTGAGTGATTTTCTTGAGCTGTGTGTTAAGGGTATCAGCGTGCCCATACATGCTCCCGCTTCTGTCACGAATTAAGAACACCCAAGGCGATTGATAGTTTATTTTAAGTTGTACTTTGTAATGTGATGTCGGATGCGCCCCTGCCTTTTCTCGGAAAAACAAAACAAAACAAAAAGGAAACCACGGAATCAATAAATCAGACTGACAAACTGGGTTAAGTCGTATAGTGAATTTATCGTGTGAACTGCCAGTATCACTTGTAAAATAGCAAGGCCAAATAAAATGCGGACCAAAATCTAGACCTATATGACAAATTGTTAAGTCAGCTGTTTGATGGTGAATCCAGCTCAAAAATCACAACAATAGGTTATAACCTTCAACTTTAGCAATGTATCAATGTATATTTGATACATTCAGCTGTTTCGGCCGGATACCCGCTCGCTACTGCCTAAACACAGGCGGCTTACGCGAGGTGGCCTACTGTAAATAGAAATGACAATCGCGAAGCATGTGTCTGTCACCTGATTTAATCCCAGAACATCAAGATATCCCGTGCGCCCATTCGAAATTAAGAAAAAAAAAAAAAAAAAAAAAAAAAGCTCTTTGATGGTGAATCCAGCTCGAAAATCACAGCAATAGGCTCTGTTAGAGATTGCTTTCTGTCTAACAAAGGGTCATATGAGCGAAGCCGTTGGGGTGTCTGTGGCTTAAATAGAAATGACGAAGTATGTGTGTGTCACCTGATTTAAGGTATCAGGATACCTTGTGATCTTGGTCAGATTCGAAAAAAGGATGGTGAATAGTACTTGATATTCCGAGATTGAGGAGCCAATCAGAGCGCGCGAAAGGCACTATTCACTTGTGGGGTATATACTAATAGGTGATAGTTTCGGGATCGCAAATTATCAGCTATCATTCAACGTTTGATCGGTCCCGCCAGAATCTCATTGTACTTTTTGTTTTTGTTTTTGTTTCCTGTACCTAAACTCTGTTTTTCGTAATTGACGTAGCTTGAATATTCGTCGCTTCTTGGAACAAAATTACAAACTAAAACTCAAGTGCGAAACATATACCAATACTCAAAACACAAACCAGTTCCACAAAACACATACAAGTTTCCCGAATCCACAAGCCAAAATCACAAAACGCTCATCTAATATAGAAAAAACAAACCTGTCTTTTGAAACTTGTGCCAAAATCACAAAACACAAACCAAAGTCCAATCAAGTCTTATATGACAGCGTACATGATGTACCGTTATAAAAGCATGTATTGCTGCAACTGCGGACGAGAGAAAGGCAAAACTCATTTACTGCCCTTATTTTTTACTAACCGAGCGCTTTTGTTTTTGTTTCATTCTCAAGGATGACATTTTGCATCTCCGCCCTAGACGAACCGTTTTGTAATTTTGATATTGGCGACACATTTAACGCCAAGACAAATGCAAAGGGTACCAACGCGTTTGAAACGATTCAAACACGAGAAGTTTGTATCAGTAAAAGTTTTTTCAACTGTAAGGTGGTTAAAAACAACACCGATATCATGGACCTTCTGGAAATCTCCGGGGATGTTTCATTGAAGGTGCTGGCGGGCATTTTTGCCTTTGGAGGAGCTGTAAAATATTTGAAGGAAGAAAAGAAGAAAAACGGCGTTACTGAAGTGTGCGCAGTTATGAGATGCAAAACGGTGAGCTTGCCATAACAATTTTTTTGAGTGTTTCAATAACCTGTACTAAATTAGGTGCGTTTTTTTGCATCGACTGCATGTGATAATTATGGTTTGCTAAGTAAAATCGAACCACGTATTGCGGGCGCGAAAAGGACTGCGGTATCCTGCACGTGCCTTGTCATAAAAACCATAATTAACATATTTATTTATTTATTTATTTACTCGCTTTAATTATACTTGTACAATAAAGTATAATTGTGAACCGTTCATACAGAACTGACATAGTTCCTTATAAAAATGAACCTCCCGACATTGTAGTAAATAAACATTAACTATAAATTGATAAAATCAGTCACTATTCCCACCCTACCTATCTAATTGCTAATCAAGATAAAACCATATATGCAGTCGATGCAAGAAACTCGCCTAAACTAGTACAGTCTGCGGCCAGCAAATGACAGTAAAAGTGACCTTTGTAGTTATGAAGCAACTCAAGCAGCCGCAAGGGTACCACAGAAAGAAAAAGATGAGAAATAATCCGAACTTCAATGGAAGGCAATTCTGCAGTCGCCATACCAGCCACAGGGCGCCGAGGAGTTTGCTTGCTATGTAAATACCTGTATATTCACCTACATGAAGAATACCGCAAGACGATTGCATATTCTGCCTTCGCGCGCCCTTGATGAAATCGTCTTGCGGTATCCCTCATGTAAGGCAATGCATAGTGTTTTACATAATGGTAAGCAAGCGAACTCCTCTGTGCCCTGTGTACCAGCGAGAGCACCATGAACAAAAACGAGCCCGGGAGTAACTTTAAAAGAAAGCGCAAAATAGCCCAGTGAAATCCGATAACTGCAAAATAGCCCGTTAGGTGACAGCTGAAGTCAAAACAGTAAAAAAAAAAGGGTCGCACAAGATCATCTTGAACTCATATGATTAATTTATCCTCCAAAAATGTCGAAGTTTTGGTTATGCTTTTGAGTGTTCTTTTTCGAAGGTAAGAAGAACAGTTGATGAGCGCACTAGCACCCTAAGAAAAGGTATTTCATCCTTCAAACCGGGACGGATCGGTACCCATTACGTCAGTACGGTAACGTATGGAGAAGAACTTGTGGCGACCATGAGATTCAAGAATTCGTCGATAACCAGCAGGTATGTTCACGGATAAACCTATGCGCAATATGTAGAGCGCTTTTCGGATGACTGTCGAAAGATTGGTTTTACTAACCAATCAGCATTGCGAGAACACGCCATCGCCACTTGCTTTCCTTGTGTGAGAATATCGCAACCAGGTTTCGCTTTTGCTCTTGATATTGGCCAAGAATGTTGCTAAACATGTTAGGACCAATCGGAAAGCGTAGAAAACGCAAAACCAAAGCGATCACACGATTACTTTCGACAGTCATGCGAAAACTGCTCTATACAGTAAAACCCAGGCAATCGCTAAAATAACAATATGGCGCTTGTGTTCAACCCGAATGCCCTTTGAAAAATATCACCAAGGAACTGAATATACTGAGCCTAAAATAAATTGAATTAATTTTTAACATTATTTGCTATGACATCCGCTGATAAAAGTAAGCGGTATAAGTTGCTTTGAAGTGTGCAGTCAGACCAATGTAACTGCAATTATTAGCGTTTCTTTGATTCGGGGGAGCCTGGGAAATTGCATATACACACACACTAGGAAATCGCGTAATAATTTATGTATATTGAATTTTTTCCTGGATAGATTTGAAACTACAGCAGACATAAAAATTGATTCGACTGAAGTCACTGGTGGGATCAAGGGTCATTTTGAGAAGGTCTTCAAAGAGTGCAGGGACAGAAGTGACATTGAGATTCAGTATTATGGAGCGGGCCAGCCACAAATGAGATCGACAACCCCTGAGGGTCTGTTGGAACTCATCGAAACCCTTCCGGAGAAGATCAAGGAAATTCATGAAGGTCAAGGAGTTCCTGTTAGGGTGCGTTACGATTTGAAGTTACTGTTAGATTTCCTTCGCTTATCAAAACAGTTAGCTTGACCTCTAACTAACGGTACTTTTCTCATCGCGTGCAAGCCCCACAATTTACAGCAGCGGTGCATGGGGGCCTGAAAGTACAGTACTCTCGCATTACAAAACAAAATAAAAGTAAAGAGCCTGGAAACAAGGATGGCCAAATCCAACCTGCCATGGGCTGACTTGCTCCATGCAATCGCAAAAAACGGGCAGACCGAGCCAGCCCAGCTAACCGAATCAGCCCGCCTCGTGTAATCAGGCCCTCACAAAAGAATTATTTGAAGCTGTCGTTTAAAATATGCAAAATTGATTAGCTGGGTTTTCGCAATTTATAATATGTAATTTTTCCCCCAGCTGGAATTGCAACCAATCACAAACATTGGCACTGGTCAACTGGGGATCGGATACAGGAAGAATCCAGACCTGTTGCCTTATATGGAGGAATTCGAAAAGCAGTTCCAGGACCTGCAGTCTTGCTCTGCTCATATGACAACGCATCTACAAGGCGGTGGAGATCGTCCTCCAGATTTCGAGGACTTTTACGACTCCACTCTAACGGTTCTACAACAATTCAAAGTGGCTATAAATCAACTTGGATTTTTTGGAGATGAAGGTCCATTCCATGCCAGTCTAAAGGCCTACGAGACAACACTGAAAGGGAAGTCGACACCAGGGAAATTTATGGCCGAGTGGGAGAAGATGATGCAGGTAAGAGCATTATCCCTAAAGCGAATTGAAGAGCTCTTCAAGGAAAATGCAACCTAATTATTTCGAAGATCACCTAATCTTTCATGACCACTCAAAAAAATAGTTTTATGGAAGGAATATAGTGATACAATCAGCGTAATCACACATGTCCAGTACACCCACGCGAGTCCAACGGACAAGGGGGAAATTCAGTTTGACCGTCGGGAAATCACAAAGCCATTTTGTTGATGCTTTATCAATAACCAAACTTTCCCATGGGGCACGGGTTCTCTTATTGGGCCTCCGTCTTTAAGCCTTGGTCATACAAATGCAACGTTTCATTCAACATCGTTGGGTTCTGCTGCTGTTGCGGAGGGGTTTGGCCATGTTGGGTTAGTTTACATATCAATCAGCCTCCGAGTTTTCTTCATCTGTCTACTTCCTCGTAGTCTTTGACACTTTTCTTGCTTTGCCAATTCCCCTTTTTCTCTTTCTACTTTTTGATGAACTAGACTCTTTGGATATTTCACTCCAATAATCAACTTCTTTTGCATTTATTGCCATGATCTTGCAATAACGTACTTATCTTCAATCTTTTCAGAAACATCGTACTGTTCCGAAGATAGAGGTAGGTTATGTTCTTGTTTTGTTGCTACAATTTTTGCTTAAAAGATATTCATTACCTTGTATCCAGCGTAACCTTAGTAGAGGGACTGCCCGCTTTGACTGTATTTCCAAACGCTTTCGACGTAAGAAATAAGGCAAACCTGTTATATACAGACGAAACTGACTTTGTCTACGCCCAGATGAGCAAATAGCTTTGATATTTAAATTTGTTAAACCAAGAAAGAAATATGTAGCAGTTGTTATATATCGTGAGGCACAGTAATATTCGTGTGTTCGTTTATTCTACAGCTTCAAAAAGGAAAACCAAGGAAACTTTTTCTCTTTGGGAAGATGGGCAACGGAAAAAGTTCCGCAGCAAATCATATAATTGGCGAAAACAAATTCGCTACTAATGACAGCGCAACATCATGCACAAAGCGTTACCAAGTCGAAAAGAGGACAAGCGACAGAGAGATTACCGTGATAGACACTCCTGGCTTTATGGACCCCTCGGTTAACATGGAGATAAAGAAACATTCAAATGAGCTGAAGGAAGTAGCTGAGCAGCTTTGCAGTGGTATTGATGCTCTTCTCCTGGTTTCACGTTTCGCGAGAGAATAACCCCTGAGGATATCGAGTCCATCAAGAAGCCTTTGAAGTTATTCAGAGGTAACGCAAAGCAGCACATGATTCTTCTGCTTACCCATGGTGATAAAGCCGTTGGCAAGGCTCAGAGAGAGAACATCCCTGTCAAAGAAGTGGTCAACAAGTGGCTCAAAACCCTCCCAAAACAGGTGGCAGAGTTTGTGTTCAAGGAACTCGATGGGCGGGTGGTGCTGTTTGACAACTCTCCCCCGAAAGTTGGTACAGCGGGCAAGTTGCAAGTCAAACAAGTGGCCGATTTAGTGGAAACCATTGATAAAATGATGGAAGGAAAGAAGCCCTTTGACATCAGCCAGCTCAAACTAGAGGCGACAACCCTTGCAGACAAATTCAAGATGCCTCTCAAAGAGCTGGAGACAAAAGTAGGCAAATGGACAGGCTTAGAGGGACGCATCAACCTCGTCATCCTTGGTGCTGCTATGGTTGCTGGTATCACCGTCGGAATTGGAGTTGCAGGGCTGTTATGGTGGCTAGTAGCGCCGTGTGGTGTGGAAATTGGAACAATAGCACTAGCGACCTCTGCAGTATAATCTGCACCACTATCAAAGTAGGATTAGTTGAGTTGTTGTACCGTAAGGTTCCGAAAATAATGGCACCCCGAAAGTAGCAACCATACGAAAGTAGCAATAAATTTCACGGCTGTTTGTAAATCTTGAAAATAGCGTTATAGTTCGCGTTCTTCAAGAAGACTCGTGCAGTACATGAGCAAGCTTTAAAAGAGATATTTCAGGGCTCATTTGGCCTTAGATTGAGCACATGTTCTTAAAGACGTGTTGGCTTAATGCACACAATGGCTGGAGCTCATACGAAGCTTTTATCTCAAAGTACTTGCACGGATAGAAAGACCTCTCTCACAGCCCTGAATGTATGGAAACAATTCGTTTTTCTCAGGGAAAAGTCAAAATGTGGCGATGGGCTGGTGGCTTCAAGTGTGTTACAGAAGAGGTTTCTATAACTTTTATGAGTTATATCTTGGGTAATATTTGGTATATATTATCTACTCACTCGATTATTCAGATTAACAGCACAGTGCATTTTAATACTATTTACCCTTATTTACACTTTAGCCAAATGTTAAGTAGAGTTGTCATTATGATATCCACCTGCTACCAAGTAAGATAATCTTCTTTACCTTAAGTACCAATGACCTTTTACCTTTTGGTCAATCACAACTGGTAGGAACCTCGTAAGAGTGTTCGTTACTTGGATTAGTTTAACTAAGTTTAGCGTATTTTAGTATATTTGCATTTCTGGAATTAACCTTATTGTTTAGCTTGTACTTAACCTGGAAAATGTGAAAACCAAATTAAGTTGTTTACGACCAAATTCTGGCTCTCCTTAGAGGCGGAGCCTACCTAGAACAGCGTCGTCAGTGGCGTAATGATGATTTTCTAATATTCGTTGTTAAGCACTTTTACAAGTTTTCATTGCTTAAGACTTATTAACTTTTACGCTGGACAGTAGCCCGTAATTTACTTTACCATTATTCTTAAATTTAGGTTATTCCGTATACGATGAATAGGATTAAACGGCTAAAGTTAAGGTTTTTCTTAGTGCGTAATGTTATTGAACATCTGCTACCCCGTAACCAAGTCGTGACGTTATCTAGTGTTTCATTGGCCAGTAGTCTTGATTGACGGCCTAAAGTGAGACTTACGTAAGCGTCACTATTTAAGACGACGCACATCCTTTTCGTTGGGATTTGAGTTTAGGATTTGAATTTAGTTCTAGAATTGACACTTTGTAACTCTAGTGTTCGAGTAAATAAATCGGTGTTGGGAAAAAAGAAGGTCTCCGTTCCTGATCCTCTGGTTACCAGACTCTAAGCAGTTGCAGCGAGTAAATACCTTGCGTATCAAGTGTTTATGTAGCAGGTCTTTCAACTGGAACAAAAGGAATCGGCAGTCATTAAGGATGATTTCATTCGTTAATACATTATCATTAGGATCAGAGATCGAAATTCGTAAAGCTCCGTGACTTCTATAACAAGCATCTATTGCGCACACCAATCCAGCAGACGTCATGATGAAGAACAGTCCATGGTCCTTTGAGATTTTCCCGCTATCAATATTAGCATTATCGTAGTTTTAAAGAGAACTTTGAAAGTGCAAGCTTTAGCGGCTGAGCCAAAACTAGTGATCACACGGTTCGATTGCCCTGTTAAGTTTGCCAACATTTTCTTTACTCGAGTATCACATTAAACCTAGTACACTTAAACTTTTCTGTTTTATCAGGTGTACAAGGTCGCACCTCCTGCACTTTTTTTTTAAGTTTCGACCAATTAATCATCTTATGCTTCAGTGATACCCCAACCTGGACATAAAATTAGTACCATAAATACAATATTCGAGTTCCCTTTCTATTTAGGAGGGTCCTCAGGTTTTTTGGGGTGTTACTAAAATGTAATGGGGATAGGAAACGAGGAATGGGGAATGCGAAATCCTATCAAAGAAGCCGACAGAGCTAAGTCGCGTATGGTTAGATTTAGAGTTAGTTTTAGGATTAGGTTTATTGTTTGAACACAAACTATCATGGACTATCATAAACTATCATTTGATTTGAAGATGTTCAAATTTTCCATGATAGTCGATGATAGTTTTCTTCGTTTGATCACGCGCATGATAGTCTATGATAGTTTTTCGGTCAGCCGTTTTCCCTCTGAATGAACAGGCTCAAGCTTTTGCAGCATTCAAAATGGCAACCAATGAAAAGCAATGAGAACAAGGCTGCATCGAGTGATGAAGAAAGTAAAATTAAACAAAACAAAACAGGTAGCGGCTCTTCTGTTCACATAAACAGCCATGTTTGTCATGTTTTTGCCGAGGCGTCGTTTTCACACAAGCTGTAGCTCGCCCGAGCGATTGCGTTATTTCAGGTCAACTATTATGCGCTCTCTCGTGAGCTAAAGTGCTACACTGTACCAATAATTCGGTCTGCATGTTTAGAAATCCAATATCAAATAGCTTAATAAAGTGTTCTTGTTACTAGTAAACGTCATATGTAACTCCTTGTCAATTCTGTTTTTGACCTTTGCTTGACAAAGACAATCTAATCAGCTTGTGTTGTTCGGGCTTGACGTCAATTGAAACTGGATACTATACGTGTTCAAAAGAAACGAAGCGGAAGACCTTGGGATCGTGTTTTTTTATTCCACTGACCAATATCAATATTGAAACAGCATCTAGCTTACATTTAAAGTATTATAAGTAGACAAGTCAAATAGCACAGCCAAATACTCGACCTTTTACTGATTTGTGTGCAATTTAAATCAGCGCGCGCTGTTTGACTTCGAGCCCAACTCGATAAACACACAGCATTACCATCACTGAAATTATACATTTGTTACCTTTCTATCATATATGTGCGCATCTTTCCCCCTTCCGCCTAAAGAGAAATGCAAGAAAACAAACACTTGCGTGTGTTTGTATGTGTAACTGAGCATGCGCGTGTCATACTTCTGAATCAAAGCGCGACCTTCTCGCGCGGACACCGATGCGATGGCTGACATCGTCGCGCGATGATTCAATGCCCCCAAGATATCCAATTCCATATCGAAAGTGAAAGTATTCGGGTAAGGAAGCTTGGCCCACTCAAACGTATACTGTCATGTAAACGGGAAATTCGTTTTCGTCCAGCAGCTAGAAGGTAAGGCCGGGAGACAGTTAGGAAAACGATGAGTGCGGGATTATGCAAAAGAGATGTAGCTACGTAAATGTCGTGTAGCAGACCGCAGCTTAGAAAACCACTTGAGTAATGGTAGGAGGAGATACAATCTCGGTACCACGAAAACCCTAACGCAGCAAACGATATTCTTCAGCCCGTTTACAGCCCAGTTACAGTAAAATGTATGTGAGCGGAACCTCGCTATTATAACAAAACCCCGTTTTCCTAGTCCCTTGGCCTTCGTCGTATCGTAAAAGGAACACCCATCGGAGCTGTTCCGCAAAATATGTGTTCCACACAGCATCCTGTGCTGGCAGGCGTTTCGTTTTTTCTTCACTGTTGGCTGAGCAAAATAGCACTCATTTCGGGCTGCTGGCAAAACTGAGTGTTGGCCGAAAAACATGTATTCTAAAGCCTGGAAGCAGCACTTTATTATTTCCGGCTGGAAAAAATATGTGATTTTGATTAGTTGCTGGGAGATTTTTCTGGGGCTGCTCTGCTGGTAAATGGACATTCAATAGCCTTCCTGGGAATGTGGAACACCTTCGTGTTTGCCAGCAACAGAACAAAAGCCGAAAAGAACTATTTTTTGGAAAGCTATCCGTTGTATTTACACAAGGAAATGTATTTTGAGAAATACCCTCGTTGGGTGCTCTCGTCGTAACACGCAATCGGGGTTAGTAAGCAGTTGCTGAGTCAATTAGAAAAGGAACAACAGCTTTTCAAAGCTTTTTTGCGCTTAACTTTTAATGGCACAGCATATGGATTGACCTCCAACCGAAGACGTGTATTCAGTACATGCAATGTGTTCAGTTCACAAACGAAAAGCCTCGTGCATCTTTTTATCAATATAACAGAAAAGCTAATAAAGCGAGACCTCTAAGGAATGAAAGTAGAAAGAAAGATTTTGGTCGATCGCAAAATTAACCTCCTTCTAAAAATATTAAAGCTTCCACACAGGTAGTTATTGCCCCCTGGTTCCGGCTTAAGAAATGCTCAGAACGCAAGCCAGGTAATTGAATACGCCAAGCCGGATGTCAGACTTCTTAAGTGCGGTAAAGATCAACATTCCAATCGGTTTATATTCGAGTGGAAAGCGAAAGCTTCAAGTCCAAGAAGCTTGGCATACAGTCTGCAAACATGTAAAAGAAAAGAATGGCTTTCGTTTAGAAATTGGAAGGTAAGGAAGAGCATGCCAAGGCGATATAGGGGAAGCGTTAAGCGGCAAGCGCATTACGCACTCACACTATTTGTTATTTTCTCGATTCATCTCGGGCGGTGTCATGCTGAGACAGGGTTTTCCCCACATGCCTTGGAGTCAGTCGGTTAGTTTCGCTTTTGCGTGTTGTTCTTACATGTACGAGTGTTGGGACGTTCAATTCACCGCTTGCCAATATGTTTATAAGGTACAAATGAGGAAGTGGCATTGACGAAGCTACCTCAAATTTACATGTGAGATGAATTGAGAAAATAACAATTAGAAAGTTGGGCTGGAAGTCGAAGGCGACAACCTCGTGAGACAATGTAACATCAAATTGTGGACTAACAAATGCATCGGTCGGGAATAAGTGAGGCGTTGTTCAGTAAAATACGATGAAGGTGAATGTTCCTCCTTGGATGCGTGTGTGAGTTAGAATCTAGGATGTCGGCATGCCCAGACCCGCTTTCACTTCGGTCACCCGCGGCGTAATCTAAAGTCGTAAATTTGCTGTTTTTCACCCATTTTTGTCGCATATTGCTCAAATTTGCTCTGTTAGGGTGCGTTCGATTTGACTGTATTGCCAAAAATCAGTTACAAATAATAACAAACGAGTTGAAACTATATCGAGTAAATTAGAGGTAGCTTTATCAATGCCACTTCCATTTGTACCTAACACATTGGCAAGTGGTGAATTAAACGTCGCAACACACTCGTATATGTTAGAACATTACGCGGAAGCGAAACTAACTGACTGAATCCAAGGCATGTGGGGAAAACCCTGTCTCAGCATGACACCGCCCGAGATGAATCGAGAAAATAACAAATAGAGAGTTGGGCTGGAAGTCGGAGACGGCAACGTCGTAAGAAAATAAGATTGAATTGTGGACTAACAACTGCATTGGTCGGGAAAAACCGCAACAGGCGATAATCCCTATTTTTTTCGCAGGCTAACACATTAACACATTTTTGTACTATCAGCTTGCAGTAGACTGTTCTTCTAAACAAATTTCTTATTCGTCTCAGTGTAGCAATCTAGAGTCCTCTTCTCTGAAGACAAAAAAAAGAGTTTTGTAATATTTTCTTAACCATTGCACAATTCAAGTGCCCGAAACTGGCATGAATCATGTTTCGTGACATTATCAGCTAAGCTGGGCAATCAATTCCGTAAGCCCACGTTTACAGGTTCTTTTGGGGCTTGGGGCTGGGGGCCCGTTTTGTTGGCCGTTTAATACAACAGTTACTGTTGTCGAGATGTGACCGTTGTAGGGAGCTAGTGGCATTAGTGGAGACTGCAACAACTGACTTTTCCTGATTTGCGATCCGCAAGCCTCTTATTTTTGTTTCTGTTGCAGGATGTCTATTTACGTCTCTGCCCAGGACGAACCGTTTTGCAATCTCGTCCTTGGACAGACGTTCAACGCCAAAACATGTGAAGAGGGTATTCATGCACTAGATCCGGGATTTGGAATACAAGAGAACCGTGTCAGTAACAGCGTCTTTCAGTGTAAGGAGGTCAAAACTTACACAGATATTATCGACATTTTGGACGTCTCCAGAGACTTTTCTTTGAAGATTGCGGCGGGTGTTTTTGGCGGTGGTGTAAAAGCGAAATATCTCAAAGAAAGAAAAGAAAAAAAGGATGTCACTGAATTTCTCGCATGTGTAAAATACAGAACGGTAAGCTTGCCAGAAACAACCTAACAAATAGATAGCCGGCAAGAACAACACTCTTTTATTCGTACTTCACATTCTAGACTATTTACATTACATATTACGTAAGTAACTAATTTTTAGTCAAAAAATGGGCAAAATGGAAAAACAGCCTACCTGGGCCCTGGTGAACTTTTTCATTTTACCCGCACAGTTTTTGTTCTCCCTGGTGTACTTTTTACCTCCCCGGTGGAATCTCAATAAAACACACATAGTATTTACATGTATAAATAATGTATAAATAAGAAACTTTAACAACCTAGTTGAAATTTTCTGACCTGGCGAAGTTTCTGCCAAAAATATGTGAACATCCAGATCTCACCTGGTCTGTTACAGAGGGGTGTTCTATATCGTCTGCGTTATCCTTCGGTGATTTTGAAACATAAAGAAGCCCTTATACAGTTAGAAAAACCTAATCTCCATTGCATTGAGTGCCCGCGGCGGTTTTGTCAAACTTGGATCATCCTGTAAATGGTCAAAGGTTGAAATTCGCCACGGTTATTGTTCGATTTCCACCGACTGTATTTTGCTTGTCCTTTCTGAAGAAGTATCCGATTTTTAACACAAAGTTGGTGTCTGGGATTGTGTTCAGGTCAGCTTTAGTCGATGTCTTAAAGAAATTGTTTCATTTCTTTTACGACTAGCAACTTGCCTCCCATGCAATGGCAAAATATCCGGGACGTTTACAGCCGCCGTCGATTTGCTTGGCCTTGTATCTGCATCTTGTTGTACAAATCAATGCCGTCGGTATTCCATCGCTTTGAATGTGAAGACTTAGCCACCGCGCCTAGAATTCGTACGCCAGACAGACTGACTGACTGATTCGAATGGCGACCCACTTGGAGTCTCAAAAAACATCATTAGCGTCGTGATTATTAACCTCGCAGAGGTTAATATATCAAAAGAGAGGCTATCCATAGTTGGTATACTACTCTAACCAAAGACGAACTGCAAGAAAATTGCACAGTGTAGCAGTGCCTATAGTATGCAAATGATTGTAAGCATCCTTTGTTCCATAGGTCACCGAAACAATTGATGATCGGAAGATTACTCGAAGAAGTGACCTTTCATCCTTCAAACCCGAACAAATCGGTACTCACTACGTCAAAACCGTCACTTATGGAGGACAAATGATAGTTTCCATAAAGTCCAAGAGTTCGTTGGTAACCAAAAGGTATCATCCAAGTCATAACTAAAATATTAAGTAAGTTTGGATTAGTCTAAACAAGTTTAGCAGCATTTTATAGCCTCATCAGAAACAAAAGCAAAACCCGATTGCGATCTGCTCACGCAAACAAGCAAGTAGGTAGTGATGGCGTTTCGGCGTACTTCTGATTGGTCTGTTCTAATCAACGTAAAACCAATTACAGATTACTTTCATTGTCTTCTGATTGGTTGGAAGTGTTTTCTTGCAGCTTTTGTGATTGGCACTGTAATTACTTTGGTTTTGGTTTTACGAAAGCTAGCAAGTTACTCTCTCTCTTATTTTATTGGTTTCATGCAAATCCCCTATACGCATCCAAAGAAAGGTCTTGACTATTAATAACTCTGTTTGCTTTCTGAAGATTCGAAATGAACGGTGAATTTAGTGGCTCACTTGACGGTGTATGTGGAAGACTCAAGGCTCATTTGGAAAAGTGCTTCAATGAAAACCAGAATGCAAGTGACCTCGAAATATACTGCTACAACTGCGGAACGGATGAACCAGTGATATCATTAACTCCTGAAGGTCTATTGAAGGAAATCGAAACCTTTCCTAAGAAGATGAAGGCGGCCGATGGATATCCAGGAGTTCCTATCAAGGTATGTTTTAAATTGAGGTTTTACCTTTTCACTCCCGAGCTCAAATTGCAGATTCTCAGCCAAAATCATGTATTAGTGGTTTAGTGAGAGTTGATAGTTCAATAATTAGGTATCAAAAGACGAGTTCTTATTACTGCGTGATATATTTCTGGTGAGAAACTGAAGGAGAAAATGGAAGTTGATCATCTTATTGTAGATTGTCCTAGCCTTATAACAGGATAATGCATGAGTGGTGTAGTGAGAGTTGATAGTTCAATCAGCTTTCATCTGAATTAGGTATCAAAAGACGAGTTCTCCATACTGCGTGATACATTTCTGGTGAGAAAGTGAAGGAGAAATTTGAAGTTGATCATCTGATAGGTGCTGAGATCGGTATCAAAGTTGCACTGGCATGTACATGCCTGCCCTTGGGTGTGTGTCAATTAGTGGTAATGAACAGATACTGCCCAAACCGTCTGCTCGGAATCTTGGTGCCACGTTTGATCAGTGCTGCAAAATGGTGGAACATGTAAAAAAAGTCTATAAAACGTCTCAGTACCACCTAAGAAACACTTCGAAAATCACGAAATACCTAACTAAGGAGACTACGGAAACTCTCGTTCATGCGTTTATCAGTTAGAAACTCGACAATTGTAATTCTTTGTTGTATGGTCTTCCTAAGCAAATGATAAGTAGTTTACAGTCTGTGCAAAACACGGCTGCCCGTATATTGTTACAGTGACCAGGAAATTTGACCATATCACCTCTGTATTGTTTCAGCTTCATTGGCTGCCTGTCCACTTTCGGATTGATTTTAAAGTTTTGTTGTTAGTTTATAAGGAACTGAATGGCATGGCGCCAACATATATTAAGGAATTACTTAGTATCGCACATGCGCACGTTCGTTACGCTGTGCCGATCAGCAGGAATTTCTAGCTGTTCCGAAGTCAAGACTTAAAACATATGGAAATAAGGCTTTCTCCATTGCTGCACCAAAACTCTGGAATGAGCTGCCATTGTATCTCAGACATACTTCCTGTATTCATTTATTTAAGAAACATTTAGACTACGTTTACACTAGAGCAAATGTATTCGGAATCATAAATGTTAACAAATTCATCACATGCGCTTACACTATACTGTAGGTGTATTATAATTCTATTCGTCTATATGAAACGATGAATCCTAGAAATATGTGTGCACGGCTGACCATACAAATAGTCGGATTTGTCGAGAAACCCCGTTTACACACACAAAAATGTTTCGGATTTGTAGTGTCCGGATACAATGTTTCCACTTGTACTGTTCATACTTGGCTCGCATTTAGCCGGATTTTCCTAATAGGCAAATTAACTCAAATATTCTTAATGTGTTATTTTTGTGTTCAGTTATTAGTAAACTTGTAATGTGTAGCTATTGGTAATAGAGCTGTACTGTGTTGTCTTTACGCCTAAGATCAAGGTACAATCACACCGTTGCTTTGCCACAATTCTGGGTCCGAATACGCTTACCCATCTTATTTAGTTACTTTTTGCTTATTGGTAGCTCGGGTTGCAACCGCTGGGATACATTGGCGTGGAACAGGGAATCGCATACAGAACAAATACGGATCTTACGCGCTTTATGCAGAAATTTCAAGACCAGTACCATGACGTACGGTGCTGTCTTGAAAGTCTGAAGGAGGGCGTTGACAGTGATGACTGCCATGAGGATATTCTGACCCTTCACAACTTCGCTCAAACAGTGGTGGACCAGTTCCACGAGGCTCTTAGCAAGCTTCATTTCGTTGGAGACGAAGTTTCATTCCATGCCAGTCTAAAAGCCTACGAAGAAGCCCTCGATGGGAAGCCATTAACAGGGAAATTCATGGCCAAATGGAGAAAACTTTTGAAGGTATCACGACGCTTCCCCCAAAACCTACCGTAAAAATGTTCATGTTTATCACAGCAATCATACCAATATCCCATTAATTTAATCTAAAAGTTACTCTAACTTGTTCTAGTCTACATCATCATCGCGTTTTTCGCACTATTTCTTATCACTTTTTCTTTATGCTTTCCAAGCATATATTTTTTGGTTCTTACAATGTATATATATGCTTGAAAAGCATGAAGATTATAAATTTTCAATCCGGAGGTGCATCGGCGGACTTTTAAACGAGAAACGAGCGCGAGAAGAAAAGTGCGAACAACGCGATGATGATTAAATAGACTAAAGCAAGTTGGAGTAACTTTTAGATTAAATTTATGGGATAGCTGTATGATTGTGATCAAAATGAACACATTTACCTAATTTGTCATCAATTTATGGTTTTTGTTTAGAACTTTAAACAGTTACATACTTTTCATTTCAGCGCCATAACATTGTTGTCACCAAGAGCAAGGTAAGCAATGTGCGAATGTCGCTTTTACTACTTTACCTAGGTCCTGATTGGTTCCTCAGTTATACTTCTTGCAGTGAAACTTCTCGTGAGCAATCGCCGCGTGTTTCTTTCACCCTGTATATCCACAAGATATGATCAAGATTACAGATGGTCACTTACAAGTGCTCAATAATATCCTATGCTTGTCTATATATTTGCATTATAATCATAAAGCAAGAACAATCGCTTATGGGAGAAGCCTGGGGAATACAGCTGTCACCCGTCGTGCAGCTTCTAAGGCCTCAAAAGTTGCCATACGAATGACGGCTGTATTTGCAGGCTATTACGGGAGGTTCCATGTCATTATTGTTAATATTGTTTTACTTGTAGCAGCTGCCAGAGGGGAGGCCATATACAGTCTGTATCCTTGGAAAGACTGGAGAAGGAAAAAGTGCAACTGGTAACCAGCTGCTTGGTGGTGAAGGTAGATTTAAAGAAAATGACAGCGCGGCCTCAAGTTCCGGATGTTGCGAAATGAAAGAAAGAAAGAATGACAGAACCATTCGCGTGATTGACACTCGCGGAACAATGGACACAGCGACAGCGAATATGAAGCCTCGTCAGCGAAATGATAAAGAAATTATAAGTCACTTGGACGCACTGGAGAGAGCTTTTGAAGAGGCCGGAAACATCCATGCCTTTCTTTTGACCTTGAAGTACGGTGCCAGGTTTGACAGTCATGAATCTGAAGCCTTGGAGCTCACCCGCCGAGTACTGGGAGAAGTCACTAGTCACACAATTATTGTTCTCACCCACGGCGACGAGGCGAAAAGGATAGCCAAACGAGAAGGCAAGCCCGTAAAGGAAGTGGTGAACCGTTGGTTGATAAGTCTGCCAAAAGACGCGCGTGACTTTGTGTTCTATGACATTAAGGGGAGAGTGGTTCTGTTTGACAACACACTGGAAGAAGGAAGCGAGGGCCAAGTCGAGCAAATTACTCAGTTGTTGGAGACAATTGACGCCATGGCAGACGGAGAGCCCTATGGAGCCCAGAAGCTGAGGGTATGTGGGGAGGAAAAGATTAAAACCACCCTGGAAAAACTTGACTCGAGAATAAGCGCCCTTGAAAGGATCGAAAGAAGGTTCAGCGGACAGCTTGAAGAAGAAAAAGTGATAATGAATCTACTGGAATCACTGAAAAAGAGGAGAAGGAAACTGAAAGAGTCGGTGTTGACAAAAAGGAACCCTTTCCTTCAATTATTTTTATGTCGTTTATATATTCATTTTTATGAATATTTCCGTATGAAAAGACTACAAAATTTTGCAGAAGCAACTTTCCTTTAGAACGAAAGGTACGAAATCTGGAATAATTCAGCCAGTACATCGGTATAATAGAATAAAGCATCGCAGCTGCTAAAGCTGCAAATTTCATGTCTAAAGTAGATACAATAACAATTTTCTGTAGCAGAAGCTTTTATTTTCTCGTATTTTTTGTATAAATATACCCATCAAAATAAGCCGCTTGCGTAGTTAATTATATAATTAAACCCACTTGTATATTTGTTGGCATCACATTTTGTACTAGTGAACAGAGGGGAAAATAGTAGACTAGGACATCACTGCGTGTTGAGAAAGTTTCGGCCTATAATAACTTTTATTACACGACTTCACATTTTTGAGTGCAAATACGGGCCAAAACGAGTGCAAAGATGGGAGCGTATTGCACTCGTCAGGAACCAGATCAACTGGTTTATTAGCTTACGTGATCATTTTTCGCAAGCAAAGTTTACGAACGCGTCATTTTTTGTTCCATTTTGCGCGCGGCGAGAATATTTGCCCTGCTTCGTTTGTCGTGTAATAAACAATTTATTACACGAAAAGTCGTGCAATACGGCTGTATTTTTACTCGTCAGTTTTATTTTTTCTCGCCTGAAGCAGGCTCGAAAAAATAAAACCGACTCGTAAAAATACTCCACCGTATTGCACTCCTTCCCGTGTAATAACCTCTTTGTATCACATGGCCAAATATGCTCTTTTATTTCCAGTTTACCTGGCATATACCTCATTGTCCATATACCATCTCAAACTATAACTCGGATATCTTTCCAGCTATTGCTTGAAAGCAACCGCAAAATATATGTACATATCTGTCGTTGTTGTGTAATAAAATCTATGTGAGGATTTTTCAATCTTATCAGTCTCTGAGGTGAATAAAGTAACTTTTAACGAAAAGTGTGTTATAAATTGCTTGCAATGAGATGGTTTGAATCGAATCGAAATTGTCAAGTTGTAAAATAGAGTAAAACCTTGGCAGGCGAGATTACTTTTCTTCAAGCCAGCAGCAAATAGCCCTCGCTGCATGCTCCCTTCAAACAACAATGCACTACGTACACACATGATGTTGCTACATTGCCCAAGTCTTTATTAGGAAAATTGGCCCAGATTACAAAATTTAAAACCAAAGAAATACAACGCAAAGAGATGGTTTTGACCAGGCGGGTGCGGACGAGTTGAGAGCATTTATACCCCATTATATACAACACTTGCTGTGCCAAAACATCGAGCTCCATCAGTTTCCTTACTTCAACATTTTCGTTTGAGCTGTAATTAGTAATGGCCTCCGGAAAATCAGGACACAGATTTCGTTGGAGAGTGACCTGCATGATTGCTGAAGCAAACAATCATTCTTTACTTGCCCCAAAGCACTAAATCTGTAAAATGTTTGGAGGAAAAACAAGAGTCTTTAACTGTGTTTATCTCGAGCAGCAGAGTTAAGATTCATGTTCAAATACTAAACCTGTAAGTCCACACCCACAAATTATAAATATACAGACACCGTGGAAATACGTATTTCGGCCGTGCGGTCACCTTGCTTTTGAGTCAGCGGTTATTTGCACAAAACCGTGGATTCAAGTGCAGACTTTGTAGTTAAATGTAACGCTCGTAAAACCTCAAGACTTAACCAAGAATCTCAATACAGAGACTCGATACTCATAAATGCTCTAATACTCATTTACTGCTAATGCTATAGGTAATCTTCAAGCGGTAAAGGCGTATTATCAATATTAACGGCTGGTCGCAGATGATTTCAGGTTTTCTCCATATATAAACAATAAACTACTTTTGGCTTCGGAAATATGCACGGATAATTGTCCAAGGATATTATCTGTTCCGAGAAGCGAACAGTTGCCCGAGAGCGAAGCTTGAGGGCAACTGTGAGCTTCGAGGAACAGATAATGTCCAAGGACAATTATCCGTGCATATTTCCGAAGCCAAAAGTAATTTATTGTCTTTATTATCCTTCAAATATTTCCTCTCGCAGCGCAAATAATGGCGCGGGGACTGTGAAGCTTTTTGATGCTTTCTGGAACTGCTTTTTCGACCAATAAATTGATGTCCTCCTCAGTAGTCATCTTGTAATGATTTTTGTGACTAAAAAAATAGAAGTGTGTTCGGATATTGCCAATAAACAGCGTTAGTTCGCCAGGCGGGGGTTATTCGGTCACGTGTCACGATTCTACCAATCACGCGCGGGGGGAAATATTTGATGGGTCATAAAAACTAGCATCATTATAGCTTTGAAGAAAATTTGCAATGTTTGAGCAAGCCTTAGTTTCTGTATCCAAGACATGAAGTATTTGTGTTTGCGCTAGTTTTAGCGTCAAACTTTGGGCATTTTCTTGTGCATAAGTGAAGTGATAATCTGTTCCTGTAAACTATAGCAAACACTAACTTCTTTGTTTCGCCATAATTACAGACTGCCATTTACTGGTAATATGCTTAAGCCAGGACGCCGAAGGCACCTAAACGAATTAGAGTGCAATTTACTGGTAAAACAGAAACTCGCGTCATTTTAACTGAAACAAACACTTTGAAGAAAACGCTGACCACAAAGCGTAAAGTATTCATAGCGTGACAGTGACGTCATTAACAACTCACTGCAGAACGGGCTACAAACGACCAGGGCCCAGCTGTTCAAAGAGTGGATAGCGCTAACCACTGGATAAGCTTTATCCAGTTGATAATATAAGGCTAAATGTTAACACTTATCCACTGGATAGCGATTTATCCGATGAGTAACGCTATCCAGGAGTCAAAATAGGCCTCTCGGGGGACTGTGACATTATTTTATTACTATTTTAAACATAAGCTGTTATATTGGGTGATCACGAGTCTAAAAACTTCCTTTCCGTCATTTTACTAAATACAAACACAAGCAACGCCGACTATTTAACAAACAAGACAGGCCCGTGGCCAGTGCGCTTGTGACGTCATTAGTACAATGAATAGAGACACGCGGGGTCCCGGGAGAGGAACTTTTGTCGTGCGTTTATATGCAAAAGATATTATAGCCGAGTCAGTTTTTGCAAATGACGGATCCAAGAGCTCCCTTTATTTTTCTTGCCCTCTTTTCTTCTAATTTCGGTCAAACAGATATTCACGAAAAAGTGTATTATAATAATTGAGAGAAAACAATTATCGAAGGCCCCGTAGGAATATTCTTCGTTTGCAACAACCCAGTTTTCATTGCTTTCCGATGCACGTGACAGTACTTGTGTGACGCTTTCTATACAACCTGGCAACCTTGTTGAGTGAATTTTCAAGCTGACATGTTTTGTGGAGGAACTGTGTTGTCATTTTGTAATGGGATTGACTGGGGAATACCCGACATCTTAAGTAGCTGTAAGACAGCGTAATAGCCTTATCTCATCTTCCCAGCGTGTGCATCATGTTCAAGTAGCTGTAGCACATTAAGGCCCCGTCCACACTACGCCGGATAAATTTGAAAACGCAACTTTCACTCTGAAAACGCAAGAATGTTTTCCGTCCACACTGGAAAACGGATAAAATGTTTCCGGGCCCAAATGTATTGTTATTGCTCTACAAACGTCCCTGACAATCTTTGAAACCACTTGACGTGACCACGTGAGTCAGGGTTTTCGAAAAGTTCCGTTTTCAAAATGTTTTTCGTCCACACCAAAACGCAAAGCCGTCGTTTTCAAATTTATCCACTTTGAAGAGCGTTTTCCTAACCGTAAGAATAAAGTTGCGTTTTCAAATTTATCCGGCGTAGTGTGGACGGGGCCTAAAACATGACACTTCCCATGATGAAATTACTTCGTATGAAAAAGCCATCTCAGACGTTACGCATCCTACATGTACAAGTCTGATCACTAATATGTTCAAGACTGCTATGCATTAAGCTTTAACGCAAAATTCTGGGTCGATACGAAATTAATCTCTATCGGAAGCTGCAGACGTTTGAATACCGTGACAACAAAGGCGTGCATCACGGGCTTGTGGAGCGAACAATTACGGCTCGGATAGTTGGATATCAACCTTGAAGACTTCGAGGTATTCAGTGACAAATATTCTCGATGTAATCGCCTGCCGGTCTTTCCTGCTTTTGTTAAAGCGGCGTGAGTGAAAGCTAAGTAGCTGATGATTCGTGATTCCCCGTTCTATGATATTATGCTCGTGACATTTCATTGACAGATCTTGTATCTTAATCTCGCGTGATATTTGCCTCAATCCTATTAGTAATTCAATATCCTCAGACAATAAACAAAGAACCTTTACTGCACGCAAAACGAAGTTAAACGCCGACTGTTCGTATACGCCGCGCGTTACACAAAGCCGCAGAGTTTCCGACAAAGGGAGACGCTCTTCCCGCAGGAAAAAGTTCAAGTTCTATCAAGTTTCGACACGTCTTCTACTACTTATTCGATGTTCTTTCACACAAATATTGCTCAGAACACAGATACATTGGTTCAAGCGGTATCTTTAATCGAGCATTTGCAAAACACAACCCTTCGTACTTTACGGGGGTCCCGCTGGTAACACATCAAGCATTTGTGTACGGCTATTTTCAAGTCTTCCGACGCTTAAAAACAATGCAAGCCAAAATCGCTCTTAAAGTATGGCTTCCGCGATGATCGTTTTGTTTGGATCAACAACTGAAGGACCGGAATTTTTTTCTATATCCCTTGACAGAGAAAACCCATTGTACTTGGTTCTGTGATTTTGATCTCTGAATACGTCTGATCTTGCAATGCCTGTGTTTTAACACATTTTAAAATACAAACGTATCTTAGCACCTCGGTTACTTTTGGCAATCTTCTTTTTGAGCTTCTAGCTTTCTCGCAGCGATGGTTTAGTGATCCTAATTTTCTCTTTCCATTTCCATCTGTGGCTTTTTTATTGTTTCCATGTTGTTTACATGCACGTTCACGGAACGCATTAGCATTGTGAAGTACGTAAGCTCGGGTATAATCATGAACTTTTGACGACTTTGGGACATTCTTTGAAATGTATTCTTGTATTAGTCGCCTGCTTTTCTACTCTTGTTCAAAATGCGTGAAAGGTAATTCAATGGTACGTGGCTTGGCTCACGACTTCGTCTTGGAGGACTTCGGTTTTCTTTCACATAAACATTTGTGGGAATACAATAAAACTGAGCGAAGCAAGATCTACCAACGGTCACTTTTTCCTCAGCCATTTCCCAATTTTCAAATAATAACGCCATCTGTTCCACTAATTGTTTGACCTTCATGGCACCGAGCCAAAATGTCGCAACAACAACATAAATGCACGCAGAGTGAAATTTTGATTCCAAACAAAAGTCAGATTTTCTGACGCTTTACTTGTATCAGCAAGAATAATACAAAGTAAAAGAATACAAAGTACCTTCAAGTTCACCCTCATACTAAACAGTTCCATATAATCCGCTATCAAGCGCTTGTCAAGAATCGCCGTCTTTACACAGGTTCTCGTCTTTGTATCTCGAGCGCCTTCGTTCAGCTTGTTCCTTCAAGTTCTCCAGGTTCTGGATACCAGATTCTTCGTACATTTCTGTACAGTTGTGCATAGTTATGCAGTTCATTGATAAGTTCATTGCATTTGCTTTCATGGCTTTCAATATGGCTTTTGAGGCTGAACGGACCGACCCAAGCCAAAACTGCTCAATGAAATTTAGTATGGGTCTACCGCAGCTGGCGTATGCGTTTGTAAGTAAGATGAGCGGTCCATAAAATAATCCACAGAGCCAACTAAGGCAAGCAACACACAAGTCCACCTCCCACATCTTGCTGTCTTCAAAATGGCGAAACTGCTTGCTCGACAAGTCACGTGATCGCAACGTCATCACAAATCACATGATAATATCAACCAATCATCGCATGCAGATCTCTAACCCAGAAAAATAAAAAAAAAAAAAGAATCGCTGCATTTTATAGCTTGTGACGTCACAAGCAATAAAATGTCACTAAAATGTCACTGGCACGCTTTATATACTTTACGTTTTGTGGTCGGCGTTGTCTTTAAAGTTTTTGATTCAGTTAAAATGACGCTAGTGAAATTTTTACACTTCATGGGCAAGTGATGATACGTTTTATATCTAAAATTAAGTCACAGTCACGTGATGAGCTTATTTTGACTCCTAGTCATTCGTGGGCACGAGTTCGTGTGTTCTTTAAGTCTCTATCATTTACAGTTTCACGTGAAATAAGTTTCTATAATGGCGCAGTTAGACGCAAGAATTGATGCAACAACGAAAGTCCGGCTAAGTACGTTTGGCCGGACTAGACAGACAACATAGTCAGTAGTAAAGTCAGATAATCTCCAAACGTTTATTATGATATTCCTCCAACCACTCTCTCTTTCTCTCTTCTACCCACGGTGCGTCATTCTCGGAGACCAGAAATCATTTTATGTAAATCAAATATGCCCCTGGGGTCATTCGATCACCTCCCCCACGTCGTCCAGAAAGCGAAAGCTCGTAATCAGCGTGTTTAGTTTCATAGCAGGAAAAGTTAATCCGCTTCTCTTCGGCAAACGGAAGGTAAGGAAAGCTTAGCAAAAAGGCTAGTAACAACTTGTACCTGAATTGAATACTGAAACACCTTTCCTGTTTTGCTCCAAATAGAAGCAGTTCTTCCCTGTCATCCTTTTGTTTCCATGATCTAGCAAGCCAAACTGTGCTTCGATCAGTCAAAGTTTTGTGTACAGCCCTTCTTACTGGTGTTACTAAAACTAATTATTGACAAGAATTAACGGTAATAACTCATATCGATTATTACAGCGCAAATTCTGCGCTAGTGACTACATGCTATGGTTGCGGGAATTTGTTAAAGTTTCGTGGACAAGTGCCGAACCGCCAAACGATCTCGTCATTGTTTCAAATATGAAATAGGAGAAGAGAATACTCCGCCGAAGGGGATGAAAAAAGAAGAAGTAGGCCTGGCAATATTTACTTTCATTTTCGAGTTCAATGCGTCCGTCAAAAACAACCTCTATTTATTCCAAGTTTAGTTTTTATTCCACCATTTGTGATAGGAACGCTGAATAAGTCAAACAGAAATTTGACAAAAAATTAATTTAGGTATTGCTGTATATGACGAGTCAAATCCATCTGGGATGCCGCTCCTCACCCTGTCCAGTATTTCAGACTATCGACCGTCGACAAAATGATCGCTTGTCGTGAAACAGAGGGAACGTTATGTTTACGTTCTTAATATGCTATGTCATTTCTTATTCACCGGCACAGTGGGGCGTGACGGTATAATCCTACTTGGAATTGAATTATTTAATTAAATGTAGTCTCTTCAATCTAGTATTTTTCGTTAAGAGTTTTCGCTATTTTATCATTGGAATATTCAGTGTGTGATTGGAAAGCTGTTCTTTGACGCTGTTACTACACAAAATTAATGCGTTAAAACACCTCCGTAAATACCGTAAATACCGGTGCACAAGGACAGATTGATACCAACTTGACGCAACATGACAACGGGCTTGTTTATTTGAGCAATAGGTTCAATAATCATCGTTAATATATAGGGGGTGTTACTAAAACACAAAACAGCGAAACAACGAAACAACAAAACGGCTAACTATTAACTTGCCCGTGCAAACGAACGCAACACGTTGGCACAACATCGCCCAACATTGTTGGGCCAACGTTGGCCAAGGTTTTTAAATGATCGAGTTCGCAACATGTTGGGCAATGTTGCATGAAAACTTATACCGCAAGGGAATTAAGGATCAGTTCGATGAAACTAAAACGCTCAAGTGTGCACGTAGAGGAAAGACGAGATCTTGGATCAAGAGAAGGAGCAAAAAGGGATACTTCAACAACATCGTGAGCGAGTTGATGATTGAAGACACCGCTGCATATCGAGAGATAATGCGCTTTTATCACCATTCTGGCTGCCATTGAACCTCCGACCACTTTCTGCTCTTAAATTTATCCTTATTCGCGGTTGAAACGGCCTTCATCTTTCCGTTTGTTCGCACGTTATCATCAACGAGCCATCCTCGTTCCCAGGCCCAGGGGGCGGGGAGGGAAAAGAGCCTGGGAACGAGGATGTCAACGAGCTTTTCATATTCCGCCATCTTGTTTGAAATGATTAATCCCCATGGTTACCGAATTGACAGAGGATTCAGTGCGCACGCGCGAGGCCAACAATGTTGCGCAAATTGTGCAAACGAACCGGCGCAACATGTTTGCGATGTGCTTCACTGACCACGAGAACAAAAGAAATGTTGGCAGATGTTGGGCGAAAAGTTTGACCGATTTCAAACTTCACGCAACATCAATGTACCAACATCATGCAACATCGCCCGACATGTTGTACAAACGATCATTACATGCTATGGTTGCGGGAATTTGTTAACGTTTCGTGGACAAGTGCCGAACCGCTGTGTTACTAACACGAAACAAGAAAAAAAACTAAACAGCTAATTATTAATATAAGGGTAATAACTAATACCGATTCTTAAAGCGAAACAACAAATTTCTAACTAAAAAAACCGCAACAACTAATACCTATATATTAACGATGATTATTGAACCTATTGCTCAAATAAACAAGCCCGTTGTCATGTTGCGTCAAGTTGGTATCAATCTGTCCTTGTGGACCGGTATTTACGGTATTTCGGTACTTTTTTTGTGTGTGGCTACTGTGTGAGGCTGAAGTGCTAGGAGACGATCAGCGGTCGTCGGAGAAGATAGAATGCGTAAAGCTGCGATCAAACGGTGATGATAGTCAATGATAGTCGCCACGATAGTTCGAACTCTCACCCCCGTTTAAACACGAACTATCATGGACTATCATCATCCGAAAAACTATCATGCGTGACTGAACTATCATGGGTGATCAAACGAGGAAAACTCTCATACAATAATATCCAACCATCATTCGATTTGAACATGTTCAAATTTTCCATAATAGTCGATGAGAGTTTTCCTCGTTTGATCACCCATGATAGTTCAGTCACGCATGATAGTTTTTCGGTCAGCCGCTTTCCCCCTGAATGGACGGGCTCAAGCTTTCGCACAGCATTCGAAATGGCAAGCAATGAAAAGCAATGAAAACAAGGCCGTATCGAGTGATGAAGAAAGTAAAATTAAACAAAACAAAACAGATAGCGGCTCTTCTGTTCATATAAACAGCCATTTTGTCATGTTTTCGCCGAGGCGTTGTTTACGTTTTCACACAAGCTGGAGCTCGCGCGGGCGCGAGCGATTGCGTTATTTCCGGTCGACTATCACGCGCTCTCTCGTGAGCGTTTGATCGCTCTCTGTGATA
The DNA here is from genome assembly GCA_964036295.1 of Plumapathes pennacea. Taxonomy (NCBI): domain Eukaryota; kingdom Metazoa; phylum Cnidaria; class Anthozoa; order Antipatharia; family Myriopathidae; genus Plumapathes; species Plumapathes pennacea. The sequence continues at coordinate 1,826,474 of OZ038468.1, forward strand.
GTCAATCATAGTAGGTGATAGTTTCGGGATCGCAACTATCATCATTCAGCTATCATTCACCGTTTGATCGGGCCTCAAGTCACTTTTCTGATGCATAAGTCATACTTACGAACATTTTTGTTCGTATGCAAGTTTGGTGAATACAGCCCCTGGTTATTTGGAGCGCGAGATGTTGGACTTTGTGCCAGCGTTAGTCGTTTGGAGCAAGTCATATGAAACTGGATATGTTTTCTGAAGAAACCGATGCCATGGGACTAATATCGATACAGTCTAGTCTCTCAAAGCGGACATCTCTCTAAGGCGGTCATGGCTGCGTGGTCCCGCCCGAATTTCATTGTACTTTTTGTTTTTGTTTTGTTTTTTGCTTTTCTGTACCTAAACTCTGTTTTTCGTAATTGACGTAGCTTGAATATTCCCCGCTTCTATTTTTGGAACAAAATTAAAAACTAAAACACAGGTGTGAAACATATACCAATACTCAAAACACAAATCAGTTCCACAAAACACAAACAAGTCTCCCGAATCCACAAGCCAAAATCACAAAACGCTCATCTAATATAGAAAAAACAAACCTGTCTTTCAAAACTTGTGCCAAAATCACAAACAAACCAAAGTCCAATCAAGTCTTATATGACAGCGTACATGATGTACCGTTATAAAAGCATGTATTGCTGCAACTGCAGAGGAGAGAAAGGCAAAACTCATTTACTGCCCTTCTTTTTTACTAACAGAGCACTTTTGTTTTTGTTTCTATTTTTAAGGATGGCAATTTGCATCTCCGCCCTAGACGAACCGTTTTGTAATTTTGATATTGGTGACACATTTAACGCCAAGACAAGTGCCAAGGGTACCAACGCGTTTGAAACGATTCAAACACGAAAAATTTGTATCAGTAAGAATTTCTTTAACTGTAAGGTGGTAAAAAACAACACCGATATCACGAAACTTCTGGACATCTCCGGGGATGTTTCACTGAAGGTGCAGGCGGGCATTTTTGCCTTTGGAGCAGCTGGAAAATATTTGAATGAAGGAAAGAAGAAAAGCGGCGTTACTGAAGTGTGCGCAGTTATGAGATGCAAAACGGTGAGCTTACCATGACAATTTTTTGAGTGTTTCAATAGCCTGTACTAACTTAGGTGCGTTTTTTTTTTTTGATAGGCGGTCATGGCTGCGTGGTCCCGCCCGAATTACATTGTACATTTTGTTTTAATTGTTTTTTTTTTTCTGTACCTAAACTCAATTTTTTGAGTATTTCAATAGCCTGGTGCATTTTTTTGCATTGACTGCATATATGATAAATGGTTTACAAAAGCATAAATCAAACCACTCATCGCGGGCGCGCAAAGGCCTGCTGTATCCTGCATGTGCTTTGTCATATAAACCATGATTATCATACATGCAGTCGATGCAAGAAACTCGCCTAAACTAGTACAATCTGCGGCCAGAGAATGGCAGTTAAAGTGACCTTTGTAATTATGAAGCAACTAAAGCAGCCGCAAGGGTACCACAGAAAGAAAAAGAGGAGAAAGAATCCAGACTTCAACGGGAGGCAATCCTGTGATCTTCGCTATACCAGCCACAGGGCTTGGAGGAGTTCGCTTGCTATGTAACTCCCTGTATATTGACCATCATGAAGGATACCGCAACACGATTGCATATTATGCCGTCACGCGCCCGGGATGAAATCTTCTTGCGGTATCCCTCATGTAAGGCAATGCATAGTGTTTTATATAATGGTAAGCAAGCGAACTCCTCTGTGCCCTGTGTACCAGCGAGAGCACGATAAACAAAAACGAGCCCGGGAATAACTTTAAAAGAAAGCGCAAAATAGCCCAGTGAAATCCGATAGCGCAAAATAGCCCGTTGTGCGACAACTGAAGTCAAAACAGTAATAAAATAAAAGCGTCCCACAAACTCATCTTGAACTCATATAATTAATTTCCCCTCCAAAAATGACAATGTTTTTGTTATGCTTTTGTCTGTTTTCTTTTTCGAAGGTAAGAAAAACAATTGATGATCGGACTAGCACCCTAAGAGAAGGTATTTCATCCTTCAAACCGGGACGAATCGGCACTCATTATGTCAGTACGATAACATATGGAGGAGAATTTGTGGTGACCATGAGATTCAAGGATTCGTCGATAACCAACAGGTATGTTTACGGATAAAACTACGCGCAATATGTAGAACGCTTTACGGATGACTGTCGAAAACTTGTTAAGACCAATCGGAAAGTGTAGCAAACGCAAAACCAAAGCAATCACGTGATTACTTTTGACAGACAAACGAAAACGGCTTTATACAGTAAAACCAGGCAAACACTAAAACACTAAAATAACAATATGGCGCTCGTGTTCAACCCGAATGCACACAGACATGTATATATATATATTATTTTATAGCACTATCTGCTCTGACAACTGCTGAGATAAAAGTAATTATCATAGACACGAGTGTTTTACTGGAAAATATACCGTGCGTAAAATCCATACGAAACTACATCCGGGACCCGAGTGGCGTATTTTCCATATCCTCACTAGTGAGGATATCGTTGGCATCATTTCCCGCTTTTGCACCGTTGTTTATGCAATTTCTTGTAAAACACTCGTGTCTAATATAATAAAAAGAAAATTACACGGCGGCTTGAAGATATGGGCCCAGTTTTCGAAAGTCGATTAAGCTAATCCAGGATTAACGAAATTCTTTCTCTCGACCTCTCTGCCAATAAACTGCAGGGTTTTATTCAAAGATGGATTAAAAAGCTCGTTCCAGCTTAAAACGTTACCAAGAAAGTCGTTGTGGACAAATTAAAACGTTCACGTTTTCAGGCTTACATAAGGCCAGAAAGTTTATACCTAATCCAGGATTAGCCTAATTGTCAGTCCAGTCAGACCAATGAAAATGCTGCCTTGATTAGCGTTCTTTTAACTTGTGCTTGGCGACGCCATCTTTGATTTGGGGGGAGCCTGGGGAATGGCGTTACACACACACACGGAATCGCGTAATATTTCATGGGATTGCCTTCTTTTTTCTGAAAAGATTTGAAACTACAGCAAATCTAAACATTGATTCGACTGAAGTCACTGGTGGAATCAAGGGTCATTTTGAGAAGGTCTTTAAAGAGTGCAAGGATACAAGTGACATTGAGATTCAGTATTGTGGAACGGGCCAGCCACAAATGAAATCAATAACATCTAAGGGTCTACTGGAACTCGTCAAAACCCTTCCGGAGAAGATCAAGGAAATTCATGAAGGTCAAGGAGTTCCTGTTAGGGTGCGTTACAATTTGTTTCCTTCGCTTATCAAAACAATTGGCTTGACCTCTAACTAAAGGTACTTTTCTCCTCGCGTCAAGCCCCATAATTTACAGCAGCGGCTCTCGCATTACAACAAAATAAAAGTAAAGAGCCTGGAAATGAGGAAGGCCAAGTCCAAGTCCTGACTCGCTCCATGTAATCGCGAAAAAGGGGCAGACCGAGCCAGCCCGGCTAACCGAATCAGCCCGCCTCGTGTAATAAGGCCCTCACAAAAGAAACATTTGAAGCTGTCGTTTAAAATATGCAAAATTGATTAGCTGGGTTTTCGCAATTTATAACATGTATTTTTTCCCCAGCTTGAATTGCAACCAATCACAAACATTGGCATCGATGACCTGGGGATCGAATACAGAAAGAATCCAGACCTGTTGCCTTATATGGAGGAATTTGAAGAGCAGTTCCAGGACCTGCGGTCCTGCTCTGATCATCTGAAAAGGCACCTACAAGGCGGTGGAGTTCGTCCTCCAGGTTTCGAGGCTTTTTTCGCCTCCACTCGAAAAGTTCTACAACAATTCAACACTGCTATAAGTCACCTTGGATTTGTTGGAGATGAAGGTCCATTTCACGCCAGTCGAGAGGCCTACGAGACAGCACTCAACGGGGAGTCGACAACTGGGGAATTTACGGCCAAGTGGAGAGAGATGATGCAGGTAAGAGCATCATCCCTAAAGTGAATTGAAGAGCTCTTCAATAAAAATGCAACCTAATTATTTTGGAGATCACCAAATGTTTCATGACTACTCAAAAATAGTTTCACGGAAGGAATATAGTGATACAATCAGCTCAAGCAATCACACATGTCCAGTACACCTACGCGAGTTCAACGGACAAGGGGGAAAATCAGTTTGACCATCGAGAAATCACAAAGACATTTGATGCCTTATCAAAAATCAAACTTTTCCATGGGGGACGGGTTCTCTTATTGGGGCTCCGTCTTTAAGCCTTGGTCATACAAATGCAACGTTTCATTCAACATCGTTGGGTTCTGCTGCTGTTGCGGAGGGGTTTGGCCATGTTGGGTTAGTTTACATATCAATCAACCTTCTAGTTTCATCTGCCCACTTCCTCGTGGCCTTTGACACTTTTCTTGCTTTGTCAATTCCCCCTTTTCTCTTCCTACATTTTGAATGAACTAGCCTCTTTGGAGATTTCACTTCATTAACCAACTTCTTTTGCATTTATTGCCATGATCTTGCAATATTGTATTTTTATAGTGCCAGTGCTGCTTTAACCCTTTCATTCCCAAGAGTGATCAGCCCCAATTTTCTCCTTCATTTTCTCACCCAAAATACATCATATAGTAAGGAGAACTTGGCTTTTGATACCTTGCTCAGATGAAAGCTGATTAAATTATCAATTCTCACTATATCACTCATACAATGAAATGTCACATACATTCCCGGGCTGAACATCACATATGTTTTCTTTCAGAAACATCGTATTGTTCCGAAGATAGAGGTAGATTATGTTCTTGTTTGTTGCTACCTTCGATGAATCTTTGCTTTAATATATATTATATATTCATGACCTTTATTCAGCATAACCTTAATAGAGGGACTGCCCGCTTTGACTGTATTTCCAAACGCTTTCGACGTACGAAAAGTGGCAATCCTGTTATATACAGACGAAACTGGCTTAGTCTACGCCCAGATGAGCAAATAGCTTTGATATTTAAATTTGTTAAACCAAGAAAGAATCGTTTGGCATAGTATCGTTAGGCACAGTAATATTCGGGTTTTCGTTTATTCTTCAGCTTCAAAGAGGAAAACCACTGAAACTTCTCCTTCTTGGAAAGACGGGAAACGGAAAAAGCTCCACTGCAAATCAAATAATTGGTGAAAACAAATTCCCTTGTAGTGACAGCGCGGCAACGTGCACAAGACATTACCAAGTTGAAGAAAGGAATGGCGACAGAAGCATTACCGTGATTGACACTCCTGGCTTTATGGACACGTCAGGTGAAGTTGCCTCGGCTATCAAGGAAGTGATAGTAAAACATTTAGATGGACTGAAGGTAGTGTCTGAGAAGCTTCTAAGTGGTGTTGATGCCTTTCTCCTGGTTGCGCGTTACGGCGAGAGAATAACCGATGAGGAGTTTAAGTCTATGAAGATGCCTTTGAAGTTATTCGGAGATAAAGCAAAGCAGCACATGATTCTTCTGCTTACTCATGGTGATAAAGCCGTAGGCAAGGCTCAGAGAGAGAACATCCCTGTCAAAGAAGTGGTCGAAAACTGGCTCAAAACCCTCCCAAAACAGGTGGCAGAGTTTGTCAAGGAGCTCGATGGGCGGGTGGTGCTGTTCGACAACTCTCCGCCGAAATTTGGGGCAGCGAGCGAGATCCAAGTCAAGCAAGTGGCCGCGTTAATGGAAACAATTGATGCGATGATGGAAGGAAAGGAGCCCTTTGACATGAGCCTGCTCAAACTAGAGGCGACAGCCCTTACAAACGATTTCATTACACTTCTCAAAGAGCTGGAGAGAAAAGTTGGCGAATGGACAGGCTTAGAGGGACGCATTAATCTCGTCATCCTTGGTGTTGTTTTGGTTGGTAGTACCGCTTTGCTAATTGGAGCTGGAGGGATGACATGGCGAGCAATAGCGCAGCATGGTCTGGAAATGGAAGCACTAGCACTAGAGGCCAGTGCAGCAAGTTCTGCAGCAAGTTCTGCATCAGTATCAAAGTAGGATGAGTTGGGTTGTTACCGTAAAGTTCCGAAAATAATGTCACCCCGAAAGTAGCAACCATACGGAAGTAGCGATAGGTTTCACGGCTGTTAGTAAATCCCGAAAATAGCGAACTTGATTTTCCGTTGAAACTCAGTGGGGAGTAGTACAGGTTACCACGTATCCTATTATGTATACCTTTTATAATACATGTAGTCTAAGGGCAGTGAACTTGATTTTCCGTTGAAACTCAGTGGGGAGTAGTACAGGTTACCACGTATCCTATTATGTATACCTTTTATAATACATGTAGTCTAAGGGCAGTGAACTTGATTTTCCGTTGAAACTCAGTGGGGAGTAGTACAGGTTACCACGTATCCTATTATGTATACCTTTTATAATACATGTAGTCTAAGGGCAGTACTACCAATTACTTCCAATTTAAATTCTATTCAAAGCGCTTTTTCCTATTCGGCCTGAACTACCAGATAGTCAACAGGGATAATCAAAATTTGTCAGAAAACCGAACTACCGTACCGAGGAAACCCTTTTCCGTCGCTGCCGCGTTCAAAGGCATTGCCACACTTGACAAATGAGCGTTTTTTTGACATTTGTCGTCCAGTATACTGTTTAACTATCCAAAAGTAACGACCCTCCGAAAAGTAGCGACGCAGAAGGCCGTTAATTCTGAAAGTAGCGAGGTCGTTACTTTCGGAACTTTACGATAGTTCGTATTGCTATTATCCGACCTTCAAAAAGAGCTTGTAGTAAGCTGTATGAGCAAGCTTTATAGTCGCTCAGCCAAGGCCCATTTCAGGGGCTCAAGACTGGTATTAATGTAGGATCAGTTGAGATTTCTTCGATATAGTTCGCGTTCTTCAAGAAGACTCGCGTAGTACATGAGCAAGCTTTAAAAGAGATATTTCAGGGCTCATCTGGTCTTAGATTGAGCACATGTTCTTAAAGACGTGTTGGCTTAATGCACACAATGGCTGGATCTCATACGAAGCTTTTATCTCAAAGTACTTGCACGGATAGAAAGACCTCTCTCACAGCCCTGAATGTATAGAAATAATTCGTCTTCCTCAGGGAAAAGTCAAAACGATGGGCTGGTGGCTTCAAGTGTGTTACGGAAGAGGTTTCTATAACTATTATGGGTTATATCTTGGGTAATATTTGGTATCTATTAGCTACTCACTCGATTATTCAGATTAACAGCACAGTACATTTTAATACTATTTATCCTTATTTACACTTTAGCCAAATGTTAAGTAGAGTTGTCATTATGATATCCACCTGCTACCAAGTAAGATAATATTCTTTACCTTAAGTACCAATGACCTTTTACCTTTTGGTCAATCATAACTGGTCGGAACCTGGTAAGAGTGTTCGTTACTTGGATTAGTTTAACTACGTTTAGCGTATATTTGCATTTCTGGGATTAACCTTATTGTTAAGCTTGTACTTAACCTGGAAAATGTGAAAACCCAATTAAGTTGTTTACGACCAAGTTCTGGCCCTCCTTAGAGGCGGAGCCTACCTGGAACAGCGTCGTTGATTAATGTTGATTTTCTAATATTCGTTGTTATATAATATATAATATTCGTTGTTAAGTACTTTTACTAGTTTTCATTGCTTAAGACTTATTAACTTTTACGCTGGACAGTAGCCCGTAATTTACTTTACCATTATTCTTAAATTTAGGTTAATCCGTATACGGAATAACCTAATTTCTAGAGTTGACATTTTGTAACTATAGTGTTCGAGTAAATAAATCGGTGTTGGGAAAAGAAAAAGGCCTCCGTTCATGATCCTCTGGTTACCAGACTCTAAGCAGCTACAGCGAGTAAATACCTTGCGTATCAAGTGTTTATGTAGCAGGTCTTTTAACTGAAACATAAGGAATCGGCAGTCATTAAGGATGATTTCATTCGTTAATACATTATCATTAGGATCAGAGATCGAAATTCGTAAAGCTCCGTGACTTCTATAACTAGCATTTATTGCGCGCATCAAACCAACTGACGTCATGATGAAGGACAGTCCATGGTCCTTTGAGATTTCCCCGCTATTACTTAGCATTATCATAGTTTTAAAAGACAACTTTGAAAGTGCAAGCTTTAGCTGCTGAGCCAAAACATGTGATCACACGGTTCGACTGCCCTGTCAAGTTTGTTATAGCATTTTTTAAATTTGAGTATCACATTAAGCCTAGTAAACTTTAACTTCTCTGTTTTGGTCACACCTCCTGAACTTTTTATTCCGGCTGTGAAATTTTCACTAGTTCAAGCTATGTTTCAGCGATACCCCAGCCTGGATATAAAATTAGTACCATAAATACGATATTCGCAGGTGTACCCTCGCTATTTAGGAGGGTTCTCAGGTTTTTTGGGATGTTTCTAAAACAAAGAATGGGGATAGGAAACGAGGAATGTGGAATGTGGAATCCGATCAAAGAAGCCGACAGAGCTAAGTCGCGTAGGGTTAGATTTAGAGTTAGTTTTAGGATTAGGTTTATAGTGGATCAAAACAACTAATCCTAACAAAACCTTTACCCTAAAACTAACCCTAAAACTAGCTCTATACGATTTACTTCTGTTGGCTTCTTTTTTCTCATTCCCCCTTTCCCGTTTTAGTAACATCCGGTTTTTCGGATGCGGGACTCGGCAGTGAGTTCATGAAAAATACATTTACTGGTGAATCAACTTGACAGGCTGGGTTACAAAGCTCACAAGGAATAAATATACGACAACGCAACTAAAGCGGAACCAAACATGTGCTGCCCGAATGTTTGAAATGCGGAGAAAAAAAATAACTCAACTGTTCACCATAAGAAATAACTTAAAGGAAAAACTAAAAGCTATCATTTCTGATTTCGAAAGACATTTTTACCTTTTCAAAGTCTCTGCTTGAAACCTTTTAAAAATTTAATGTATTCAGTTTGGGGGTTTGCATTGACAATGGCATTGTTACACACACAAGCAAAATATTCAAAGTGTATTCATTCAACTAAAACAGACAAAAGTTAATCCACATGAAATGGTTGCACCGAGAGCTGACTTCAACGTCCATCGAGCAACTAAAAGAACAGGTAAGAGAGTAGACCGGAACTGGTCCAATGTTATCAGCTTCAAGGAGCGAAAGACTGCCAGCATTTAAACGAGAATTTGGCCGGTTTTAAAACAGGAGTTCTCTAAACATTTCACCAGTGACGTCCGCATATTTATCGGTTTACCGACAGAGATAATCAGTGTAACAGCGTGGATACTCTATGCTCCAAATCCTACAAAAAATAACGCCGACACATTCTATCTAAACGCATTTTAAACCAAACTTGACAAAGTTCAGTATAGAATGCCGATGCTGTAAATTACGCCGACTTGTGAGCAACAACTTCTATTTACCAGGATTAACCCTTTCACTCCCATAAGTGATCAAGTTCAATTTTCTCCTTCAGTTTCTCACCAGAAATATATCATACAGTAAGGAGAACTTGGCTTTTGATAACTTGCTCAGATGAAAGCTGATTAAACTATCAATTCTCACTACATCACTCATGCATTTTCTTCTTGAATGATTGGGAGAATCTGCATTTTGAATTGAGGAAGATATTTCAAATTGCTTTCAATACTTTCAGTGACCTAAAGGTGTGACCCTCGCATGAAAGTTCCCTATGAGACATTCTCCTAATAACAGTGTTCATTTCTAGTGCTGTTGAACAGAGGATAGGTTCGAGGTACCAGAGTCAAAATTACCCTACAGAATCCCAAAATTATACCGACAAGGTAGTAATAGAAAAAAACATTTTTGCTTGGTCTAATGTAATTAATGATTGCTTACACGACTCTATGTTTCGAGTTAGGTGTCTAAACCTTAGGGAAGAACGATGAGCTCAATTGTCATACCAGCCATCAAGCGCCCCTTTATAAGCAAGACACAAGCCATCGCGCTAGCAAGCCATTTGTTTGGCCTCCATGTTCCAGACGAGAATAGTGTAAAAGAGCTGAACAGCTACCAGGATAGAAACTTTTACATACAAGGAACAATCACAAGCCAAGGGAAACACCAAGAACAAAACCATTTAAAGAGCCTCATCCAGGAATTCACTCTCAAAATAACAAATCACACAGATTCTTCCAAGAGAGGCACAATCGACGCACAATCTTCAGCAATGCTGTTTTTGAAGAAGCACGGAATCAGTTGTCCGATACCCCTGCCGTCAAACTTCGGAATTCCAAAGTTGATGTGCAAAGTCCCACGGCAAAGAGAATCAAAGGCGGGTAAAATTTCTGCAAACAATGGTGAAGTTGCAGCTCAGTTGAGCAGCCTCAATGAGTCCACTATAATCGAGGGTATTGAGTTGTTTGACGGAGGGGACTACAGTTCGGATGAGCACTTCATTTGTGCTGTCAGGCTTTTAACGTTTGTGCCTGGTCAGTTGTTTGTGGATGTTCCACAGACTGAAGGGTTGCTGTTTGATTTTGGTCAAACCCTCGGAAGGTTGAATCAAACTTTGAAGGTAAGATCAAGCAATTCCAATTCCAGCTCAATAGCGACTAAAATTCATCTACGTTGAAGTTTGACACGGTCTTTTATCAATAAGCCACTACTGAGATGCTTGTTACCTCTGTTTCAAACCGAGGTCTAGTGCAAAACCTTTCTTATGAAACTGAGTTTGATTTGCATGAAAATGAAAGCTTGTTTTCAAAAGAAATGATTCGTACCAAACCTCGTTTTGAAACAGAACAGGCATCTCCAGTTGACGCCCATCACTTGTTTTGTCTCTATTTCACTATCTTTTCACGCTTTCATTCCAAAGAATGATCAACTTCAATTTTCTCCTTCAGTCTTTCACTGTAGGGATATACCACACAGTATGGAGAATTCGGCGTTTGATAGCTTGCTCAATGAAAACTGATTAAATTACCAGTTCTAATTACATCACATATACGTTCCTTCCTAAAACGTTGGGAGAATTGGCGTTTTGAGCCTGGGGGGAAAAAGCTTTAATCGTACTTTGGGCATACTGTATGCAAGGTTAGCAAGATAGTCTTAATATTTTTCTTTTGTCACTACATCACTCATACGTTCTTTCCTAAAAAGTTGGGAGAAATTGCGTTTTGAGCTTGGGAGGGAAAGCATTAATCGTACTTTGGGCAAATGCAAGGTTAGCGAGATAGTCTTCTTGACAACAAAACTGAACGTATTTTCGTTGTTTCATTCAGGGATTTCATCACCCAAGTCTAGACGGCCTTGAACACAAGTGGGATCTGCTCCACATGCCTGCAGTGGAAAACTTCATCGAAGTCATAACAGAGGAACGAAGAAAAGAAATCGTGACGTCAGTGTGCAGAAAGTTTGAAGAAGAGGTCTTGGCTAAACTTGGCGGCTTAGAAAAACAAGTAATCCACGGAGATGTAAACGCACACAACACTTTAGTAACGAATTTAAACGGAGGGCACCATTTTGCATTCATTGATTTTGGTGATCTGGTTATTTCCTATCGATTGTTTGAAGTTGCTATCGCTATGATGTATATCATCAATACAGGAGAGGAGGTCACCCCAGAATGCATTCACAAGGCGGGGAAGGTGCTTTCTGGATATCATAGCGTTTATCCTCTCTTGGATGAAGAGGTAGATTTGCTTTACGTTTCCATAGCAGCGAGGTTTTGTCAAGTGCTCGTGTTTGGAGCTTATTCGTACAAATACTTCGATCCAGGGAACGAGTATTTGTTGCGTTCGGCTAAAAAGGGCTGGGGGAATCTGCAGGGATTCCTGGATTCCCCGAAGGAAGAAATTCTGAGAATTTGGAGGCAAGAATTACGCGAAAAATCAGATTGATGAGACTCAGCTTGGGCAAAAGCATTGAAAGATGTACGACAGGTTACACCCGACTGTAAGAACTGAAAAGTGTGTCTTGCGTCATTTGTGTATTTAGGAAAATGAAATGCCAGAAGTAGTGTGTAACTTAACATGGAATACTATTGATAATAAACTGCGATCAGAATTGAAGTACCTACTTTACCTTGTTTAAGCTAAAAAATAACGCTTGGAAGTTATTTATTTATTCATTTAATTTTTCGACCAAAAGCTTTTTTTGGTTGAAAGTCTATATATTCTACAATCTTAGACTGGCACTTGTAACCACTCAAACTGCCAGTAAATTTCTTTTCGATACAAAAATATACATTACTTACATAAAACTGTGTTTACACCACATCACATCAAGATCAACTTGTCAACAGAAAAACAGAACAAATCAGCCTCGATATGAATCTCAGCAGGCTATGGTTACCAAGTGTGTTGCTATGGTTACCAAGTGTGTCGCTTCGGTATCACCATTCGTAGCGTCCCCGGCATTCAGCAACGCATTTAATTCCGTTCTTTAAACCATTCACTGACCTTATACAACTGAGTTCGCGTTCACTTCTCTGCATTCTTGCACTTGTTTAACGATTCCACGGGATGTCGAGAAAATTTCTTTGAAGACAGACTTTGATGATCTGTGAAATGCAACGAAGCAGAGTAATCACTCAGAAAGGTCTTCATTCAACTTGAAACAAGGAACCAAGAAACTTGTCAAATAACCAGCAGCAGCTTTCACTGTCGGCATCTTAAGTCGAAGGAATCATTACTTTGCCCATACACAAGTTAGACCATTCATACTAAAACGTAGAATGTATCAATGTAAGGTTGAAGTGGATTTGCTGAACGACGTAAAGAATGTGTTGGCCGACGTTTCAAGTGTTATAATGATACATTATATTAGAGTTACATCAAGTACTACCTGAAGTATCAACGCAAGGTTGAAGTGGATTTGCTGAACGACGTAAAGAATGTGTTGGCCGACGTTTCAAGTGTTATAATGATACATTATATTAGAGTTACATCAAGTACTACCTGAAGTATCAACGCAAGGTTGAAGTGGATTTGCTGAACGACGTAAAGAATGTGTTGGCTGACGTTTCGAGTGTTATAATGATGCATTATATTAGAGTTACATCAGGTACCAACTGAAGAATCAACGTAAGGTTGAAGAGGATTTGTTGAACGCCGTATAGAATGTGTTGGTCGATCTTTCGAGCGTTGGCAAACTAAACATCAACCCCTCAATCGTCAGTTGGTCTTTGATACATTCTACTTTTTACCGTAAGTTTGTTACGGCAGTGGTGGCATGTTTTATAAACCGACACTCAGATTTGAGCATATTGTATCTTGCAAGACGTATCTTATATGTCTACTTCTAAATCAACAGTAAGTTAGAAGTTAGCAGATGGTATTTGTAAAGGTCATATGTGGGGCAGAGCACACTTACCGCCTGAAAGAAATCTCGTTTTCTAATTGGCGCGATTTTGCTGCCGCAACCGCCAGAATCTCCTCAGAAATTCCCGCCAAACGCGCGACGTTCAACCCATAACTCCTTGCGGCCGCGCCTTTGACGAGCTGGTAGAGGAAAGTGACGGACGGAACTCGTGTACATTCGGCAGCTTCGTCGCTTCCGGAAGTATCTGCCCAGTTCTCTGTCTCTTCTGACGTCATAAAGGCCATGTGGTTGTTTGAGACATGCTCCGGGAAGGCCACTTCTAACTCCGCCAGGGAGGGGTAGTGGGTAACAAAGAGGGTCAAACTTTGGACCTTTGTAGGGGAGGGAAGGTTAATTAAGTACTTTGTTGTTCAATAAGTAATTGGGAGGAGAGGGTGAAGGCGTATTTTGGTGCCTGGGTGGGGTGAGGATAACAACGGCAGGTCCACCTTAGGCCTTTGTAGGGGAGGGAGGTAAGTTCAAACAGCAGTGGTCGTCATTTTGGGGAGGGGAGGGTGGGGGCGGGTTTTGAGAGCTGTTACCTTGGTGATAAAATAGTCTAACGTGGCATATGCGATTGCCATTCCGTCGTGTGTACTCGTTCCCCGACCCAACTCATCCAGAATAACCAAAGACTGCGAAGTTGCCTGGTCAATGATCTCCGAAGCTTCCTGAGAAGAAACAAAAGGGCTGATCAGTAACCAAACTACAGACAAATTCTCCCAACCTGACCTGAACAAAATGTATGAGTAGTGTTAGGAGAATTGATAATCTGATCAACTTGAACCCAAGCAAGAGATCACCTAATTCTCCCAACATGCTCTGAACAAATTAAGTAAGAGATTACCTGACATTTTTCATCGCAAAACAACATATAATGAAGCCTAAAATGCGCTTTCTTTCATGTTGGATAAATCGACTGCCACAGATGGCAAGCAGTTCATACCACAGGCATTAGAAACCTTTTTACTTTTTCCCGTTTCCGAACTTTGTCATTTTCACATACTTACTTGAAGTTCAACCATGAATGTGCTTCGGCCTTTGTAAATGTTGTCAGAAGCTCCCATTCTAAAAGACGCAAAGATACAGAGCTTTAAGCTCTAACACTGAACCCCAGCGAGGCACTTCCCATACCGCACTCTATCGCCACATGCTTTGCTCCGAGTTACCACACATTAAATTGAACTATTTTCTCAGTGTTCCTTTGTCGATTGTTGGATCTACAATCAGTGACAAAAGTCTTGGGACACTCGCACAATTTCAGTAATTTCTCTATGCTCAATGTTGAAGTGGCCTGAACTTGTTTTCCCAAACACACGCAACATTGTATCCGCGAGTCAAAAAGGATTTGCGTTTGACAGGACGTACCTTGTGTAAACGGCATCCAGAACTCCGACTTCAGCGTGTTGAGCGGGAACATACGAACCGACCTGAGCCAACACAGAGATAAGAGCCACCTGAAAAAAATAAAGAATTATTACGCTATTATCAAATTAATTTCACTTATTCCTATTTATTGTGTCAACCAAGTATTTATCAACCCTTTCATTCTCCAGTTCACAATGCAGATTCCTCCAATCACTCAAAAGAAAAAGTAAAAGCTAGGTATTGAGAATCGATTATTGAATTAATATCTAAGCAAAGTATTGAAAACTGTATGATATATCTCCGGGACTGAAAAAATAATGAAGTTGATCATTCTTAGGAGTGAAAGGATTAAAGAACGACAGCAAGCTGCTGTGCTGAGAACGCAACGGGAAACTTGTAAAGACACCAGAGAAAAGTGGAAAAGTATATCGCTGCGGAGTTATATATAGGGAATATTTGCCCATCAATAATTATTGTGTATATTCTTAGAAATTACCGATATTTCCAGGAAGAAATTCTTATACAGAGTGCAACACCTATTTCCGATGCCCCTTAACCCTTTCACTCCCAAGATCAAAATGCAGATTCTCCCAACTTTTTAAGAGGAAAGTGTATGAGTGATGTAGAGAGAAGTGATAGTTCAGTTTACTGTAAATTGAGCAAGGTATCAAAAGCAAAGTTCTGCATACTGTATGATATATTTACTTGTGAGAAACTGAAAGAAAAAACTGAAGTTGATCACTCCATTGGGAGTAAAATAGTTAAATGCAATTTGGGGGCAATAACTAAATTCGCTCTCAAAAGATTCTTGGAAATCTCTGTTCATAATCTGAGTATATTTTCCAGGAAGAGAGTGTAATCCCCACCTGTTTTATGTAAGAACTTTTTCCTCCCATATTCGGCCCCGTCACAATCATACAGCGATTGCTATCAGTCTGTGAAAAGAAATAACAACAAAATAAAACCAGCTTTAACCCTGCCATTCCCAAGCTCAAAATCCAGATTCTCCCAAGTGCTTAAAAGGAAGCTGTACGAGTGATGTAGTGAATCATCTTTCATCTGAGCAATGGATCAAAAACCAAGTTCTCCGTACTGTACGATATACATCTAATGAAACACTCAAGAGAAAGTTGAAGTTGATCATTCCTGGAAGTGAGGCAAGCACGTGCACACAGTATGAAAGACGCTGGGACAGAGTAATGTTGTCACGTGACCGACAGATTTAGCTACACAGTACTTACATCCATATGAGTATCGTTGGGCACAAACTGCACATTCTCAGCCAAGAGTGTATCTATTATTGGATGGCGTCCTTGCTTGATGTTAATATGAGCTCCCCCGTCTTTAACCGTGGGCCTAAAAATAAAACTCTAGTAATTAACAAAGACACGACCAAAGACTAAGAGTTGCAAAGATAGAGACAGAAACGTGTCGTAACAAAAGTCGTATCTGCTAGCCCGGGACTACTGTACCAAACTTTCCTAAAAGAAACCTCTAGTAGTTAAGAAAGACACAACCGAAGACCAAAATATGCAAAAATAGAGAAACAGGGTTGAACGAAAGCTGTATCCGTTTGCTTGGAACTACCACTGGCTAACCCGTTAGGTTAGTAGATTTTCCCGACAACTTGCTCGAAAGAAAGCTGTTTGAACTATCTGGGCTAATGAGTTATGGCTCAATTTTTCTCTTGGGCTGACAGTGTACTTTTTATCGCGCCCTTCAGAGAGAAAAAAAAAAAAAGACGGGGGGGGGGGGGGGGGGAGGGGGGGGTACAGTAGATAGAAACAGCGAAGATGGGGGACAAGAAGAGAGGAATGGCGAGGAGAAAAAAAAATCCCAAAATGAGCACGTTCACACTACACTGGATAGTTAACTGAGCACCCAGAGACAAGGTGACGGCTTCTTTCACCTAAAACATTTGTTGCTGACAGAGTGCCTTGACTCTTGAAGAGTATATGCCGCCATATTAGTTGCGCAAACGAGGCCTTACCTGACATATCCTGGTTGCTTAGCGACTGTTGCCAGGGACATCAAACAGTCGGCACTCGCAATTAGATGAACGGCCTTGCGGTATTTGGCGTAATTTTGGTTGAAGCAAGTCAAGAAGAGTAACCAGGCCTCGTTACACGCCAAGGTGAGCTGTTCTCGCTGTTGACACAGAAGTTTATAATGCTCTTCCACGAAGGGAGTTCTGAAACGCGACACTTGCTTTGTCCTGTAAATGAAAACATTAAAAGTTGACTGCTGTTAGAATGTACTCATTGAGAGCTTTCATTTGAGTGGTCACACCTTTAGATTTCATTTGACAGTTCAGGAGTTGGAAGTGAACACTGCTATTAGAATGTACTTATTGAGAGCTTTCATTTGAGTGGTCACACCTTTAGATTTCATTTGACAGTTCAGGAGTTGGAAGTGAACACTGCTATTAGAATGTACTCATTGAGAGCTTTCATTTGAGTGGTCACATCCTTAGGTTGAATTTGACAGTCTAAGGGTTCATAGCTTTCTGGGTTGAGTCATATAAAAGCCGTAAACACGAAGAAATATGACTGGTACTTACGAGCTGATGGTTATCCAGTCGGAAGGAACGATGCGAAGGTTTGTATTTCGGACTTCGATCAGAAACTATAGAAAAACAAGCAAACAAGCTTTGTTTGAGACATTGATGAGCAAAACAAAAGACAGAAGCTGGCAAAATGAATGAAATGTAATGTGTGATACAAAATGGAAGGGAGAATCGAGGTAAAGTAAAAAAAAAAAGAAAAAAAAGAAAAAGAAAACCGAGACAATGTTGCTTCCTAATGTAGGAATAGGTCGAGCAAGGTAAACTACTCAGCATTAAGCGGGGGAGGGGAGGGTGGACATTTCCAGCATTTCTGACCAGTAGAGAAGGACAAGATAAAAAGGGTAAATAAACAACAACAACAACAACAACAACAACAGAACAATCAGTAAACAAGCATTGACAAGTTTGGAAAATAGAATGAGAGCTATTTTTACCCGTCGTGACTCCCTTCGCATGTAGGTGACTACCAAAGGTGATTTCTTTTCACATACCTCGTTCCCTGACACGCAACAGTAGTCCAGGGCTGGTTTACACAACACGCGTCTGAATACAGAACGATGATCGGTCAACTCCTGAAGAATCCTCTGAATTTCCTTTGGAAATGGATAAAGCCTTAGAATCAATTTACTGCTACAGGGAGGGATACATGCGCACAAACATAAGGACTGTTCATTTTCATGAGAAAGGTTTTACAATGGGTCTCATTTGAAACAGAGGCAACAGGCTACCCGACATGGGCTATTAATACTGTAGTTATAGTCCAGGGCCCGGTTGCTCAAAAGCCGATTAAGCTAATCTAGGTTTAACGAAATTGTTTCTCTCCACCTCTCTGCCAATAAACTGCAGGGTTTTGAAGATGGATTAAAAAGCTTATTCCAGCTTAAAACGTATCAGGGAAGTCGTTGAGGACGAAATCTTCACAATTTCAGGCTTGTAAATGACATGAAAGTTCAGACCTAGTCCAGGATTAGCCTAATCGTGCTTTGAAAAACCGGGCCCAGTTAATTAGTTAGAAGTTAGTAAGTTACATTAGAATGCTAGTCCATGTGAAAAGTGTTTTCAATCTGCGTTGTCATATATTAAAACGTATTTGTCAGTACCAACCCAAGGTTGATGTTCACACGTTTAACGTGAAACCTGACGTTTCGTGCGTTACCGCTTCGTGCCAGCAGTTTCGTTAGTTGTCAGTGCAACTTTCAGTGGTAAGCTAAATCAAGGAACCCAGTTAGTGAAGCACACACTTCGAAATTCAAACGATTATGTTCCTGGAAAGCCTTTATTAGACGCATCCGAATCAAGTCATGACTGTTTGTATGAAAGATTAAAGGAAACATTGAAACTTCAGTCGAGTAAACTCGACACTCACAGAAAAAAAAAACAAAGCCTGACTTACTTGATTGCACTTCATTATATCGGGGAACTTGGATTCATCAGAAAATAGTTTCGTTTTGTCTCCACTCCTAGGAGGAATGTATACAGTTGTGACAACCAGAAACTACCAAGTGACGTCATGAGAGAAACTAGCAACACCTACTTTGCAGCCTTTTCATCAACGAGACTTAGAAAGTCTTGGATGTCATCAAGATGACCTGGAACCTGAAGAGACCAGCAACAAGGAAAATGAGAAAAATCGGCAACGTGAAATATAGACTGATCTAGTAAAAATCAACCAGTGTTCTTATGCTAATCCTGCAATCTGCTTGGCTACGCTACTCGCTATCTATCAGCCGATAGACGTCGAGTTGCGAAAAGGCGGTCTTCACTTGGCCACCGCTTCACGTTTACGCGAAGTCTCTGAAAAAGATTCGCCTTCATAGAAATTTCGAGCTCATAGTGAATGGTTCGAGAATAACTTTGTAAAATTATCGAGAATTCAAAGTTGTCTGATACGTTTTTTTGTTTCTGACGCAAACAGCATCAACGTCATTATGAAACAGACAACAACAACAACAACAACAACATAGACGACAACAGCAACTTGACAAATCAACAAATCAATGAAGATCAATAACCAATGTAACAAAAAAAAAGTGAAGTACCGACAATTAAATTGGCTGATCCTTGAAATTCATTAATTTTCGCCTGATAACCTAATTGGTAGTAAAAGGTTTCATATTTTTGTTATAGTACGACAATGCACGAGACCAAATATTAGTGTCATTAGCAAAACAGAGCAGCTACATTACCTGGTTGAAAATTGGTTTTAGAAGAGTGGACGACACTTCCTTGGCCGCCATGTCTTTAGACGACTTCAGCTCCAGAGACAGCTGGGCTAAAGCTTTGGCAATTGTAACGAACTCCGCCGGGGAACACTGAGGGAAAAAAACAGCTATAACTAACGCATAAAATATGGAATTCATGCTCAAAGACGCTTTACAATCAGGTATATCTCCTCCTCCAGTTTCTGAACTGCGATTTGCTAACATTGTGTTGCTATCTATAAAAAGTGTCTTCGGATGACTGTCGCAAGTAGCGATGTAATTGCTTTGGTTATGCGTTTGCTAGGTTTTGATTGGCTTACACAACTTTAGAGTCGTTTTTGGCCAATCAAGAGCAAAAATAAAACACGATTTCGGCCTTCTCATGAAGCCAAGCAAGTAGAGATGGCGTTTCCTCGTACTTGATTGGTTCCTTCCTTAAAGTAAAGCTAACGCAAATTACTTTGGCTACTGATTGGCGGTAAAATTACTTTAATTTTAGTTTTCGACATTCATCTAAACCACTGTTAGAGTTGTTTTTGCGCATTCCTGTCGAAAGCAATCATGTAATCGGTTCGGTTTTGCCCTTGCTTCGCTTTTAGATTGATCAAACCATATATTCTCACTACAATCTTCATACATTTCCCTATTAAAAGTAAGGAGAATTGGAGATCAACTGACCTTCTTATGGTACATGATACAGAGTCCCCGTTCCAAGTCCGGTAGCTTAGTCAGAAGGTTGGTCAGACGAGCTAGACACGGAGATTCAGACTGACAGAGCTCAGTAATGGCGTCAAGACGATCACTTATTTCTCTGAAAAAGCAAAATGACGTCGTTTTAAATGGTCATTCAAGAGGATGAATTACAGCAACAAGAACAAGAACGGAAGACAAAAACAATAACGAACTTGCAATCAATAACAAGAAGAATGAATAAAACGAGAGCAAGAGCGAGAAGGGAAGAGGATAACAGATAGTTACTGTAACTTTCCCTCTTGCACTGTACCTAATTTCTCTTAGGCCCGGGTCAAACGCTGTACTTCACATGAACTGAACTCAATGCTAATGAGTAAAATCCATTGTTTGAGCTAATTTGCATTAAGCTCGGCTCATGTGAAGTTCGACGTTTGACCCGGAGGATACAAAGAGGTTATTACACGGGAAGGAGTCAATACGGCGAAGTAATTTTACGAGTCGGTTTTATTTTTTCGAGCCTGCTTCCGGCGAGAAAATATAAAACTGACGAGTAAAAATACAGCCGTATTGCACGACTTTTCATGTAATAAATTGGTTATTATACGGTGAACGAAGCAGGGCAAACGTTCTCGCCGCGCGCAAAATGGAACAAGAAATGACACGTTTGTAAACTTTGCTTGCGAAAAATGATCACGTAAGCTAATAAACCAGTTGATCCGGTTTCTGATGAGTGCAATACGCTTCCATCTTTGCACTCGTTTTGGCCCGTATTTGCACTCGAAAATGTGATGTCGTGTAAAAACTAAAATATTACTATTTTTCAACATACTGTACTATCACTGTACCTAGTATCCCGCAAAGGGTGTGATAGCCATTTCTTCAGCAGTCGCTTGCCAAACGGAGTTGACGTGTGATTAACAACCCAGAAGAGTGAACCTCTTTCACAACCATCAGTCTGAAACCAAAAGGAAAGAACGACAAACGACAACAATATGAAATGTTCTCGTTAAAACATGGAGACTGAATAACTTGCAACAATGTTGCGCTAAAAGTTGTTCAGGTGTAACACTCCATTGTGAACGATTTTTCACGATGCTTGCAGTGCTGCAACGCGTTGCAAGTTTTTGAAAGCAATTTAAAAACTTGCAACACCGCTGCGTGAATTTGAAGCGAATCGGCGTTGCAAATCGACCAGTGTAACACCAGCTTAATGGCTTTGAATCTAGACCCACTAACACCACATCGGCTGTGTCAACCAATATAAATCTGGTTTAAGATTTGTCTGGTTTGTCTTCTACGAGGCAAGCAAATAAATTGTAACAATGGAATGAAGTCGTGAAAAAAAAAATTAGAGAATCGCACAGCAAGTGAAGTGTGATATCTTACCTGATTCTTAAAGATCTCTAGATTCCTCAAAGTACATCCGCTTAGCTTCATGTAGTCGGCATGACTTGAGAATCGAGTAAAGTTACTGAGAAAAAAAAACCAAGATATGCTGATGCTAAGAAAAAAATTCTACTGGTATTCTATCCATAAAACACTTGAACACGAGCCTCTGGTGAGCCAAAAGAATGGGCAGTCAATCCTTATGCTTCGACTTGAAATAGTCTGAGGTATTTATCCATTTATTTATTTATTCATTTATTTACTCATTATTTAAAAATGGACTGGTCTATTATTGTTTTTAAGAACTTCGTTTTCGACAGTGTGGAAGTACAGTGTAGTAAATTTATTCGTAAAAAGTTCATTTTTAGAGCTGCAGTTGAAACGTCCAATTTACAAACTTTAACATGGCCAATGCACGACTTGCAGTATTTGTGTGGTGCTGATAAATTCTGAACAATTTCCTTAACTCAGCCTTCACAAATGCAAGACATTTCCTAAAATTACTACTTAAATACAGTCCAGGGCGCACGTTAGATATTCACGTATACGCAGTTTCATCCTTTATTATGTAGCCTTGGAAATTCCTCATGTGGGTTAATGCAAATTCACAGTAAACAGTGTGTGATACCTGGAGCATTACACTAATAAACTTTACTAATAATGCAAAAAAGGTAAAAAAAATCACCTTGTTAGTCGCAGCACCTTTTCAAGCTTGAAGTCTTTCAGATAGCGGATAAGAGCAGCAAAACAAATCTGCACCGTCTTTGGCAGATTTATGGCAATCTGAAGACCTGGAGTCGACGAGGATTTTCCCACATCAAGACCTTGGCGTTTGGTACTAGCTGATGACGGTATTTGTATCTTGCAAAAATCTGAATCGATTTCAGAAGTTTCTGTTTCATAGAATTCTGAAATGCACCTGGTTGCCAAGGAATGGTCGAAGTCTCCATCACGTAGTCTTTCTAGCCTCATGACATCCTCTGGTCTGAAAAAATGGAAGCCAGAGATTTTAGCATTAATTCACAGAACAGTCACTGGTTGTCACAACTAACCCCTGAGTAGCAAGGAACAGCAGTATAGTTTAAGCCACAAACTAACCAGTGACTGCTCTGTGAATTAATGCTTAAAGACCCGGGCCCGGTTTTTCGAAAGTCAACTAAGCTAATCCAGGATTAATGAAGTTCTTTCTCTAGACCCCTCTGCCAATAAACTGCAGAGTTTTGTTTGAAGACAGACTAAAAAGCTTGTTCCAGCTTAAAAATGCATAAAGGAAGTTGTTGTGAATGAAACCTTCACATTTTCAGGCATATAAATGACATGAAAGTTTAGACCTAATCCAGGATTAGCCTAATCGTGCTTTGAAAAACTGGGCCCTGGCTTCCACTATTTCAGACCAGAGGGTGCTTATTTAAAAAGATGAGATGACAAGAGGTACTCAGAGTTCTTGGTCAACAAAATACTACGTGAAAGTAGATGTGGGTTACCGTAAAGTTAAAAAATAATATATCACCCAGTACATGTATCTGATGCATATCAATTTGTCTTGTCCCTCCACTAGTTTATCTGGGGGGGGGGGGGGGGGGGGGGGGGGGGGGGGTAGTTAAATAAGATGACCTTGTAGAAGGGGGGGGGGGTTATTAGAACATTTATGGTAATCTACAGTACTTTAATACATACAGTCAACTCTCTAAGGCAGACACCCTCGGGACTACATTTAGGTCTGTCTTAAGGAGGTGTCCGCCTTAGAGAGTTCAGTTACAGAGAAACAAGTAAAAATCGGCAAGGACCAATTTGCCTGGTGTCTTAGAGAGGTGTCTGCTTAGAGAGAGTTGACTGTATACAGATTTACCTTTGAGTCTGACTGGCGTAATCTCTGACAAAAGACTCAGTTGCATCAGATAAAGTTGTTGGTAGAAGTAGTTCGACTGGGTTGATGTGCACCATGCGAGATTCCAGTTCTGAACAGGTTGGACAGTCCTCAAACTCATCATATACGATATCACCTGATGATGGTTGAACTGCCTAAAACAGAAATATAAGATTTTAGTTTAAAAATGGTTTAAAGGACAAACCAAATGGACCATAATTATGCTATCAACTCAAGTTTATTATAATTGGTAAGTAGTGATGCAATTTTTAAAACATTACGGGTAATATTGTGAGCGGCAGTTGAACTGTTGGTATGTGGTTGGTAAGTGGTTGGCACATGGTTGGTAAGCATTATGTAAATGGTTAATAACATTAATTTCAATATAAGATTTAATAGAAAAAGAAAAAAAAAGCTTATTACCACTAATCCATAGACAATCTTTGCTAAATTGGTGGATGCTTGTGAGTCTGGTTTCTTGCTGATTACTTCATACAAGCACATCAAGTAACCACCATTCATTTCCAAAGAACTTGCATCATCAGCATCTTGGTCCACAGAACTTTTCATATGTCTAGACTGTTATGGAAATAATTACACAAAATGACCCCTAAGAGGTACAACGAGCATCTCCACCCTTTTTTATATGGGAGTCCCCCCCCCCCCCAGCACAAATATAAGCTTCAGTGAACCCCTCAAAAGTTGATTTGGATTACAGTCATTGTTAATGTTAAGAGGAACATAAACAGTTTTAGTCAAAAGTTTGAGCTGATTAGCTCTTTGTAAAAACAAAAGGCGTTATGGTATTTAAAAAGGATATCTTCTCCAACAAGGGTTGCTTTGGTGTACAATGCGTGGAGTTCTCGTGTGAAAACTTTACTCTTGTTGTCCCCAGCAGCTTTCAGGGCAGCTGTTTCGGTCTGCTTTATAACACCAACTTTGTATCCTTTGCTTACCAACCTAAAAAAAGAAAGAAAACAAACAAACAAACAAAAAAACAGAGTGAAAAATGAAATGGTGGTATTCCCATATGCATACTAAACACTTCAGTCTCAGAGAATACTCTATGCGAAAATAACTTGTAGGTACCCTCTAAACTCTAAGAAATCAAAGGTAAATTCCTATCATAAAAATCCCCAACAAAATTATGTGGGAAACTTATCGTGAGCAGTTCTCAATATACACACCAGCATGTAGATTCAAATATGCTCAAATGAATCCAATCCCAAATGTTAATCAAAATAAAATAGTGCTTGGCATTGTTTTAATAATAACAAAATGTTACCCGCTTTCAATATTAAAAGGAAACAGCGGAGGGGGTGTGTGATTGCCCTGTGAGAGCTGCATACAGTAAAGCTTAATGTTGTCCCCAAAGCTTGATTATCCCAACATTTTTCCATATTATAAATTGGCCGTACAATAATTTCTGTGTGTAGAAAATGGCAGGCGATTTCTTGTTATGGGTAATTCAACTGGTCAGAGAAGTATGTAGTGTAATTCTTCTTAACACTCTACACATCTTTAGAAGGCAAAGTTACAGAATGCAGTATTAAAGGGGTTTTCAATATACACTTTCAACAACATGATTTGACTGCTGAGTGGGAGGTTGGGTGAGGGTGTGAAAAGCTGCTCTAAGGCCTAACATTCTGCCTTAGAGTTGATGCTGAAATGCTGCAGATGTATTACCTAACCCCTTTTATGATATAGACATGAGTGTTTTACTGGAAAATATACCGTGCGTAAAATCCATACGAAACTACATCCGGGACCCGAGTGGCGTATTTTCCATATCCTCACTAGTGAGGATATTGTTGGCATCATTTCCCACTTTTGCACGGTTGTTTGTGCAATTTCTCGTAAAACACTCGTGTCTAATATAATAAAAAGAAAATTACATGGCGGCTTGAAGATATGGATTTTATTTTCTCATGCTAAAAACAATATTTTACTCACTCGCAAAGCGCTCGTTCGTAAAATATTGTTTTCACCACTCGAAAATAAAATTCATATCTTCGCGCCGCCGTGTAATATCCTCTATATATATGACCTGTGATGTACTACTTAGTGGCAGGAGGCCCATAAATATAGCTGTAATAAGGCCAAACTCTGCTGACTGTCATATGTCTAGACTTATATTAATCGGGGATTAATATTCACTTCAACTCCAGTCTCACCTTTTCACATGAACATGAAGTCTGTGTACTGGGATACTAGCAGTCATAAAATTATGATCCAATGTCATATGTCTAGACTTATATTAATCGGGGATTAATATTCACTTCAACTCCAGTCTCACCTTTTCACATGAACATGAAGTCTGTGTACTGGGATACTAGCAGTCATAAAATTATGATCCAATGAACACATTATGTTCAGCTCTCTGGCTGCAATCTGTAACACAAAAGTATAAAAGTAAAACTATGCACAAAAGCATAAAGGTAAAACTATGCACAAAAGTATGCAAAAATATAGCCTAACAGAAATAAGTTGATGGTACAGGGCCCGGTTTTTCAAAGCATGATTAGGTTAATCCTGGATTAATTCTAAACTTTCTTGTCATTTATGAGCCTCAAAGTGTGAAAGTTTCGTCCTGCAATGACTTCTTTGATTCGTCTTAAGCTGGAACAAGCATTTTAATCCATCTTCGAACAAAACCTTGCTGTTAATTGGCAGAGAGGTCGAAAGAAAGAATTTCGTTAATCCTAGATTAGCTTAATCAGCTTTTGAACAACTGGATCCAGGACAAAACAGAAGTTCAGAATGATATTCACCTCAGCATCTTCTCCAAAGAATCTGTACTTATAGCCACACTCCACAAACAAGATGGCATCTGAGTATTTAGATTTCATTTCCAGAAACTGCAGCTCGAGTGGGGTGTACTGTGATTTAGTTCTGGAGTTTGGAGATGTAAACTTCAACTTAGCTCTTTGTTTGTTTTCCACTGTATCATCAGTTGCCTTAGATTTTCGGGCAAATTGACTGCAAATGTTACTTCCTGAGCTCTTCTCGTTCTTTGAAGATTCAGGTGAATTAATGTTTCTAATTTTCTTAAAGTTTCTTTTGCACAGCCCTGGATCTACATCAGAATCCCCTTGATTTGATTTGCTGGAGCATTTGTGGGCTCCGTCATGTTTTGGTTTGTACTCTGAGTCCTTGGAAAATTCTCTGAGCTTCGTAAGTGATCTGGACATAGCTGACTTGGATGACGCTGCAGGTGATGGCATTGGCATTAACGTCTGACCACTAAGCTCTTGAAGTAAAGATGATTCATTCAGCGAAGAAGAGATTCTTGGCCTTTTTGCCTCATTTGGACTAGAACAATCTCCTGGTCTCTGCAGTACAACGACAAGATAATTTTGTCACATAGGCCAAGTCATAACCAGGTTCGTGGTTAAATAGTTTGGGGTCATACTTCCATATTTTTGTCTGAGTATAAGAATGACCCAAACATGTATGTCTAATCTCCTAGCTTTCCAACATAGTCGTGCCTACCACATAATATATACTGTATGTGCCTTATCTCCCTTAAAATCATGTCATGCCAAAAAAATGTGACTGAGATTTTCAGCTGGTTCAAATCTAAATGTTAGCTTACTAATCCACCTCTTCCAACCCCTAAGGCCTCACTTGGTCAAGGGACATGGCTCTCACACACAGCCAGAATTGCCCACTTGAAAATTTGAGGTTGTCTTTGATATTCCCCAGTGTTTGGGTATTAGAAAAGCACGAACCTGAAAAACTATAACCTGCATTTGAATTTATGTGCACAAACAAGTACTGAGTAGAGTGGGGTGAGGTTGGATTGCAAAATCAGGCCACAGGGGGGAGGGGTAAGGGACACCCGCGAGGTTGCGCTGACGCGAGAGAGAGGTTGCGTCGCCAGCATATCTACACAATCTCTACAGTCCTACTCACCTTACTTAAGTTCGTTTCGACCTGGTTGTTACCGTCTCCGTCCATACTGCCTTTTTTAACGAAAAACTTGGAAATCGTTGCTTGAGGGCGTGCTTTTGCGGGAATCTGCCCACTAATTTGAGAGCGAGATTTGCCTCCGCCCCGCAGCTTGGAAAGGTTGAGTTTAGACATGACTTGATCAAATAACGAAGGCAGAAGCTGTACAAAACACTACGAGAATTCACAGATTCCCTTGCGCCGTGTTATGGCTAATCTGCCAGGCTACCAAGCTGGAGGCTTCCCATCAGTCCCTGGAGTCGTAGAATCCTCCCACAAACAAGATCATTGGTATTTACTTTTATTTATTTTTTTCTTGTTGCAAAAATGACCTGTAGGTAACAATTGCACTTCAAACCCGTTTCTAAGTCAAAACGTGATACTGTAGTCTCTCGAAGTGAGTTCCCGGGCATATTTCCCGCGCTGCAGTAGGACTCCAATGGGACATGCCGCTGCCAAAGAAAATTGCCTGCGATAAGGATGGTTACCCCCTCCCGAAGTCTGATTATATTATGTCAGCGGCCGCCCCTCAACAGTAATAACAGACTGACAGAAGTGCAGTGATAAATAAACGTCACATCGGAGTGAAATAGCGTGTACGAAGAAAGACGTAAAGTATAAAATATCTAAGTTCCGAAAGCGTTTTATTTGAAACATGCATACAATACTCTTTTATAGAAAATTAGCGCTTCGCGTAAATTTAGTAAATGTTACTAAAATCAACGTGAATCACATAAAAATATCCCGGAGGGGGAAGGGGAGGGTCCCATCAATACTGCATGCGCCGCCTCAAAGGCAGTATCGTTTTTTAACATTTTTGAGGCTGCAAGGGGATCAATTTTGCCTTTTTGGTCTGAAATAGTAGATTTTGCATATTTTGGTATTTGGTTGCAGAAATAGGGTAAAATATTTTGGTACACAGAGTCTGAAAAAGGGTCGAAAACTCTCAAATATATTTTTATTTACATTTTGGAGCAATGCTACCTAACACGAACACAGAAAACGGCAAATAGAAAGAAACCATAACAGCGCGAAAATTACCGCTGCTTCAAGGTTGTTTAGTTATTAATACAGTGGGGCGACCGCTGACATAATATAATCAGACTGCGGGAGGGGGTAACCATCCTTGCGCGGGAAGTCGCTTCCCGTTGTAGACGCCATTTTCTTTGCTGGAGGGTAGTTACCAGGTTACGCGCGGAATGGGATTAGTTTTCTCTATATCAGTGAATGCCATTGTCAGATAGTATTTCACTATATCCGTTAATGTTTGCCTCTAGAACATGTTGACAGTTCTGAGGTTGCTGGTCCCCATTCCCCCAAGGGTCTGAAGTTTCTGGTCCCCATTCCCCCAAGGGTCTGAGGTTGCTGGTCCCCATTCTCCCAAGAAGCCTGAGGTTGCTGGTCCCCATTCCCCCAAGGGTCTGAGGTTGCTGGTCCCCATTCCCCCGAGGGGTCTGAGGTGAAACCAGCGCGAAAATTACCGCTGCTTCACGTTTGGTTAGTTATTAATACAGTGGGGCGACCGCTGATATAATATAATCGGACTGCGGGAGGGGGTAACCATCCTTACGTGGGAATTCGCTTCCCTTTCAATTCAAGATGGCGGCCTCTTTGGCCACGATAATTTTTTAAGGTGTACTGCACTGAATGGTTGTTTAGATTTTCATCGATGTTCCGGACTCCAGGAGCAGATCGCCCTCAACCTCCATCTGTTGAGGAGATAATCAGTGATTTGCAGTCGACAAAGGCGAACGATGTGGCTTTCAAAGGGCCTGAAAGTTTTCCTTCTTTGTTTAGTGAGAACGAAGCCCCTGGTAAGGCAACGGGAAGTTCGAGAGAAGGTGGGTTGAGAGATTACGTGGCGCCTGTGAAACCTGGTTTCATCAGTTAATCGATCAATTACACCTGTATTAAAGATTCCGTTTAAATACATGGAATTGATATAGATTTCTTTTTACTATAAAAGAACGAGTCGTTCCAGACCGAGAAAAAAAAGGTTAAAGACAATATTACTATTAGTCGTTGTTTAGCCCTTTCACTCCCAGATTGCAGATTCTCCCAACCTTTTATAAGCAACTGTATGACTGATGCAATGAGATTTGATAGTTTGATCAGCTTTTATCTTAGCAAGGTATCAAAAGCCAAGTTCTCCCTGCTGTATCATGTTTTCTGGTATGAAAATGAAGGAGAAAACTGATGTTGAACACTTGGAAGTGAAAGCGTTAATGATATGTTGAGATAAAAATAGATGGGTTCTTTCTTTTTACATTATTGTCATCCAACAAGTTAATTTTTAGCAGCAACATGCATGGCTGCTGAATTGGTTTCTCAGATCGGACGGAACTCCCTTGAAAATAGGCAACTTCTACATCAAGTACAAAATTAGGAATGAACCTTCTGCTAGGTACATGTACATGTGATAATCAAAAATTTAATGTCAGAGTACACTTTCCATCCACCACCCCACCCCCCCTCCTCCCGACTTTCTCCAGCCAAGGACCTCCCCCCCCCCCCGATTTCTTTCACTCGGTGTCAAGGTGTTTAAACACTGACTGTTCAACACTCACCGTCATTGGTAGTGCCAAATCCAATATTCCCAGATTGTGCAATAACTCTTCAGCACTGTACAGCGCAGAACTAAGCGAACCAAAATGTATGTACTACAAGTAAGTTGCTGTTTTATTTCCTTTGCAGACACTCTTCCCAAACAAGCAGTAAGCGAGCAATGTGAAGATGAAACTGGAACATCTTCAGAAAGTGCCAAACAAGACGCAGAGGTTTACGGCAAAGCTCAAGAATTTTTAGAACACTACAAAGCTCTCACTGCATCAGTTGGAAAGTTAAAAAACATGGGTGCAGAATTGAAATCCAAAGAGGTTGCATTAGAGCAGTCAATCAGACAAGTCAAAGAATTTTGGGGAGTTTCACGTACAGAAAATTAGCTGCCAGGGTTTTTTGTTAGGAAACTGAAACACATTTTAACCGTCTGATAGAATTATTTAAACGATCTCATACTATTGTAATACATGTAGGTTATACATGTGGACTTTGGGACCTTGGAGAGCATGTGACAAGGAGGACAAAACGGATTTAAACCCTATCTAGCTCCAAATTTGACTGATAATTTCTCCAAGATTAAAACTTATTTTCAAATTCAAAGGGCAGATTACTATCAGTTACTACCTCAAGATCCTACTTTCCGCATTTAAGTTTGATTCAGAGAACAAAACAATTTTGGTTTAAAACCCTAGGAGACTGGTACTAACCATAACTAACTCCACCTTTGACGAATAATTTCTTCAAGATTAAAACTTATTTTCAAATTCAAAGGGCAGATTACTACCAGTTACTACCTCAAGATCCTACTTTCTGCATTTAAGTTTGATTCAGAGAACAAAACAATTTTGGTTTAAAACCCTAGGAGCCTGGGACTAACCTTAACTAACTCCAACTTTGACCAATAAATTTCTCCAAGATTAAACCTTATTTTCAAATTCAAAGGGTAGATTACTATCAGTAACTACCTCTAGATCCTACTTTCTACATTTAAGTTGGATTCAGAAACCAAAAAAATTTTGGTTTGAAACCCTAAGAGCCTGGGACTAACCTTAACTAACTCCAACTTTGACTGATAAATTTCTCCAAGATTAAAACTTATTTTCAAATTCAAAGGGCAGATTACTATCAGTAACTACCTCATGATCCTACTTTCTACATTTAAGTTGGATTCAGAAACCAAAACATTTTTGGTTTAAAACCCTAGGAGCCTGGGACTAACCCTAACTTTGAGCGATAATTTCTCCAAGATTAAAACTTATTTTCAAATTCAAAGGGCAGATTAATATCAGTTACTACCTCAAGATTCTACTTTTTGCATTTCAGTTGGATTCAGAAACCAAAAGAATTTTGGTTTAAAACCCTAGGAGCCTGGGACTAACCTTAACAAACACCAACTTTGACCGTTAATTTCTCCAAGATTAAAACTTATTTTCAAATTCAAAGGAAAGATTACTATCAGTTGCTCCCTCAACATCCTACTTTCTGCATTTAAGTTGGATTCAGAGACCAAAAAAATTTTGGTTTAAAACCCTAGGAGCCTGGGACTAACCTTAACAAACTCCAACTTTGACCGTTAATTTCTCCAAGATTAAAACTTATTTTCAAAGTCAAAGGGCAGATTACTATCAGTTACTACCTGAAGATCCTACTTGCTGCATTTAGGTTGGATTCAGAGACCAAAAGATTTTTGGTTCAAAACCCTAGGAGACTGGGACTAACCTTAACAAACTCCAACTTTGACCCTTAATTTCTCCAAAATTAAAACTTATTTTGAAATTCAAAGGGCAGATTACTATCAATTACTATCTCAAGATCCTACTTCCTGCATTTAGGTTAGATTCAGAGACCAAAAGATTTTTGGTTCAAAACCCCAGGAGCCTGGGACTAACCTTAACTAACTCCAACTTTGACCGTTAATTTCTCCAAAATTAAAACTTGTTTTCAAATTCAAAGGGCAGAATACTATCAGTTACTACCTCAAGATCCTACTTTCTGCATTTAAGTTGCATTCACAGAACAAAAGATTTTTGGTTCAAAACCCGAGGAGCCTACTAACCCTAGGAGCCTGGGTCAAACCCTAAACTAAAACTGAATTTGACCAGTGTTTTCTCCAAGAATAAAACATATTTTAAATTTCAAAAGGCTGATTCCTATCATTTACCATCTCAACTGCCTATTTCCAGTGTTTGAGTTGAACTAAAGCACCAAAAAATTTTTGGTTTATAAACCCTAGGAGCCTGGGTCAAACCCTAACTAAGTCTGACTTTGACCAGTGTTTTCTCCAAGAATAAAACATATTTTCAAAATCAAAGGGCTGATTCCTATCATTTACAATTTGAAGTGTCTATTTCCAGTATTTGAGTTCAACTAAAGCACCAAAAAAATTTCGGTTTATAAGCCCTAGGAGCCTGGGTCAAACCCTAACTAAGTTTGACTTTGAACAGTGTTTTCTGAAAGATTAAAGACATGTTTTCAAAATCAAAAGGCTGATTCCTATCATATACCATCTCAACTGCCTATTTCCAGTGTTTGAGTTGAACTAAAGCACCAAAAAATTTTGGTTTATAAAACCTAGGAGCCTGGGTCAAACCCTAACTAAGTCTAACTTTGACTAGTGTTTTCTCCAAGAATAAAACATATTTTCAAAATCAAAAGGCTGATTCCTATCATTTACCATCTCAACTGCCTATTTCCAGTGTTTGAGTTGAACTAAAGGACCAAAATATTTTGGTTTATAAACCCTAGGAGCCTGGGTCAAACCCTAACTAAGTCTGACTTTGACCAGTGTTTTTTCCAAGAATAAAACATATTTTCAAAATCAAAACGCTGATTCCTATCATTTACCATCTCGACTGCCTATTTCCAGTGTTTGAGTTGAACTAAAGCACAAAAAAATTTTTGGTTTATAAACCGTAGGAGCCTGGGTCAAACCCTAACTAAGTCTGACTTTGACCAGTGTTTTCTCCAAGAATGAAACATATTTTCAAAATCAAAAAGCTGATTCCTATCATTTACCATCTCGACTGCCTATTTCTAGAGTTTGAGTTGAACTCAAGGATCAAAAAATTTTTGTTTATAAGTCCAACGAGCCTGGGTCAAACCCTAACTAAATCTGACTTTGACCAGTGTTTTCTCCAAGAATAAAACATATTTTCAAAATCAAAGGGCTGATTCCTATCATTTACAATTTGAAGTGCCTATTTCCAGTATTTGAGTTCAACTAAAGCACCAAAAAAATTTTGGTTTATAAATCCTAGGAGCCTGGGTCAAACCCTAACTAAGTCTGACTTTGATGAGTGTTTTCTGAAAGATTAAGACATGTTTTCAAAATCAAAAGGCTGATTCCTATCATATACCATCTCAACTGCCTATTTCCAGTGTTTTAGTTGAACTAAAGTACCACAAAATTTTGGTTTATAAAACCTAGGAGCCTGGGTCAAACCCTAACTAAGTCTAACTTTGACCAGTGTTTTCTCCAAGAATAAAACATATTTTCAAAATCAAAAGGCTGATTCCTATCATTTACCATCTCGACTGCCTATTTCCAGTGTTTGAGTTGAAATCAAGGACCAAAATTATTTCTCGTTTATAAACCCTAGGAGCCTGGGTCAAACCCTAACTATAAGTCTGACTTTAACCAGTGTTTTCTCCAAGAATAAAACATTTTCAAAATCAAAAGGCTGATTCCTATCATTTACCATCTCAACTGCCTATTTCCAGTGTTTTAGTTGAACTTGAGGACCAAAATATTTTGGTTTATAAACCATAGGAGCCTGGGTCAAACCCTAACTAAGTCTGACTTTGACCAGTGTTTTCTCCAAGAATAAAACATATTTTCAAAATCAAAAGGCTGATTCGTATCATTTACCATCTCAACTGCCTATTTCCAGTGTTTGAGTTGAACTAAAGGACCAAAAAAGTTTTGGTTTATAAACCAGGGTCAAACCCTAACTAAGTCTGACTTTGACCAGTGTTTTCTCCAAGAATAAAACATATTTTCAAAATCAAAAGGCTGATTCGTATCATTTACCATCTCAACTGCCTATTTCCAGTGTTTGAGTTGAACTAAAGGACCAAAAAAGTTTTGGTTTATAAACCAGGGTCAAACCCTAACTAAGTCTGACTTTGACCAGTGTTTTCTCCAAGAATAAAACATATTTTCAAAATCAAAAGGCTGATTCCTATCATTTGCCATCTCAACTGCCTATTTCCAGTGTTTGAGTTGCACTAAAGCACCAAAAAATTTTTGGTTTATAAACCCTAGGAGCCTGGGTCAAACCCTAACTAAGTCTAATTTTGACCAGTGTTTTCTCCAAGAATAAAACATATTTTCAAAATCAAAAGGCTGATTCCTATTATTTACCATCTCGACTGCATATTTCCAGTGTTTGAGTTGAACTCGAGGACCAAAATATTTTAGTTTATAAACCATAGGAGCCTGGGTCAAACCCTAACTAAGTCTGACTTCGACCAGTGTTTTCTCCAAGAATAAAACATATTTTCAAAATCAAAAGGCTGATTCGTATCATTTACCATCTCAACTGCCTATTTCCAGTGTTTGAGTTGAACTAAAGGACCAAAAAACTTTTGGTTTATAAACCCTAGGAGCCTGGGTCAAACCCAAAACTAAATCTGACTTTGACCAGTGTTTTCTCCAAGAATAAAACATATTTTCAAAATCAAAAGGCTGATTCATATTATTTACCATCTGAACTGCCTATTTTCAGTGTTTGAGTTGAACTAAAGAACAAAAAAATTTTTGGTTTATAAACCCTAGGAGCCTGGGTCAAACCCTACCTACGTCTGACTTTCACCAGTGTTTTCTCCAAGAATAAAACATATTTTCAAAATCAAAAGGCTGATTCATATCATTTACCATCTCCACTGCCAATTTCCAGTGTTTGAGTTGCACTAAAGCACCAAAAAATTTTTGGTTTATAAACCATAGGAGCCTGGGTCAAACCCTAACTAAGTCTAATTTTGACCAGTGTTTTCTCCAAGAATAAAACATATTTTCAAAATCAAAGGGCTGATTCCTATCATTTACCATCTCGACTGCCTATTTCCAGTGTTTGAGTTGAACTCGAGGACCAAAATATTTTGGTTTATAAACCCTAGGAGCCTGGGTCAAACCCTAACTAAGTCTGACTTTGACCAGTGTTTTCTCCAAGAATAAAACATATTTTTAAAATCAAAAGGCTGATTCCTATCATTTACCATCTCAACTGCCTATTTCCAGTGTTTGAGTTGAACTCAAGGACCAAAATATTTTGGTTTATAAACCCTAGGAGCCTGGGTCAAACCCTAACTAAGTCTGACTTTGACCAGTGTTTTTTCCAAGAATAAAACATATTTTCAAAATCAAAACGCTGATTCCTATCATTTACCATCTCGACTGCCTATTTCCAGTGTTTGAGTTGAACTAAAGCACAAAAAAATTTTTGGTTTATAAACCGTAGGAGCCTGGGTCAAACCCTAACTAAGTCTGACTTTGACCAGTGTTTTCTCCAAGAATGAAACATATTTTCAAAATCAAAAAGCTGATTCCTATCATTTACCATCTCGACTGCCTATTTCTAGAGTTTGAGTTGAACTCAAGGATCAAAAATTTTTGTTTATAAGTCCAACGAGCCTGGGTCCAACCTTAACTAAATCTGACTTTGACCAGTGTTTTCTCCAAGAATAAAACATATTTTCAAAATCAAAGGGCTGATTCCTATCATTTACAATTTGAAGTGCCTATTTCCAGTATTTGAGTTCAACTAAAGCACCAAAAAAATTTTGGTTTATAAATCCTAGGAGCCTGGGTCAAACCCTAACTAAGTCTGACTTTGATGAGTGTTTTCTGAAAGATTAAGACATGTTTTCAAAATCAAAAGGCTGATTCCTATCATATACCATCTCAACTGCCTATTTCCAGTGTTTTAGTTGAACTAAAGTACCACAAAATTTTGGTTTATAAAACCTAGGAGCCTGGGTCAAACCCTAACTAAGTCTAACTTTGACCAGTGTTTTCTCCAAGAATAAAACATATTTTCAAAATCAAAAGGCTGATTCCTATCATTTACCATCTCGACTGCCTATTTCCAGTGTTTGAGTTGAAATCAAGGACCAAAATTATTTCTCGTTTATAAACCCTAGGAGCCTGGGTCAAACCCTAACTATAAGTCTGACTTTAACCAGTGTTTTCTCCAAGAATAAAACATTTTCAAAATCAAAAGGCTGATTCCTATCATTTACCATCTCAACTGCCTATTTCCAGTGTTTTAGTTGAACTTGAGGACCAAAATATTTTGGTTTATAAACCATAGGAGCCTGGGTCAAACCCTAACTAAGTCTGACTTTGACCAGTGTTTTCTCCAAGAATAAAACATATTTTCAAAATCAAAAGGCTGATTCGTATCATTTACCATCTCAACTGCCTATTTCCAGTGTTTGAGTTGAACTAAAGGACCAAAAAAGTTTTGGTTTATAAACCCAGGAGCCTGGGTCAAACCCTAACTAAGTCTGACTTTGACCAGTGTTTTCTCCAAGAATAAAACATATTTTCAAAATCAAAAGGCTGATTCCTATCATTTGCCATCTCAACTGCCTATTTCCAGTGTTTGAGTTGCACTAAAGCACCAAAAAATTTTTGGTTTATAAACCCTAGGAGCCTGGGTCAAACCCTAACTAAGTCTAATTTTGACCAGTGTTTTCTCCAAGAATAAAACATATTTTCAAAATCAAAAGGCTGATTCCTATTATTTACCATCTCGACTGCATATTTCAAGTGTTTGAGTTGAACTCGAGGACCAAAATATTTTGGTTTATAAACCATAGGAGCCTGGGTCAAACCCTAACTAAGTCTGAGTTTGGCCAGTGTTTTCTCCAAGAATAAAACATATTTTCAAAATCAAAAGGCTGATTCGTATCATTTACCATCTCAACTGCCTATTTCCAGTGTTTGAGTTGAACTAAAGGACCAAAAAACTTTTGGTTTATAAACCCTAGGAGCCTGGGTCAAACCCAAAACTAAATCTGACTTTGACCAGTGTTTTCTCCAAGAATAAAACATATTTTCAAAATCAAAAGGCTGATTCCTATTATTTACCATCTGAACTGCCTATTTTCAGTGTTTGAGTTGAACTAAAGCACAAAAAAATTTTTGGTTTATAAACCCTAGGAGCCTGGGTCAAACCCTACCTACGTCTGACTTTGACCAGTGTTTTCTCCAAGAATAAAACATATTTTCAAAATCAAAAGGCTGATTCCTATCATTTACCATCAGAACTGCCTATTTGAAGTCTTTGAGTTGAACTGAGGTACCAAAAAATTTTTGATTTATAAACCCTGGGAGCCTGGGTCAAACCATAACTAAGTCTGACTTTGACCAGTGTTTTCTCCAAGAATAAAACATATTTTCAAAATCAAAAGGCTGATTCCTATCATTTACCATCTCAACTGCCTATTTCCAGTGTTTGAGTTGCACTAAAGCACCAAAAAATTTTTGGTTTATAAACCCTAGGAGATTGGGTCAAACCCTAACTTAAGTCTAATTTTGACCAGTGTTTTCTCCAAGAATAAAACATATTTTCAAAATCAAAAGGCTGATTCCTATCATTTACCATCTCAAGTGCCTATTTCCAGTGTTTGAGTTGAACTCGAGGACCAAAATATTTTGGTTTATAAACCATAGGAGCCTGGGTCAAACCCTAACTAAGTCTGACTTTGACCAGTGTTTTCTCCAAGAATAAAACATATTTTCAAAATCAAAAGGCTGATTCCTATCATTTACCATCTCAACTGCCTATTTCCAGTGTTTGAGTTGAACTAAAGGACCAAAATATTTTGGTTTATAAACCCTAGGAGCCTGGGTCAAACCCTAACTAAGTCTGACTTTGAGCAGTGTTTTCTCCAAGAATAAAACATATTTTCAAAATCAAAAGGCTGATTCGTATCATTTACCATCTCAACTGCCTATTTCCAGTGTTTGAGTTGAACTAAAGGACCAAAAAAGTTTTGGTTTATAAACCCTAGGAGCCTGGGTCAACCCAAAACTAAATCTGACTTTGACCAGTGTTTTCTCCAAGAATAAAACATATATTCAAAATCAAAAGGCTGATTCGTATCATTTACCATCTCAACTGCCTATTTCAAGTGTTTTAGTTGAACTAAAGCACCAAAAAACTTTTGGTTTATAAACCCTAGGAGCCTGGGTCAAACACTAACTAAGTCTGAGTTTGACCAGAGTTTTCTCCAAGAATAAAACATATTTTCAAAATCAAAAGGCTGATTCATATCATTTACCATCTCAACTGCCTATTTCCAGTGTTTGAGATGAACTAAAGCACCAATAAATTTTTGGTTTATAAACCCTAGGAGCCTGGGTCAAACCCAAAACTAAATCTGACTTTGACCAGTGTTTTCTCCAAGAATAAAACATATTTTCAAAATCAAAAGGCTGATTCATATTATTTACCATCTGAACTGCCTATTTGCAGTGTTTGAGTTGAACTAAAGAACAAAAAAATTTTTGGTTTATAAACCCTAGGAGCCTGGGTCAAACCCTAACTAAGTCTGACTTTGACCAGTGTTTTCTCCAAGAATAAAACATATTTTTAAAATCAAAAGGCTGATTCCTATCATTTACCATCACAACTGCCTATTTTAAGTCTTTGAGTTGAACTGAGGTACCAAAAAATTTTTGATTTATAAACCCTGGGAGCCTGGGTCAAACCCTAACTAAGTCTGACTTTGACCAGTGTTTTCTCCAAGAATAAAACATATTTTCAAAATCAAAAGGCTGATTCCTATCATTTACCATCTCAACTGCCTATTTCCAGTGTTTGAGTTGCACTAAAGCACCAAAAAATTTTTGGTTTATAAACCCTAGGAGCCTGGGTCAAACCCTAACTAAGTCTAATTTTGACCAGTGTTTTCTCCAAGAATAAAACATATTTTCAAAACCAAAAGGCTGATTCCTATCATTTACCATCTCGACTGCCTATTTCCAGTGTTTGAGTTGAACTCGAGGACCAAAATATTTTGCTTTATAAACCCTAGGGGCCTGGGTCAAACCCTAACTAAGTCTGACTTTGACCAGTGTTTTCTCCAAGAATAAAACATATTTTCAAAATCAAAAGGCTGATTCCTATCATTTACCATCACAACTGCCTATTTTCAGTCTTTGAGTTGAACTGAAGTACCAAAAAATTTTTGATTTATAAACCCTGGGAGCTTGGGTCAAACACTAACTAAGTCTGACTTTGACCAGTGTTTTCTCCAAGAATAAAACATATTTTCAAAATCAAAAGGCTGATTCCTATCCTTTACCATGTCAACTGCCTATTTCCAGTGTTTGAGTTGCACTAAAGTACCAAAAAATTTTTGGTTTATAAACCCTAGGAGCCTGGGTCAAACCCTAACTAAGTCTAATTTTGACCAGTGTTTTCTCCAAGAATAAAACATATTTTCAAAATCAAAAGGCTGATTCCCATCATTTACCATCTCGACTGCCTATTTCCAGTGTTTGAGTTGAACTCGAGGACCAAAATATTTTGGTTTATAAACCATAGGAGCCTGGGTCAAACCCTAACTAAGTCTGACTTTGACCAGTGTTTTCTCCAAGAATAAAACATATTTTCAAAATCAAAAGGCTGATTCATATTATTTACCATCTGAACTGCCTATTTGCAGTGTTTGAGTTGAACTAAAGAACAAAAAAATTTTTGGTTTATAATCCCTAGGAGCATGGGTCAAACCCTAACTAAGTCTGACTTTGACCAGTGTTTTCTCCAAGAATAAAACATATTTTCAAAATCAAAAGGCTGATTCCTATCATTTACCATCACAACTGCCTATTTTAAATCTGTGAGTTGAACTGAGGTACCAAAAAATTTTTGATTTATAAACCCTGGGAGCCTGGGTCAAACCCTAACTAAGTCTGAGTTTGACCAGTGTTTTCTCCAAGAATAAAACATATTTTCAAAATCAAAAGGCTGATTCCTATCATTTACCATCTCAACTGCCTATTTCCAGTGTTTGAGTTGAACTAAAGGACCAAAAAAGTTTTGAATATAAACCCTAAGAGCCTGGGTCAACCCAAAACTAAATCTGACTTTGACCAGTGTTTTCTCCAAGAATAAAACATATTTTCAAAATCAAAAGGCTGATTCGTATCATTTACCATCTCAACTGCCTATTTCAAGTGTTTTAGTTGAACTAAAGCACCAAAAAACTTTTGGTTTATAAACCCTAGGAGCCTGGGTCAAACACTAACTAAGTCTGAGTTTGACCAGAGTTTTCTCCAAGAATAAAACATATTTTCAAAATCAAAAGGCTGATTCATATCATTTACCATCTCAACTGCCTATTTCCAGTGTTTGAGATGAACTAAAGCACCAATAAATTTTTGGTTTATAAACCCTAGGAGCCTGGGTCAAACCCAAAACTAAATCTGACTTTGACCAGTGTTTTCTCCAAGAATAAAACATATTTTCAAAATCAAAAGGCTGATTCATATTATTTACCATCTGAACTGCCTATTTTCAGTGTTTGAGTTGAACTAAAGAACAAAAAAATTTTTGGTTTATAAACCCTAGGAGCCTGGGTCAAACCCTAACTAAGTCTGACTTTGACCAGTGTTTTCTCCAAGAATAAAACATATTTTTAAAATCAAAAGGCTGATTCCTATCATTTACCATCACAACTGCCTATTTTAAGTCTTTGAGTTGAACTGAGGTACCAAAAAATTTTTGATTTATAAACCCTGGGAGCCTGGGTCAAACCCTAACTAAGTCTGACTTTGACCAGTGTTTTCTCCAAGAATAAAACATATTTTCAAAATCAAAAGGCTGATTCCTATCATTTACCATGTCAACTGCCTATTTCCAGTGTTTGAGTTGCACTAAAGCACCAAAAAATTTTTGGTTTATAAACCCTAGGAGCCTGGGTCAAACCCTAACTAAGTCTAATTTTGACCAGTGTTTTCTCCAAGAATAAAACATATTTTCAAAACCAAAAGGCTGATTCCTATCATTTACCATCTCGACTGCCTATTTCCAGTGTTTGAGTTGAACTCGAGGACCAAAATATTTTGGTTTATAAACCCTAGGAGCCTGGGTCAAACCCTAACTAAGTCTGACTTTGACCAGTGTTTTCTCCAAGAATAAAACATATTTTCAAAATCAAAAGGCTGATTCCTATCCTTTACCATGTCAACTGCCTATTTCCAGTGTTTGAGTTGCACTAAAGTACCAAAAAATTTTTGGTTTATAAACCCTAGGAGCCTGGGTCAAACCCTAACTAAGTCTAATTTTGACCAGTGTTTTCTCCAAGAATAAAACATATTTTTAAAATCAAAAGGCTGATTCCTATCATTTACCATCACAACTGCCTATTTTAAGTCTTTGAGTTGAACTGAGGTACCAAAAAATTTTTGATTTATAAACCCTGGGAGCCTGGGTCAAACCCTAACTAAGTCTGACTTTGACCAGTGTTTTCTCCAAGAATAAAACATATTTTCAAAATCAAAAGGCTGATTCCTATCATTTACCATGTCAACTGCCTATTTCCAGTGTTTGAGTTGCACTAAAGCACCAAAAAATTTTTGGTTTATAAACCCTAGGAGCCTGGGTCAAACCCTAACTAAGTCTAATTTTGACCAGTGTTTTCTCCAAGAATAAAACATATTTTCAAAACCAAAAGGCTGATTCCTATCATTTACCATCTCGACTGCCTATTTCCAGTGTTTGAGTTGAACTCGAGGACCAAAATATTTTGGTTTATAAACCCTAGGAGCCTGGGTCAAACCCTAACTAAGTCTGACTTTGACCAGTGTTTTCTCCAAGAATAAAACATATTTTCAAAATCAAAAGGCTGATTCCTATCCTTTACCATGTCAACTGCCTATTTCCAGTGTTTGAGTTGCACTAAAGTACCAAAAAATTTTTGGTTTATAAACCCTAGGAGCCTGGGTCAAACCCTAACTAAGTCTAATTTTGACCAGTGTTTTCTCCAAGAATAAAACATATTTTCAAAATCAAAAGGCTGATTCCCATCATTTACCATCTCGACTGCCTATTTCCAGTGTTTGAGTTGAACTCGAGGACCAAAATATTTTGGTTTATAAACCATAGGAGCCTGGGTCAAACCCTAACTAAGTCTGACTTTGACCAGTGTTTTCTCCAAGAATAAAACATATTTTCAAAATCAAAAGGCTGATTCATATTATTTACCATCTGAACTGCCTATTTGCAGTGTTTGAGTTGAACTAAAGAACAAAAAAATTTTTGGTTTATAAACCCTAGGAGCATGGGTCAAACCCTAACTAAGTCTGACTTTGACCAGTGTTTTCTCCAAGAATAAAACATATTTTCAAAATCAAAAGGCTGATTCCTATCATTTACCATCACAACTGCCTATTTTAAATCTGTGAGTTGAACTGAGGTACCAAAAAATTTTTGATTTATAAACCCTGGGAGCCTGGGTCAAACCCTAACTAAGTCTGAGTTTGACCAGTGTTTTCTCCAAGAATAAAACATATTTTCAAAATCAAAAGGCTGATTCCTATCATTTACCATCTCAACTGCCTATTTCCAGTGTTTGAGTTGAACTAAAGGACCAAAAAAGTTTTGAATATAAACCCTAAGAGCCTGGGTCAACCCAAAACTAAATCTGACTTTGACCAGTGTTTTCTCCAAGAATAAAACATATTTTCAAAATCAAAAGGCTGATTCGTATCATTTACCATCTCAACTGCCTATTTCAAGTGTTTTAGTTGAACTAAAGCACCAAAAAACTTTTGGTTTATAAACCCTAGGAGCCTGGGTCAAACACTAACTAAGTCTGAGTTTGACCAGAGTTTTCTCCAAGAATAAAACATATTTTCAAAATCAAAAGGCTGATTCATATCATTTACCATCTCAACTGCCTATTTCCAGTGTTTGAGATGAACTAAAGCACCAATAAATTTTTGGTTTATAAACCCTAGGAGCCTGGGTCAAACCCAAAACTAAATCTGACTTTGACCAGTGTTTTCTCCAAGAATAAAACATATTTTCAAAATCAAAAGGCTGATTCATATTATTTACCATCTGAACTGCCTATTTTCAGTGTTTGAGTTGAACTAAAGAACAAAAAAATTTTTGGTTTATAAACCCTAGGAGCCTGGGTCAAACCCTAACTAAGTCTGACTTTGACCAGTGTTTTCTCCAAGAATAAAACATATTTTTAAAATCAAAAGGCTGATTCCTATCATTTACCATCACAACTGCCTATTTTAAGTCTTTGAGTTGAACTGAGGTACCAAAAAATTTTTGATTTATAAACCCTGGGAGCCTGGGTCAAACCCTAACTAAGTCTGACTTTGACCAGTGTTTTCTCCAAGAATAAAACATATTTTCAAAATCAAAAGGCTGATTCCTATCATTTACCATGTCAACTGCCTATTTCCAGTGTTTGAGTTGCACTAAAGCACCAAAAAATTTTTGGTTTATAAACCCTAGGAGCCTGGGTCAAACCCTAACTAAGTCTAATTTTGACCAGTGTTTTCTCCAAGAATAAAACATATTTTCAAAACCAAAAGGCTGATTCCTATCATTTACCATC
Organism: Plumapathes pennacea; assembly: GCA_964036295.1. Taxonomy (NCBI): domain Eukaryota; kingdom Metazoa; phylum Cnidaria; class Anthozoa; order Antipatharia; family Myriopathidae; genus Plumapathes; species Plumapathes pennacea. The sequence continues at coordinate 1,869,942 of OZ038468.1, forward strand.
TCGACTGCCTATTTCCAGTGTTTGAGTTGAACTCGAGGACCAAAATATTTTGGTTTATAAACCCTAGGAGCCTGGGTCAAACCCTAACTAAGTCTGACTTTGACCAGTGTTTTCTCCAAGAATAAAACATATTTTCAAAATCAAAAGGCTGATTCCTATCATTTACCATCACAGCTGCCTATTTTCAGTCTTTGAGTTGAACTGAAGTACCAAAAAATTTTTGATTTATAAACCCTGGGAGCTTGGGTCAAACACTAACTAAGTCTGACTTTGACCAGTGTTTTCTCCAAGAATAAAACATATTTTCAAAATCAAAAGGCTGATTCCTATCATTTACCATGTCAACTGCCTATTTCCAGTGTTTGAGTTGCACTAAAGTACCAAAAAATTTTTGGTTTATAAACCCTAGGAGCCTGGGTCAAACCCTAACTAAGTCTAATTTTGACCAGTGTTTTCTCCAAGAATAAAACATATTTTCAAAATCAAAAGGCTGATTCCCATCATTTACCATCTCGACTGCCTATTTCCAGTGTTTGAGTTGAACTCGAGGACCAAAATATTTTGGTTTATAAACCATAGGAGCCTGGGTCAAACCCTAACTAAGTCTGACTTTGACCAGTGTTTTCTCCGAGAATAAAACATATTTTCAAAATCAAAAGGCTGATTCATATTATTTACCATCTGAACTGCCTATTTGCAGTGTTTGAGTTGAACTAAAGAACAAAAAAATTTTTGGTTTATAAACCCTAGGAGCATGGGTCAAACCCTAACAAAGTCTGACTTTGACCAGTGTTTTCTCCAAGAATAAAACATATTTTTAAAATCAAAAGGCTGATTCCTATCATTTACCATCACAACTGCCTATTTTAAGTCTCTGAGTTGAACTGAGGTACCAAAAAATTTTTGATTTATAAACCCTGGGAGCCTGGGTCAAACCCTAACTAAGTCTGACTTTGACCAGTGTTTTCTCCAAGAATAAAACATATTTTCAAAATCAAAAGGCTGATTCCTATCATTTACCATCACAACTGCCTATTTTCAGTCTTTGAGTTGAACTGAAGTACCAAAAAATTTTTGATTTATAAACCCTGGGAGCTTGGGTCAAACACTAACTAAGTCTGACTTTGACCAGTGTTTTCTCCAAGAATAAAACATATTTTCAAAATCAAAAGGCTGATTCCTATCATTTACCATGTCAACTGCCTATTTCCAGTGTTTGAGTTGCACTAAAGTACCAAAAAATTTTTGGTTTATAAACCCTAGGAGCCTGGGTCAAACCCTAACTAAGTCTAATTTTGACCAGTGTTTTCTCCAAGAATAAAACATATTTTCAAAATCAAAAGGCTGATTCCCATCATTTACCATCTCGACTGCCTATTTCCAGTGTTTGAGTTGAACTCGAGGACCAAAATATTTTGGTTTATAAACCATACGAGCCTGGGTCAAACCCTAACTAAGTCTGACTTTGACCAGTGTTTTCTCCGAGAATAAAACATATTTTCAAAATCAAAAGGCTGATTCATATTATTTACCATCTGAACTGCCTATTTGCAGTGTTTGAGTTGAACTAAAGAACAAAAAAATTTTTGGTTTATAAACCCTAGGAGCATGGGTCAAACCCTAACAAAGTCTGACTTTGACCAGTGTTTTCTCCAAGAATAAAACATATTTTTAAAATCAAAAGGCTGATTCCTATCATTTACCATCACAACTGCCTATTTTAAGTCTCTGAGTTGAACTGAGGTACCAAAAAATTTTTGATTTATAAACCCTGGGAGCCTGGGTCAAACCCTAACTAAGTCTGACTTTGACCAGTGTTTTCTCCAAGAATAAAACATATTTTCAAAATCAAAAGGCTGATTCCTATCATTTACCATCTCAACTGCCTATTTCCAGTGTTTGAGTTGAACTCAAGGACCAAAATATTTTGGTTTATAAACCCTAGGAGCCTGGGTCAAACCCTAACTAAGTCTGACTTTGACCAGTGTTTTCTCCAAGAATAAAACATATTTTCAAAATCAAAAGGCTGATTCCTATCATTTACCATCACAACTGCCTATTTTCAGTCTTTGAGTTGAACTGAAGTACCAAAAAATTTTTGATTTATAAACCCTGGGAGCTTGGGTCAAACACTAACTAAGTCTGACTTTGACCAGTGTTTTCTCCAAGAATAAAACATATTTTCAAAATCAAAAGGCTGATTCCTATCATTTACCATGTCAACTGCCTATTTCCAGTGTTTGAGTTGCACTAAAGTACCAAAAAATTTTTGGTTTATAAACCCTAGGAGCCTGGGTCAAACCCTAACTAAGTCTAATTTTGACCAGTGTTTTCTCCAAGAATAAAACATATTTTCAAAATCAAAAGGCTGATTCCCATCATTTACCATCTCGACTGCCTATTTCCAGTGTTTGAGTTGAACTCGAGGACCAAAATATTTTGGTTTATAAACCATACGAGCCTGGGTCAAACCCTAACTAAGTCTGACTTTGACCAGTGTTTTCTCCGAGAATAAAACAAATTTTCAAAATCAAAAGGCTGATTCATATTATTTACCATCTGAACTGCCTATTTGCAGTGTTTGAGTTGAACTAAAGAACAAAAAAATTTTTGGTTTATAAACCCTAGGAGCATGGGTCAAACCCTAACAAAGTCTGACTTTGACCAGTGTTTTCTCCAAGAATAAAACATATTTTTAAAATCAAAAGGCTGATTCCTATCATTTACCATCACAACTGCCTATTTTAAGTCTCTGAGTTGAACTGAGGTACCAAAAAATTTTTGATTTATAAACCCTGGGAGCCTGGGTCAAACCCTAACTAAGTCTGACTTTGACCAGTGTTTTCTCCAAGAATAAAACATATTTTCAAAATCAAAAGGCTGATTCCTATCATTTACCATCTCAACTGCCTATTTCCAGTGTTTGAGTTGAACTCAAGGACCAAAATATTTTGGTTTATAAACCCTAGGAGCCTGGGTCAAACCCTAACTAAGTCTGACTTTGACCAGTGTTTTCTCCAAGAATAAAACATATTTTCAAAATCAAAAGGCTGATTCCTATCATTTACCATCTCAACTGCCTATTTCCAGTGTTTGAGTTGCACTAAAGCATCAAAAAATTTTTGGTTTATAAACCCTAGGAGCCTGGGTCAAACCCTAACTAAGTCTAATTTTGACCAGTGTTTTCTCCAAGAATAAAACATATTTTCAAAACCAAAAGGCTGATTCCTATCATTTGCCATCTCGACTGCCTATTTCCAGTGTTTGAGTTGAATTCGAGGACCAAAATATTTTGGTTTATAAACCCTAGGAGCCTGGGTCAAACCCTAACTAAGTCTGACTTTGACCAGTGTTTTCTCCAAGAATAAAACATATTTTCAAAATCAAAAGGCTGATTCCTATCATTTACCATCACAACTACCTATTTTCAGTCTTTGAGTTGAACTGAAGTACCAAAAAATTTTTGATTTATAAACCCTGGCAGCCTGGGTCAAACCCTAACTAAGTCTGACTTTGACCAGTGTTTTCTCTAAGAATAAAACATATTTTCAAAACCAAAAGGCTGATTCCTATCATTTACCATCTCAACTGCCTATTTCCAGTGCTTGAGTTGCACTAAAGCACCAAAAAATTTTTGGTTTATAAACCCTAGGAGCCTGGGTCAAACCCTAACTAAGTCTAATTTTGACCAGTGTTTTCTCCAAGAATAAAACATATTTTCAAAATCAAAAGGCTGATTCCTATCATTTACCATCTCGACTGCCTATTTCCAGTGTTTGAGTTGAACTCGAGGACCAAAATATTTTGGTTTATAAACCCTAGGAGCCTGGGTCAAACCCTAACTAAGTCTGACTTTGACCAGTGTTTTCTCCAAGAATAAAACATATTTTCAAAATCAAAAGGCTGATTCCTATCATTTACCATCTCGACTGCCTATTTCCAGTGTTTGAGTTGAACTCGAGGACCAAAATATTTTGGTTTATAAACCATAGGAGCCTGGGTCAAACCCTAACTAAGTCTGACTTTGACCAGTGTTTTCTCCAAGAATAAAACATATTTTCAAAATCAAAAGGCTGATTCCTATCATTTACCATCTCAACTGCCTATTTCAAGTGTTTTAGTTCAACTAAAGGACCAAAAAATTTTTGGTTTATAAACCCTAGGAGCCTGGGTCAAACCCTAACTAAGTCTGAGTTTGACCAGAGTTTTCTCCAAGAATAAAATATATTTTCAAAATCAAAAGGCTGATTCATATCATTTACTATCTGAACTGCCTATTTTCAGTGTTTGAGTTGAACTAAAGAACAAAAAAATTTTTGGTTTATAAACCCTAGGAGCCTGGGTCAAACCCTACCTACGTCTGACTTTGACCAGTGTTTTCTCCAAGAATAAAACATATTTTCAAAATCAAAAGGCTGATTCGTATCATTTACCATCTCCACTGCCTATTTCCAGTGTTTGAGATGAACTAAAGCACCAATAAATTTTTGGTTTATAAACCCTAGGAGCCTGGGTCAAACCCTAACTAAGTCTAATTTTGACCAGTGTTTTCTCCAAGAATAAAACATATTTTCAAAATCAAAAGGCTGATTCCTATCATTTACCATCTCGACTGCCTATTTCCAGTGTTTGAGTTGAACTCGAGGACCAAAATATATTGGTTTATAAACCCTAGGAACCTGGGTCAAACCCTAACTAAGTCTGACTTTGACCAGTGTTTTCTCCAAGAATAAAACATATTTTCAAAATCAAAAGGCTGATTCCTATCATTTACCATCACAACTGCCTATTTTCAGTCTTTGAGTTGAACTGAAGTACCAAAAAATTTTTGATTTATAAACCCTGGGAGCCTGGGTCAAACCCTAACTAAGTCTGACTTTGACCAGTGTTTTCTCCAAGAATAAAACATATTTTCAAAATCAAAAGGCTGATTCCTATCATTTACCATCACAACTGACTATTTTCAGTCTTTGAGTTGAACTGAAGTACCAAAAAATTTTTGATTTATAAACCCTGGGAGCCTGGGTCAAACCCTAACTAAGTCTAATTTTGACCAGTGTTTTCTCCAAGAATAAAACATATTTTCAAAATCAAAAGGCTGATTCCTATCATTTACCATCTCGACTGCCTATTTCCAGTGTTTGAGTTGAACTCGAGGACCAAAATATTTTGGTTTATAAACCCTAGGAGCCTGGGTCAAACCCTAACTAAGTCTGACTTTGACCAGTGTTTTCTCCAAGAATAAAACATATTTTCAAAATCAAAAGGCTGATTCCTATCATTTACCATCTCGACTGCCTATTTCCAATGTTTGAGATGAACTCGAGGACCAAAATATTTTGGTTTATAAACCATAGGAGCCTGGGTCAAACCCTAACTAAGTCTGAGTTTGACCAGTGTTTTCTCCAAGAATAAAACATATTTTCAAAATCAAAAGGCTGATTCCTATCATTTACCATCTCAACTGCCTATTTCAAGTGTTTTAGTTCAACTAAAGGACCAAAACATTTTTGGTTTGTAAACCCTAGGAGCCTGGGTCAAACCCTAACTAAGTCTGAGTTTGACCAGAGTTTTCTCCAAGAATAAAACATATTTTCAAAATCAAAAGGCTGATTCATATCATTTACTATCTGAACTGCCTATTTTCAGTGTTTGAGTTGAACTAAAGAACAAAAAAATTTTTGGTTTATAAACCCTAGGAGCCTGGGTCAAACCCTACCTACGTCTGACTTTGACCAGTGTTTTCTCCAAGAATAAAACATATTTTCAAAATCAAAAGGTTGATTCGTATCATTTACCATCTCCACTGCCTATTTCCAGTGTTTGAGATGAACTAAAGCACCAATAAATTTTTGGTTTATAAACCCTAGGAGCCTGGGTCAAACCCTAACTAAGTCTAATTTTGACCAGTGTTTTCTCCAAGAATAAAACATATTTTCAAAATCAAAAGGCTGATTCCTATCATTTACCATCTCGACTGCCTATTTCCAGTGTTTGAGTTGAACTCGAGGACCAAAATATATTGGTTTATAAACCCTAGGAGCCTGGGTCAAACCCTAACTAAGTCTGACTTTGACCAGTGTTTTCTCCAAGAATAAAACATATTTTCAAAATCAAAAGGCTGATTCCTATCATTTACCATCACAACTGCCTATTTTCTGTCTTTGAGTTGAACTGAAGTACCAAAAAAGTTTTGATTTATAAACCCTGGGAGCCTGGGTCAAACCCTAACTAAGTCTGACTTTGACCAGTGTTTTCTCCAAGAATAAAACATATTTTCAAAATCAAAAGGCTGATTCCTATCATTTACCATCACAACTGACTATTTTCAGTCTTTGAGTTGAACTGAAGTACCAAAAAATTTTTTATTTATAAACCCTGGGAGCCTTGGTCAAACCCTAACTAAGTCTAATTTTGACCAGTGTTTTCTCCAAGAATAAAACATATTTTCAAAATCAAAAGGCTGATTCCTATCATTTACCATCTCGACTGCCTATTTCCAGTGTTTGAGTTGAACTCGAGGACCAAAATATTTTGGTTTATAAACCCTAGGAGCCTGGGTCAAACCCTAACTAAGTCTGACTTTGACCAGTGTTTTCTCCAAGAATAAAACATATTTTCAAAATCAAAAGGCTGATTCCTATCATTTACCATCTCAACTGCCTATTTCAAGTGTTTTAGTTCAACTAAAGGACCAAAAAAGTTTTGGTTTATAAACCCTAGGAGCCTGGGTCAAACCCTAACTAAGTCTGAGTTTGACCAGAGTTTTCTCCAAGAATAAAACATATTTTCAAAATCAAAAGGCTGATTCATATCATTTACTATCTGAACTGCCTATTTTCAGTGTTTGAATTGAACTAAAGAACAAAAAAATTTTTGGTTTATAAACCCTAGGAGCCTGGGTCAAACCCTACCTACGTCTGACTTTGACCAGTGTTTTCTCCAAGAATAAAACATATTTTCAAAATTAAAAGGCTGATTCCTATCATTTACCATCTCCACTACCTATTTCCAGTGTTTGAGATGAACTAAAGCACCAATAAATTTTTGGTTTATAAACCCTAGGAGCCTGGGTCAAACCCTAACTAAGTCTAATTTTGACCAGTGTTTTCTCCAAGAATAAAACATATTTTCAAAATCAAAAGGCTGATTCCTATCATTTACCATCACAACTGCCTATTTCCAGTGTTTGAGTTGAACTCGAGGACCAAAATATATTGGTTTATAAACCCTAGGAGCCTGGGTCAAACCCTAACTAAGTCTGACTTTGACCAGTGTTTTCTCCAAGAATAAAACATATTTTCAAAATCAAAAGGCTGATTCCTATCATTTACCATCACAACTGCCTATTTTCAGTCTTTGAGTTGAACTGAAGTACCAAAAAATTTTTGATTTCTAAACCCTGGGAGCCTGGGTCAAACCCTAACTAAGTCTAATTTTGACCAGTGTTTCCTCCAAGAATAAAACATATTTTCAAAATCAAAAGGCTGATTCCTATCATTTACCATCTCGACTGCCTATTTCCAGTGTTTGAGTTGAACTCGAGGACCAAAATATTTTGGTTTATAAACCCTAGGAGCCTGGGTCAAACCCTAACTAAGTCTGACTTTGACCAGTGTTTTCTCCAAGAATAAAACATATTTTCAAAATCAAAAGGCTGATTCCTATCATTTACCATCTCGACTGCCTATTTCCAGTGTTTGAGTTGAACTCGAGGACCAAAATATTTTGGTTTATAAACCATAGGAGCCTGGGTCAAACCCTAACTAAGTCTGACTTTGACCAGTGTTTTCTCCAAGAATAAAACATATTTTCAAAATCAAAAGGCTGATTCCTATCATTTACCATCTCAACTGCCTATTTCAAGTGTTTTAGTTCAACTAAAGGACCAAAACATTTTTGGTTTATAAACCCTAGGAGCCTGGGTCAAACCCTAACTAAGTCTGAGTTTGACCAGAGTTTTCTCCAAGAATAAAACATATTTTCAAAATCAAAAGGCTGATTCATATCATTTACTATCTGAACTGCCTATTTTCAGTGTTTGAGTTGAACTAAAGAACAAAAAAATTTTTGGTTTATAAACCCTAGGAGCCTGGGTCAAACCCTACCTACGTCTGACTTTGACCAGTGTTTTCTCCAAGAATAAAACATATTTTCAAAATCAAAAGGCTGATTCGTATCATTTACCATCTCCACTGCCTATTTCCAGTGTTTGAGATGAACTAAAGCACCAATAAATTTTTGGTTTATAAACCCTAGGAGCCTGGGTCAAACCCTAACTAAGTCTAATTTTGACCAGTGTTTTCTCCAAGAATAAAACATATTTTCAAAATCAAAAGGCTGATTCCTATCATTTACCATCTCGACTGCCTATTTCCAGTGTTTGAGTTGAACTCGAGGACCAAAATATTTTGGTTTATAAACCCTAGGAGCCTGGGTCAAACCCTAACTAAGTCTGAGTTTCACAAGAGTTTTCTCCAAGAATAAAACATATTTTCAAAATCAAAAGGCTGATTCATATCATTTACTATCTGAACTGCCTATTTTCAGTGTTTGAGTTGAACTAAAGAACAAAAAAATTTTTGGTTTATAAACCCTAGGAGCCTGGGTCAAACCCTACCTACGTCTGACTTTGACCAGTGTTTTCTCCAAGAATAAAACATATTTTCAAAATCAAAAGGCTGATTCGTATCATTTACCATCTCCACTGCCTATTTCCAGTGTTTGAGATGAACTAAAGCACCAATAAATTTTTGGTTTATAAACCCTAGGAGCCTGGGTCAAACCCTAACTAAGTCTAATTTTGACCAGTGTTTTCTCCAAGAATAAAACATATTTTCAAAATCAAAAGGCTGATTCCTATCATTTACCATCTCGACTGCCTATTTCCAGTGTTTGAGTTGAACTCGAGGACCAAAATATATTGGTTTATAAACCCTAGGAGCCTGGGTCAAACCCTAACTAAGTCTGACTTTGACCAGTGTTTTCTCCAAGAATAAAACATATTTTCAAAATCAAAAGGCTGATTCCTATCATTTACCATCACAACTGCCTATTTTCAGTCTTTGAGTTGAACTGAAGTACCAAAAAATTTTTGATTTATAAACCCTGGGAGCCTGGGTCAAACCCTAACTAAGTCTGACTTTGACCAGTGTTTTCTCCAAGAATAAAACATATTTTCAAAATCAAAAGGCTGATTCCTATCATTTACCATCACAACTGCCTATTTTCAGTCTTTGAGTTGAACTGAAGTACCAAAAAATTTTTGATTTATAAACCCTGGGAGCCTGGGTCAAACCCTAACTAAGTCTGACTTTGACCAGTGTTTTCTCCAAGAATAAAACATATTTTCAAAATCAAAAGGCTGATTCCTATCATTTACCATCTCAACTGCCTATTTCAAGTGTTTTAGTTCAACTAAAGGACCAAAAAATTTTTGGTTTATAAACCCTAGGAGCCTGGGTCAAACCCTAACTAAGTCTGAGTTTGACCAGAGTTTTCTCCAAGAATAAAACATATTTTCAAAATCAAAAGGCTGATTCATATCATTTACTATCTGAACTGCCTATTTTCAGTGTTTGAGTTGAACTAAAGAACAAAAAAATTTTTGGTTTATAAACCCTAGGAGCCTGGGTCAAACCCTACCTACGTCTGACTTTGACCAGTGTTTTCTCCAAGAATAAAACATATTTTCAAAATCAAAAGGCTGATTCCTATCATTTACCATCTCCACTGCCTATTTCCAGTGTTTGAGATGAACTAAAGCACCAATAAATTTTTGGTTTATAAACCCTAGGAGCCTAAGTCAAACCCTAACTAAGTCTAATTTTGACCAGTGTTTTCTCCAAGAATAAAACATATTTTCAAAATCAAAAGGCTGATTCCTATCATTTACCATCTCGACTGCCTATTTCCAGTGTTTGAGTTGAACTCGAGGACCAAAATATATTGGTTTATAAACCCTAGGAGCCTGGGTCAAACCCTAACTAAGTCTGACTTTGACCAGTGTTTTCTCCAAGAATAAAACATATTTTCAAAATCAAAAGGCTGATTCCTATCATTTACCATCACAACTGCCTATTTTCTGTCTTTGAGTTGAACTGAAGTACCAAAAAATTTTTGATTTATAAACCCTGGGAGCCTGGGTCAAACCCTAACTAAGTCTGACTTTGACCAGTGTTTTCTCCAAGAATAAAACATATTTTCAAAATCAAAAGGCTGATTCCTATCATTTACCATCACAACTGACTATTTTCAGTCTTTGAGTTGAACTGAAGTACCAAAAAATTTTTTATTTATAAACCCTGGGAGCCTTGGTCAAACCCTAACTAAGTCTAATTTTGACCAGTGTTTTCTCCAAGAATAAAACATATTTTCAAAATCAAAAGGCTGATTCCTATCATTTACCATCTCGACTGCCTATTTCCAGTGTTTGAGTTGAACTCGAGGACCAAAATATTTTGGTTTATAAACCCTAGGAGCCTGGGTCAAACCCTAACTAAGTCTGACTTTGACCAGTGTTTTCTCCAAGAATAAAACATATTTTCAAAATCAAAAGGCTGATTCCTATCATTTACCATCACAACTGCCTAGTTTCAGTCTTTGAGTTGAACTGAAGTACCAAAAAATTTTTGATTTATAAACCCTAGGAGCCTGGGTCAAACCCTAACTAAGTCTGACTTTGACCAGTGTTTTCTCCAAGAATAAAACAAATTTTCAAAATCAAAAGGCTGATTCCTATCATTTACCATGTCAACTGCCTATTTCCAGTGTTTGAGTTGCACTAAAGCACCAAAAAATTTTTGGTTTATAAACCCTAGGAGCCTGGGTCAAACCTTAACTAAGTCTAATTTTGACCAGTGTTTTCTCCAAGAATAAAACATAATATTTTCAAAATCAAAAGGCTGATTCCTATCATTTGCCATCTCGACTGCCTATTTCCAGTGTTTGAGTTGAACTCGAGGACCAAAATATTTTGGTTTATAAACCATAGGAGCCTGGGTCAAACCCTAACTAAGTCTGACTTTGACCAGTGTTTTCTCCAAGAATAAAACATACTTTCAAAATCAAAAGGCTGATTCCTATCATTTTCCATTTCAACTGCCTATTTCCAGTGTTTGAGTTGAACTAAAGGACCGAAAAAGTTTTGGTTTATAAACCCTAGGAGCCTGGGTCAAACCCAAAACTAAATCTGACTTTGACCAGTGTTTTCTCCAAAAATATAACATATTTTCAAAATCAAAAGGCTGATTCATATCATTTACTATCTGAACTGCCTATTTTCAGTGTTTGAGTTGAACTAACGAACAAAAAAATTTTTGGTTTATAAACCCTAGGAGCCTGGGTCAAACCCTACCTACGTCTGACTTTGACCAGTGTTTTCTCCAAGAATAAAACATATTTTCAAAATCAAAAGGCTGATTCCTATCTTTTACCATCTCCACTGCCTATTTCCAGTGTTTGAGATGAACTAAAGCACCAATAAATTTTTGGTTTATAAACCCTAGGAGCCTGGGTTAAACCCTAACTAAGTCTGACTTTGACCAGTGTTTTCTCCAAGAATAAAACATATTTTCAAAATCAAAAGGCTGATTCCTATCATTTACCATCACAACTGCCTATTTTAAGTCTTTGAGTTGAACTGAAGTACCAAAAAATTTTTGATTTATAAACCCCGAGCATGAGTCAAACCCTAACTAAGTCTAATTTTGACCAGTGTTTTCTCCAAGAATAAAACATATTTTCAAAATCAAAAGGCTCATTCCTATCATTTACCATCTCGACTGCCTATTTCCAGTGTTTGAGTTGAACTCGAGGACCAAAATATTTTGGTTTATAAACCCTAGGAGCCTGGGTCAAACCCTAACTAAGTCTGACTTTGACCAGTGTTTTCTCCAAGAATAAAACATATTTTCAAAATCAAAAGGCTGATTCCTATCATTTACCATCTCAACTGCCTATTTCCAGTGTTTGAGTGGCACTAAAGGAAAAAAAATTTTGGTTTATAAACCGTAGGAGCCTGGGTCAAACCCTAACTAAGTCTGACTTTGACCAGTGTTTTCTCCAAGAATAAAACATATTTTCAAAATCAAAAGGCTGATTCCTATCATTACCATCTCAACTGCCTATTTCCAGTGTTTGAATTTAACTCAAGGACCAAAAAATTTTCGTTTATAAACCCTACGAGTCTGGGTCAAACCGGCTAACTAAGTCTGACTTTGACCAGTGTTTTCTCCAAGAATAAAACATATTTTCAAAATCAAAAGGCTGATTCCTATCATTTACCATCTCAACTGCCTATTTCCAGTGTTTGAGTGGCATTAAACCAAAAAAAAATTTTGGTTTATAAACCGTAGGAGCCTGGGTCAAACCCTAACTAAGTCTGACTTTGACCAGTGTTTTCTCCAAGAATAAAACATATTTTCAAAATCAAAAGGCTGATTCCTATCATTTACCATCTCAACTGCCTATTTTCAGTCTTTGAGTTGAACGGAAGTACCAAAAAATTTTGGATTTATAAACCCTGGGAGCCTGGGTCAAACCCTAACTAAGTCTGACTTTGACCAGTGTTTCCTCCAAGAATAAAACATATTTTCAAAATCAAAAGGCTGATTCCTATCTTTTACCATCTCGACTGCTTATTTCCAGTGTTTGAGTTGAACTAAAAGACCAAAAAATTTTGGTTTGTAAACCCTACGACCCTGGGTCAAACCCTTAAAGTAGGTCTAACTTTGACCAGCGTTTTATCCAAGAGTAAGATATGTTTTTAAAATCAGAACGCAGATTCCTATTATTTACCACCTCAAGTTCCTATTTCAAGTGTTTTAGTTGAAGTAAAGGACCAAAAAATTTTTGGTTTATAAATCCTAGGAGCCTGGGTCAAACCCTAACTAAGTCTGACTTTGACCAGTGTTTTCTCCAAGAATAAAACATATTTTCAAAATCAAAGGGCTGATTCCTATCATTTACAATTTGAAGTGTCTATTTCCAGTATTTGAGTTCAACTAAAGCACCAAAAAATTTTCGGTTTATAAACCCTAGGAGCCTGGGTCAAACCCTAACTAAGTCTGACTTTGAATGGTGTTTTCTGAAAGATTAAGACATGTTTTCAAAATCAAAAGGCTGATTCCTATCATATACCATCATAACTGCCTATTTCCAGTGTTTAAGTTAAACTAAAGCACCAAAAAATTTTGGTTTATAAAACCTAGGAGCCTGGGTCAAACCCTAACTAAGTCTGAGTTTGGCCAGTGTTTTCTCCAAGAATAAAACATATTTTCAAAATCAAAAGGCTGATTCCTATCCTTTACCATCTCGACTGCCTATTTCCAGTGTTTGAATTGAACTCAAGGACCAAAAAATTTTAATTTATAAACCCTACGAGCCTGGGTCAAACCCTAACTAAGTCTGACTTTGACCAGTGTTTTCTCCAAGAATAAAACCTATTTTCAAAATCAAAAGGCTGATTCCTATCATTTACCATCTCAACTGCCTATTTCCAGTGTTTGAGTGGCACTAAAGGAAAAAAAATTTGGTTTATAAACCGTAGGAGCCTGGGTCAAACCCTAACTAAGTCTGACTTTGACCAGTGTTTTCTCCAAGAATAAAACATATTTTCCAAATCAAAAGGCTGATTCCTATCATTACCATCTCAACTGCCTATTTCCAGTGTTTGAATTTAACTCAAGGACCAAAAAATTTTCGTTTATAAACCCTGCGAGTCTGGGTCAAACCGGCTAACTAAGTCTGACTTTGACCAGTGTTTTCTCCAAGAATAAAACCTATTTTCAAAATCAAAAGGCTGATTCCTATCATTTACCATCTCAACTGCCTATTTCCAGTGTTTGAGTGGCACTAAACCAAAAAAAAATTTTGGTTTATAAACCGTAGGAGCCTGGGTCAAACCCTAACTAAGTCTGACTTTGACCAGTGTTTTCTCCAAGAATAAAACATATTTTCAAAATCAAAAGGCTGATTCCTATCATTTACCATCTCAACTGCCTATTTTCAGTCTTTGAGTTGAACGGAAGTACCAAAAAATTTTGGATTTATAAACCCTGGGAGCCTGGGTCAAACCCTAACTAAGTCTGACTTTGACCAGTGTTTCCTCCAAGAATAAAACATATTTTCAAAATCAAAAGGCTGATTCCTATCTTTTACCATCTCGACTGCTTATTTCCAGTGTTTGAGTTGAACTAAAAGACCAAAAAATTTTGGTTTGTAAACCCTAGGACCCTGGGTCAAACCCTTAAAGTAGGTCTAACTTTGACCAGCGTTTTATCCAAGAGTAAGATATGTTTTTAAAATCAGAACGCAGATTCCTATTATTTACCACCTCAAGTTCCTATTTCAAGTGTTTTAGTTAAACTAAAGGACCAAAAAATTTTTGGTTTATAAACCCTAGGAGCCTGGGTCAAACCCTAACTAAGTCTGACTTTGACCAGTGTTTTCTCCAAGAATAAAACATATTTTCAAAATCAAAGGGCTGATTCCTATCATTTACAATTTGAAGTGTCTATTTCCAGTATTTGAGTTCAACTAAAGCACCAAAAAATTTTCGGTTTATAAACCCTAGGAGCCTGGGTCAAACCCTAACTATGTCTGACTTTGAACAGTGTTTTCTGAAAGATTAAGACATGTTTTCAAAATCAAAAGGCTGATTCCTATCATATACCATCATAACTGCCTATTTCCAGTGTTTGAGTTGAACTAAAGCACCAAAAAATTTTGGTTTATAAAACCTAGGAGCCTGGATCAAACCCTAACTAAGTCTGACTTTGACCAGTGTTTTCTCCAAGAATAAAACATATTTTCAAAATCAAAAGGCTGATTCCTATCATTTACCATCTCAACTGCCTAATTCCAGTGTTTGAGTTGAAATAAAGCACAAAAAAATTTTGGTATATAAACCCTAGGAGCCTGGGTCAAACCCTAACTAAGTCTGAGTTTGGCCAGTGTTTTCTCCAAGAATAAAACATATTTTCAAATTCAAAAGGCTGATTCCTATCCTTTACCATCTCGACTGCCTATTTCCAGTGTTTGAATTGAACTCAAGGACCAAAAAATTTTAATTTATAAACCCTACGAGCCTGGGTCAAACCCTAACTAAGTCTGACTTTGACCAGTGTTTTCTCCAAGAATAAAACATATTTTCAAAATCAAAAGGCTGATTCCCAACATTTACCATCTCGACTGCCTATTTCCAGTGTTTGAGTTGAACTAAAGGACCAAAATATTTTCGTTTATAAACCCTACGAGCCTGGGTCAAACCCTAACTAAGTCTGACTTTGACCAGTGTTTTCTCCAAGAATAAAACCTATTTTCAAAATCAAAAGGCTGATTCCTATCATTTACCATCTCAATTGCCTAATTCCAGTGTTTGAGTTGAACTAAAGCACAAAAAAATTTTGGTATATAAACCCTAGGAGCCTGGGTCAAACCCTAACTAAGTCTGAGTTTGGCCAGTGTTTTCTCCAAGAATAAAACATATTTTCAAAATCAAAAGGCTGATTCCTATCCTTTACCATCTCGACTGCCTATTTCCAGTTTTTGAATTGAACTCAAGGACCAAAAAATTTTAATTTATAAACCCTACGAGCCTGGGTCAAACTCTAACTAAGTCTGACTTTGACCAGTGTTTTCTCCAAGAATAAAACATATTTTCAAAATCAAAAGGCTGATTCCTATCATTACCATCTCAACTGCCTATTTCCAGTGTTTGAATTTAACTCAAGGACCAAAAAATTTTCGTTTATAAACCCTGCGAGTCTGGGTCAAACCGGCTAACTAAGTCTGACTTTGACCAGTGTTTTCTCCAAGAATAAAACATATTTTCAAAATCAAAAGGCTGATTCCTATCATTTACCATCTCAACTGCCTATTTTCAGTCTTTGAGTTGAACGGAAGTACCAAAAAATTTTGGATTTATAAACCCTGGGAGCCTGGGTCAAACCCTAACTAAGTCTGACTTTGACCAGTGTTTCCTCCAAGAATAAAACATATTTTCAAAATCAAAAGGCTGATTCCTATCTTTTACCATCTCGACTGCTTATTTCCAGTGTTTGAGTTGAACTAAAAGACCAAAAAATTTTGGTTTGTAAACCCTAGGACCCTGGGTCAAACCCTTAAAGTAGGTCTAACTTTGACCAGCGTTTTATCCAAGAGTAAGATATGTTTTTAAAATCAGAACGCAGATTCCTATTATTTACCCCCTGGTGGGAATCCTTGCAGGATCCTCGAGGATCCTTAAGGATCCTTGAGGATCCTCAAGGATCCTACAAGGAAAGGATCCTTTCAGGATCCTTTCAGGATCCTGCAGGATCCTACAAGGATCCTGCCAGGATCCTGTAAGGACAGGATCCTTGCAGGATCCTTGATAATTAACCAAGATTTCACCAGGATCCTGCCAGGATCCTACAAGGATCCTGCCAGCACTCTGAAGTTTCAGGATCCTTGATGATTATCAGGATCCTGCCAGGATCCTTAAAGGATCCTTGCTGATTATCCAGGATCCTACAAGGGCCCTTGATGTAATCAGGATTGAACTTGGTTGTGCTAGAAATGGCTTCTTTATAGTACAAAAATATATCTGGTTAAGGCATTGGCAAAAACAACTGGGAAATTTTCACTCCGAGAACACTGTAAAAACTGATCAGTCAAATATGTTTGTAGTCCGTGCAGTTGCAAAAAGATACTGATATGAATTGAATTCATATATTATATTCGCACATTTTTTGAACGCGAAAGTAAAAGGCGCAAAAGAGTCTGGTACGAGATTGTGTGGCACGCGGTGTAACACATAAAGCATGCGTGGTAGCTTAGGCGCCATTCTCGAGAAACCGTTGGGGTTCAAGAATCAAGAGACGTTTGGTTTGCAGCTGGTTTTTTGAGCCTCAAGGTTCATGCTAAGGATCCTTTGGGCAAGAAGATGAAAGTAGAAGGCGCAGCTTTGTAGAGATGCGGTAAACTACTCGTCCAGTTTACGGTTTTGTTGCTATTTTGTGCTCCACGCGCCAAGAAGCTGCTTCGACATGTCTGGAGTTGTCAGCCTCTGTGACAATTTTGTCTTCACATTTCGAATGTGGACATTCAGATAAAAGCGAAGTGTAATGTGGCTCATTCGATTCACGTTAGAGGGAAAGACTTGATCACGAGGAAAGACTTTCAGACGAAGCGTCGGTGTTAATTCAGGATCATGAAACGTGGATTGGTTTAACGTAGTATAGAAAAACGGTGAGTACTCTTAATTTCATTGCCAGTGATCACCTGATTTGATAGAATATTCTGTTATGACTGTTCCTTGACTGTTTAAACCGGGGAACCTTGAGTGACTTTTATAATCCCTATATTCTGCGGCTGTGCACTTCATGTATTTGGATGAAAGTTGTGTTGTCAACAAGGGCCACTGATTTGTCTAGGCAAGATGTGTGCTTGTCTACCAGCCTAAAACCTTAATGTCGAGCACTGCAATACCTAAAAGGCCGCCTATTTCAAAGGAATCTTGGTATGCAATATTCTTGGCAAGTGGTTGTTTTAGTGAACAAGATCTTGGAGCTGTAAATGTTGCATTGGGTGACCTTTGATTGGGCTTGTCATGCTGATAACACACAACCACAAAAATTATTTCAGGAGTGCTGCAATCCCAAAAATAATTATATGATCACTGATCAATATTGCTTTCAAAAACATTTCCAGTAACCTTGTTCATCTAATGCCATGTCATGTGCAATATTATTACTGCAGTTTTAAAGTTTCCTTTCAAAGATGAGTCATAATAGTTAGTTGAAGCCTGTTGTCAATTGTTTATTATTACAGAATGATACTTGATGTCCTGGTCTCGAAAACATAAGTTTTGATTATACTGTATTTTCTCTTTCACAGGATGTATCAAGAAAAAGTATGGTTGCAAAGTCCTTGAGAAAGGCTGGCATGAAATCAGGATAAGGGGAAAAATGAATTGCTGCCTTCTTGCAATGGATTGTAATTATATCTCGACTCCTTTTTTCCATTTATATATTAATTATATATTTTTCAGATATTATTAATTATAGATACAAGAATGTATAAGAACACAGCTTTGGCACCAATTCAGAATACAATTAATAATAAAACATGTTATTGTTAAAACTGGATAGATTCCATGTCACTACTACAAATTATTTTACTTCAGATTATGAAATAAGGATTACTCAGAATTTATACCAATTTATATAAATTATACAATTTCAATATACAGATGTAAGTTATGAAATCATCTATCCATTTTTAAGGCCTTGATTCTCGTCATTTATATCAATCAAATGAAGTACTGGTGCCATTTCAATTCTTAATATCTGAGCCATGCCAGAATTGCTTGTTGTGTACATTTGACTTTATTTCAGATATGGAATGTGCATGAACACTTTACTTTTATACCAATTTGTTTTTACACTATCAATATAACAATATATTTATGATGTGAAATCCAATAATATATTCAATGTTGAAGGTAAAGAAGAAATTGATTGTCTTTCAAATAAAATGTTATAACAGTATTATTTTTGTATGTTTATTCACTAGCCATTTACCCTTGGATCCCAGCAGTATATGTTGTTGGGATTATCAAGGATTGTGACAGGATTTTGTCAGGATCCTCAAGGATTTAGTGAGGATCCTTAAGGATTTGGTCAGGATCCTTGAGGATCATCAAGGATCCTGCAAAGAATCCTTAAGGATCCTCAAGGATCCTTGAGGATCCTCAAGGATCCTGCAAAGGATCCTTAAGGATCCTCAAGGATCTTTAAGGATCCTTGCAAGGATCCTGTAAGGATCCTGACAAGGATCCTGCTAGGATCCTTGCAGGATCCTAGCAAGGATTTTTACCAGGGACCACCTCAAGTTCCTATTTCAAGTGTTTTAGTTGAACTAAAGGACCAAAAAATTTTTGGTTTATAAACCCTAGGAGCCTGGGTCAAACCCTAACTAAGTCTGACTTTGACCAGTGTTTTCTCCAAGAATAAAACATATTTTCAAAATCAAAGGGCTGATTCCTATCATTTACAATTTGAAGTGTCTATTTCCAGTATTTGAGTTCAACTAAAGCACCAAAAAATTTTCGGTTTATAAACCCTAGGAGCCTGGGTCAAACCCTAACTATGTCTGACTTTGACCAGTGTTTTCTGAAAGATTAAGACATGTTTTCAAAATCAAAAGGCTGATTCCTATCATATACCATCATAACTGCCTATTTCCAGTGTTTGAGTTGAACTAAAGCACCAAAAAATTTTGGTTTATAAAACCTAGGAGCCTGGATCAAACCCTAACTAAGTCTGACTTTGACCAGTGTTTTCTCCAAGAATAAAACATATTTTCAAAATCAAAAGGCTGATTCCTATCATTTACCATCTCAACTGCCTAATTCCAGTGTTTGAGTTGAAATAAAGCACAAAAAAATTTTGGTATATAAACCCTAGGAGCCTGGGTCAAACCCTAACTAAGTCTGAGTTTGGCCAGTGTTTTCTCCAAGAATAAAACATATTTTCAAATTCAAAAGGCTGATTCCTATCCTTTACCATCTCGACTGCCTATTTCCAGTGTTTGAATTGAACTCAAGGACCAAAAAATTTTAATTTATAAACCCTACGAGCCTGGGTCAAACCCTAACTAAGTCTGACTTTGACCAGTGTTTTCTCCAAGAATAAAACATATTTTCAAAATCAAAAGGCTGATTCCCAACATTTACCATCTCGACTGCCTATTTCCAGTGTTTGAGTTGAACTAAAGGACCAAAATATTTTCGTTTATAAACCCTACGAGCCTGGGTCAAACCCTAACTAAGTCTGACTTTGACCAGTGTTTTCTCCAAGAATAAAACATATTTTCAAAATCAAAAGGCTGATTCCTATCATTTACCATCTCAATTGCCTAATTCCAGTGTTTGAGTTGAACTAAAGCACAAAAAAATTTTGGTATATAAACCCTAGGAGCCTGGGTCAAACCCTAACTAAGTCTGAGTTTGGCCAGTGTTTTCTCCAAGAATAAAACATATTTTCAAAATCAAAAGGCTGATTCCTATCCTTTACCATCTCGACTGCCTATTTCCAGTTTTTGAATTGAACTCAAGGACCAAAAAATTTTAATTTATAAACCCTACGAGCCTGGGTCAAACTCTAACTAAGTCTGACTTTGACCAGTGTTTTCTCCAAGAATAAAACATATTTTCAAAATCAAAAGGCTGATTCCTATCATTTACCATCTCGACTGCCTATTTCCAGTGTTTGAGTTGAACTGAAGGACCAAAATATTTTCGTTGATAAACCCTACGAGCCTGGGTCAAACCCTAACTAAGTCTGACTTTGACCAGTGTTTTCTCCAAGAATAAAACCTATTTTCAAAATCAAAAGGCTGATTCCTATCATTTACCATCTCAACTGCCTATTTCCAGTGTTTGAGTGGCACTAAAGGAAAAAAAATTTTGGTTTATAAACCGTAGGAGCCTGGGTCAAACCCTAACTAAGTCTGACTTTGACCAGTGTTTTCTCCAAGAATAAAACATATTTTCAAAATCAAAAGGCTGATTCCTATCATTACCATCTCAACTGCCTATTTCCAGTGTTTGAATTTAACTCAAGGACCAAAAAATTTTCGTTTATAAACCCTGCGAGTCTGGGTCAAACCGGCTAACTAAGTCTGACTTTGACCAGTGTTTTCTCCAAGAATAAAACATATTTTCAAAATCAAAAGGCTGATTCCTATCATTTACCATCTCAACTGCCTAATTCCAGTGTTTGAGTTGAACTAAAGCACAAAAAAATTTTGGTATATGAACCCTAGGAGCCTGGGTCAAACCCTAACTAAGTCTGAGTTTGGCCAGTGTTTTCTCCAAGAATAAAACATATTTTCAAAATCAAAAGGCTGATTCCTATCCTTTACCATCTCGACTGCCTATTTCCAGTGTTTGAATTGAACTCAAGGACCAAAAAATTTTAATTTATAAACCCTACGAGCCTGGGTCAAACCCTAACTAAGTCTGACTTTTACCAGTGTTTTCTCCAAGAATAAAACATATTTTCAAAATCAAAAGGCTGATTCCTATCATTTACCATCTCAACTGCCTATTTCCAGTGTTTGAGTTGCACTAAAGAACCAAAAAATTTTTGGTTTATAAACCCTAGGAGCCTGGGTCAAGGGACTAACCTTAACAAACTCCAACTTTGACCGTTAATTTCTCCAAAATTGAAACTTATTTTTAAATTCAAAGGGCAGATTACATACATCTTATTCGATGGTTTAGCGCGTAATACGGGCCGGTATTTTACGAGTTGCTCGTATTTTTCCGAGCCCCGCCGCGGGGCGAGGAAAAATGCGAGTAACGAGTAAAATGGCGGCCCGTATTACGCGCTAAACCATCGAATGAGGGATTTATTACAGAAAGATTCACTTACAGCTTCCAATCCGGTCATCGATTTAAAAATCTTGACAGAGAAAATTAAAGAAGTTATGCCACCAAATGATCGAAGTTCAATTCAGATTAAATGTGCTGAGATAAATGCGCTGGAGACGAAAATGCTTGCTTCGACAGAATAAATATTCAGCAAACAAACGTGCTTCGAGCGGTTGAAATCGATCACTTCGCTTAAACTTTTAGCCATTCTTGTTCTTCAATAGCAAGCAGCTTTGTACTCAAAACAGGGTTTTTATTTTCTCGGAGTAGTTAAGGAATAAACACAAGAACAGAGCCAGCGAATGTGTACGTTGAAGAATCTGAAACTTTCATAACACAACTAGGATTTTTACCGCCGACACGTTGTCAAGTTATAGATTATTAACAACTCACCGATTTCCTGCCTGGTTGTAGAAAGTTTAAGACCCCTTCCAGCAAAGGAACCACTCAAAACAGTGTTCGTACACGGCGAAAATCATTTTGCAGTGTTTACAGTGACGGCATCGTGCGGAAAACTTTACGGAGTCAGAACTGCCGTTTGTCCATGGCGATTGTTCGCTTTCCACCTACTGAACTGTGCTTTCTCTTCCTTGACAAATTATCCAGTAACAATTTCTTTCGATGGAAGGGTCTTGTATCTGAAAAGTCAGAGACTTTCGTTGCACCGTTTTACCTTGCACTTACCCTGGGTGCCAGAGGTTCCTCGCTCTCGGCAGCCGCGAGAGGCTGGGGGCGAGGCGGGCCGAGGCGGGCTGGGGGCACTCTGTTGCGACCTTATATGGTAAAACTACGTCACAGTCATATAATAATATCAGTTACTACCTCAAGATCCTACTTTCTGCATTTAAGTTGGATTTAGAGACAAAAAAAATTTTTGGTTTAAAACCCTAGGAGCCTGGGACTAACCTTAACAAACTCCAATTTTGACCGTTACTCCAAGATTAAAACTTATTTTCAAATTCAAAGGGCAGATTACTATCAGTTACTACCTCAAGATCCTACTTTCTGCATTTAAGTTGGATTCACAGACCAAAAGATTTTTGGTTCATAACCCTAGGAGCCTGGGACTAACCTTAACAAACTCCAACTTTGACCATTAATTTCTCCAAGATTAAAACTTATTTTCAAATTCAAAGGGCAGAATACTATCAGTTACTCCCTCAATATCCTACTTTCTGCATTTAAGTTGGATTCAGAGACCAAAAAAGTTTTGGTTTAAAACCCTAGGAGCCTGGGACTAACTATAACAAACTCCAACTTTGACCGTTAATTTCTCCAAGATTAAAACTTATTTTCAAATTCAAAGGGCAGATTACTATCAGTTACTACCTCAAGATCCTACTTTCTGCGTTTAGGTTAGATTCAGAGACCAAAAAAGTTTTGGTTTAAAACCCTAGGAGCCTGGGACTAACCTTAACAAACTCCAACTTTGACCGTTAATTTTTCCAAGATTAAAACTTTTTTTCAAATTCAAAGGGCAGATTACTATCAGTTACTACCTCAAGATCCTACTTTCTGCATTTAGGTTGGATTTTGCGCACAAAGCATCTATGGTGAAAGGGTCTCTTAAAGACCTTCCTGATG
The DNA here is from genome assembly GCA_964036295.1 of Plumapathes pennacea. Lineage (NCBI taxonomy): Eukaryota > Metazoa > Cnidaria > Anthozoa > Antipatharia > Myriopathidae > Plumapathes > Plumapathes pennacea. The sequence goes on from OZ038468.1 coordinate 1,892,947, forward strand.
TTTTCCTGTCCAACTGTAGCCTGCAAAACAGGCCCTTGTGTGTATTCGGCAAGCCTGTTTGTCAGCACATGGCCTGACACAAGGGGGTGATACAGGCCATGCTTGGCAAACTGATCAGTACAGGACAAACATGCGTGCCAAATACACACAGAGCTTGTTTTGGAGGCTAATATACATTGTGAGAATGTACATTGAATAAAGAAGTTTCTTTCATAACCTCTGAGATAAATCAGTGACTCTCAAATATGTCATTATTGGGACTTTTAATGCAATATTTCAATATTTTAAAAATAGGCATCAACAATGCATCCCAGTTTCAAAATTCCCTCACTTGCCAATGAAGAGCGCAGAAGGCTTGGCAGAGAGCGGAAAAGGTGAACAGTGGCAAAGGAACCTCTGAGCACAAGGTAGCAACCTCACTTTCATGCCAGTTCTTCTCGCTCGCGATCACCATTGTGTTTGTCAAACATTAACCAATCAGCAACGAAGTTCAGCTGAACTCATTGAAGCGAGGTTGCTACCTCACACACCCAGAGGTTTTCTTGCTTGCTTCTTCGCCACCATTCTTGTTGGAAAACTCTTAAAGGGATAGGGTAGCAACAAGGTTCTACCAAGGGAAGTTCCTTCCAAGTTCATTTCTGAGGGAAATCAGATTCTGTTTGAGATAGCAGGGAGTTTGAGATAACCAAGTTCGAGATAGCAGGATTCTACTGTATATCTGAAATTTGAATACAGTTTCAATTTTTACTGTAAATAAGGATGTTACATCTTAATTTTTCTATCTTTTTTTTTCTTTTATGGAATACTATAAACAAACCTAAAATAGGAAAGGATGGAAGAGAGAAATATTGCAAAAACCTATGGGAACAAACTGATTTACAAAAGAAACAAAAAAGCAATAACAAGAAAATGTAACACTGCAAGTGTAATATTTATTGTTTTACAAGACAACTGCGTACATTCTAGGACCTCATGCCACTAGGACGGAACCCTTGTGTGGCTGTGATTGGCTGAGTCACCTGGAGGTTGGAGATGTTGCCAAAGTCCTGTGCAACAACAACAACAAAAAATCGACAAAAAATCAACAAAAACAAGACACTTCATTCAGTGAATAATAAGAATTCAGTCAACTGCTATTGTCAACATGCTGTGCCCCCCCTTGAATAAATCCCCCTTTGATACCCACCCCTTCTCTCAGCCAAAATTGAAATAACCCCCCCCCCCCTGAATAAGTACCTCTCCCTCTGTTTTGCAGGATTTTGTTTTCTTTTTTTGCACAAGGTAAATTGACACTATCAGAACCAATGTAAAGTTTTGATGAACTAACAATGCACACATTGGATGAACTAACTAAAAATAATCGTGAAGTGTGTTGCTAAAACATATATATGAACAGCTTACATGATGTTCTTGTTGATGGGAAAATGTTACACAATATCACAAAAATAAATGACCACCTGCCACGATTTGGGAAAAATTAAATAAGTGCATTCTTTAAATGAGCTGCCCCTTTCAATAAGCACCCCAGCCTTATCCTAAATTTGAAATACAGTAAGTGCCCTATTCAAGGGTTTACAGAACAAATTCAACACACAGTTACACTGCAAAGCAAATTTATTCCAGACAATATTCTTGCAGCACTCCTTACCAGAACTTTCAACATTTCTTTTGTGTCAGGGTCAACCTCAATGATGTCTTGTTCAATAGCAGACACCTGGAAACAGAAAGGAAACATGTTTGAGCCATATACATATAAGCAAAGCAACTTGCAAAACAAAACAACAACAACAAAAAATGCTATTTCAAACATCCTGCATGTCAAATGCGTTTGAAACATGTTTGTGTTGTTTGCTTAAATATGAGCTGTGCTGTAGCTCACCTCAGGGACGTAGTTATCACGACGTTCACGCTCTTCTTCCTGCAGCTTGATAGAAATTCCACGGACAGCACCCTTCTGGATTCTCTTCATGAGATGGGTGACAAATCTGACACAGAATTAAAGAACAAGTCACACAAATGAACCCTTCCATGGTAATGTGACAACACTATTGTACTTTAGAAGACAATACACAGATGAAAATGAACAAAATGTATGATGAATATCTGTAGAATACACTGGGAAAAACTGAGTAATGTCGAGCAATTTATTGAAGCTGAAGGAACATTTACAGCAGTTTGAAGATGAACAAGGGAATACCGTGCGGCATGAAGTTCTTATGGGATCTAATTTTCAAAACCAAAATAATATTGTCATAACTTTATTGTCATAAGTTTTATGCTGGGAATATCTACAGTACTTGGCAACTGCAAATACATAATTGTTTTCTGTAAATGTGTGTTATGTAAACTGTACAAATAGTGTCAGAGATGCTGTTAGTTCATCCCGATTTGAACAGACATTCAAAATCCACTGTCTGAAATCTATTGTAACAATTAGTCTAAAATGGCTGTGTAAATGGGATAAAGACAGGTAAAGAAATATTTTACGAGTATCACTGAGTGATCTTCACTTTTGTTAGGATGTGTCAAAAATATGTCAAGCCTTTCACTGTACCAAAAGCAAGTCGAGGTATAACTCAAGTCTGTTTCAAACTGTATACTTACATAGAGCAGTAAACATGTTTGCACACCATACAGTGTATCGTAAAGACTTACCCAGCGATCTTGTTCCTGAGTTTCTTGCTAGGGATAATGGCGATTTCCTCGCATACTCGCTTGTTGGTGTGGAAATCGAGAGTCAGGCGAGTGTAGTACTTCTCGATGATGACGCGCGACGCTTTTTTCACAGTCTTGGTCCTGACACGACCCTGGAGGGGCAGAAAATCGACAAAGAGAAAGTCAGAAATACGACAAACCAGAATCAGTCAGAATGTTTTGTATGTCTAAACGTAACTTGTTGCATTATCAAGGGCATTTTCTCATTAAATTCCTTATCATACAACCAATCAAGCTTCCACTTTTCAATAATTCTTCCACTCTGCCGTTCCAACGATCAAAACAAACACATATTTACGGTCGAGCCATGCGAATTTCGGGTTGACAACGTTTGAATGCTGTGAAAAAAACATCTGTGAGGTGGATGGCATCTGGGAATTATTAGATGTCTGCTTTAGTGTCTATAGTAGCTATGCCACCCGAGTAGAGATGAAAGTAAGGCGTAGATATTGCAGATGGACATGGATTAAAATAATAAAATTCACAAATACCCACCATTTTGGAAACGAAGGCAGAGAGGAAGTTCCCGTGTTGCTTTGCGAGCTTCACTGCAGGTGACACCGCTGACCTAACAGACAGTCGAACAATCTTGGAAGAAAATAATCAACCGCGAGTGCCCACAGCAGAATTTCATGGAATACACCAGAATAATAAGTATCAATTTTCGTATAATTCTGAAGCGCACCAAAAAATATCTTCGGATACACATTTCTAGAGTATGATGGCACAACTTCCGGTCATGCGGTCATGTGGGTGGTCAGTCACGCGCGCGCAATCTCACGTGCGTGACACAGTCTGTCAAGCTTGTAGCTGCAATGGCGTGGCAGACTTTCATTCTTCTTTTCATCATCGTCCCTGCTTCATCTTTGTCACCTCCGAAGTATTCAGCGTGCGTCAAGAAAGACTTTGGTCATGGCGGAACCGTTTGTGTTTGTACGGCGGAGCATTGCGACAGTTTCAGCGAAGGAACTCCTCTGTCGACCCAGGAATATGCAGTGTACACAAGTTCAAAGGCTGGAGAGAGGTTTGAACTGAAAGTCGGCAAATTCGACGAGGCTTCCTCTGACGAAACATCCACTGTAATGCTGACTGTAAACTCCAGTGCAAGATTCCAGAAGATATTGGGTTTTGGAGGCGCTTTTACGGGTAAGGAATCGTTCAGTTTTAGCTATTGCCATCGTTCTCGAGCAGTCTCGTGGATTTGTCAAACCTAGTTACCCCGGCAGCTGGAAATTTGGAAAAAAGTAGAAAAAAGGGTAAAATCATTAAATTTTTGTCAGCAATTCCTTTCCCCCAGAGGGTGGGGATTTTGTCACGCTCAAAAGCCCCTGGATGGTACTGTTGCAAGCATCTGCATCAACATCAATTTGACTTCATTTGTCGTTTATAAACACGCGCAATGCAAGTGAGTAGGGACGTACTGTAAGGCCAGGAACAACCTGACTTAATTATTATTGATAAGAACCAGAGTGAGGGTTTTGAGGGGGGAGGGGTGGGGAATGAGCACAAAAATAGATTTATCCAAAGTACAGACAATAGTGCTATTACACATAAGCTTTCTTTTTATTCACTTTATGAAATCTGTGCTATTTAGCCTCTTCTCTCCTCTCCAGAAAGTACATGGTTTTGTGTATTGTTTACCATTGTTTACTGTCATAGTAAATCTTTGAAGATTGTGACCCCTTCAATTGCAAAATGTTAAAAATTTATTAGGAGCAGAGAGTACTGATACAGCCTTGTTTTACAGGGTGCAGCCAGCTTTGTTTTAATACTCAAACCTGATCCAGTAAATCCCTACTATCTCAAACAGAATTCCCAATGCAGCCTGAAGTATTTCCAATACCGTAACAATAACTAAATCCAGCTCAGTGAGATATATCTGGTACTCTGAGTTTATACCCAAAAGCTCTTTCATCCTCTAACTGCAAGTTCAGTACAGAGATTCTCATAATCATCTGAGAAACAAAATGTATTGAGTGATAGGTAGTTAGATATAACCAAGTTCTTGAAACTGTATGTGAAGAAAAAAGCAAACTCATCACTTCTGGAGTGAAAATGAAACACCTTTTACTCTTTTAGTTCAAAATGCAGATTCTCCCAAAACCACTCAAGAAAAAAGATGAAATAATTATACTACCATTGCAGCTGCAGCTGCATCCAAATACATCAACTTAAATGGCAGCAGCTTAGAAGATCTTGTTTGTGCCAATTCCTCAAAATCTAAAATGAAATGACAACATAACAAATCCTCAGTACAACAGTGAAATACATCACAGCAACTAAATACACATATTACTGAACATATTGCAATAGATTGCACACCAATTCCTCTAATTTATTTACTTTTTTTAATTCATTATCTGTTTGTCTATAGTAATTTCTTTCTCATAAACATACTTTATTTTTTTATTTTTCACTTACATTGGGAATGTTATAACGTTTAGTTTGTAGGGTTTTTAGAATCAACACTAGCATGTAACAAACCAGGTTAGGTCTACATCAGCCATAGATGAATACAGCAAAGTTTTCAGGGGCAAATATAATTTAATGTAATTTGCCAGAGGATTAAACAGTTTCCCTGTTTTTGCCACAGATGCAGCTACAATGAACATTTTAAACCTCACTTCGGCACTGCAACAGAAGCTTTTGGAGTCGTATTTCTCTGAGGAAGGAATTGAGTACACCATTGGTCGTATTCCTATGGCTAGTTGTGATTTTTCCACCAGAGAATACTCTTATGACGATTTTGATGGTGACTATGCACTGGATAAATTCGCTCTCGCTGAGGAGGACGTCAAGTTTAAAATCCCAGTCATTCACGCAGCTCTGAACATGAGCAAAAGAGAGATTGCCTTTTTCGGCAGCCCTTGGTCAGCTCCCGCCTGGATGAAATCCAACGGGAAAATGACAGGTTAGAAAATGTCAGTGTATTTAAAACCGCAAGTGAAAATATTGACAGCAATAGTTGAGATGCGTTTTCAAACACTGTTTAGCGGACGGGCTATAGCAGAAACAATCCAAAAACGGACTGAAACACACACTTTGACTAGATACACATTCAATATATAAACATTACCTCGTAAGAGATTGATACATGTTTCGCTACTGTGTATAATGTAAAAATTGCCCGACAAGCTCCTGGAGAGATGTTAAAGCCCTGTTTACCACGAGCCAATTTTTCTTGCAACGCACAGACAGGTAACAGAAGAAATTGACAGCCCTTTTTTCAACTCGACTCGCAAAAAAAATCAACAGGAGCTCCGAGCAGCTTGCAACGGCGAATCAGTGAAACAGTTAGCCCAACCGTTGCGAAACAGGCTTTGTGTTCTGCTTCATGCAGCATTGCGCCCAAAATGTTTCGAGACAAGTTTTAGAGAATTGTAACTCGGCGTAACACCACAAGCATTGATTCACTGTGTTACATTTAGGAAGAAACGAGCGGAGCAGCCGGTGATTTTACAAAAACTGACATTGTGCCCTACATAAAAGTACGTTTCCAGATGAAAAAGTGTTGTAATACATTCAGTCACATGATAATGAAGTAGAAACATGCAGTTCTGTCGTAAATATATCGCTATTTTCTAGATTTACAAGTATTTTTAGATATTTTCGGCCATATCTTGTGAAAGCGAGATATTATTTGGCTACACTCATTAGTCTAGTCCAAAGCAGAATGCGCTGATGTACAGCAATAACAAATTGTTACAATTTACCATTTCCTGCAAAGGAAGAACTTAACGAAGAGAAAATGGACGAGTTAAATACAGAAAACATCGAATTTGCCTGTGTTCACGAGTTTCACAGCTATCTGGAGACAAATTAACACTTAAATATATTTTTCATTCGCAAGTCTTGACATGCAGTCTTGAATTATGTCGAGAACGTTTGCAGTCTTGTCTCGTATCTATTTTTGTCATATCTTTCAGGAAGTATAGTGTCTGTACTTTGTTCTCAAGACTTGTGGTTCACGGGCGTTTCGTTTTATTCAAGCTGGAGAAACGATTGTTGTACTGACAACTGATCCATTCGCAGCGAATAATTTTCGTGGTGAATTGGTGTAACATGCCATGTCGTACGACTGATTTTAATTGTTACAAGTTATTTATACCAGGGCGACAATTTGCAACAAACTGCGGCCCTAAATATGCCGCAAAAAAAAAAAAAAAAAAAAAAAAAAATGGACGAAAGTACATTTAAAAACTTTAAAACATTGTTTACAAGTTCGCTAATTACAAATTTGACGTTTTGCAAAGCGCACGTGCGCCCAGCTACCAATCAAAATTAGTTCAAAAACACACTTCTTAATTTGTTCAAGCTCTTCATTGGCTGTACTTAATTGCTACTTTGATAGACGCCGCAACTGCATGTACAACTAATTAGAGCAGCTATTTTGGAATGACTGTCGGACGTACGAAAATACTATTGGTAGCCTACATGTACGTGTGCCCAATTCTCAAACATCTTTTTCTATTCGTTATTATTTGTTTCATAAACTGTGTTCATTTATAAAGGGCATGTCTTTTCATTCCAGGTTATGGTCACTTGAAAGGCCAGGCTGGAGACCAAGTACACAAAACCTGGGCATTGTACTTTGCCAAGTTTCTTGAAGCTTATGCGAAGAATAACGTGAAGTTGTGGGGCATTACTGTGCAGAACGAGCCATCAACTGGATTCATTCCTGGGTATGAAATGGATATTTTAAGTGGCAAAAGAAAACTCCACCAGGGCCCGGCTTTTCAAAGCACGATTAGGCTAATCCTGGATTAAATCTAAACTTTCTTGTCATTTATAAGCCTGAAAATGTGAAAGTGTTGTCCACAACGACTTTCTTGATAACGTCTTAAGTTGGAACAAGCTCTTTAATCCATCTTTGAACAAAACCTTGCTGTTTATTGGCAGAGAGGTTGAGAGAAAAAAATTCGTTAATCCTGGATTAGCTTAATCGGCTTATGAACAACCGGGCCCAAAACAACAAAACAAATGCCTTTGTTAAAGTTAAACACTATTGGTCCTGGCCGAGTGGTTTCCCTTAGCTACTCTCGTGGCTCCCAACTTACCGCGTGTTAAGATCAGGCTATATTACACGGCAACGCGTTATATATTTCTTTTATAAAATAATTGGTCAATAAAATACATCACATATCACATTAGCGTGTAATATACTCTCTTATTATATACATACTGAGACATACTCACGAAAAAGCCATATCGTAAAATTTCGTACGCAAATGAGTTCTAGCCAATGAGAGGCCGCGAACGACGCTTTTCACACGTGAAAAAAATCGTTCGTCCAATCACCAGCTGCGAACGACGATTTTTCACTACTTTTAAAGGGTTTCCCGGTCCCATCATAAATGTCTCAGTATGTATATAATAAACAGAAAACATCATGGAAAGTGCTTTGTACAGTTTTTATTCACTCGTTGTTTCGTATCATAAAACTCACTCGCTCGCAAAGCCTCGCTCGTTCGTTTTATGATACTTCACAACTCGTGAATAAAAACCGTACGCGCGCACTTTCCATGAAGTAATCTCTATATCTTACACGGTTATCTAGCCAACCAGAACGCGCGTAGTATAGTTATTTTGTAAATAACTTTACCAACAGATATTCGTTCCAGTGTATGGGATTCACAGCCGAGTGGGAGCGTGATTTCATCAAATTAGACCTTGGTCCAACATTGGCCCAATATGGGCATGGCGACGTGAAGGTTATGATGTTGGACGATCAAAGGATATTTCTCCCTGAATGGGCCGACGTTATTCTTGGTGACAAAGACGCTGCCAAATATGTGTCTGGTATCGCGGTTCATTGGTATATGGACAAGTTCGCGCCAACGGCAAATCTTGATAAAACCCACGAAGGGTATGTTGCAATTTCATAGTAATTATGACCCATCAAATATTTCCTCCCGCGCGTGATTGGTGGAATTGTGACACGTGACCGAATGAACGGACGTTATCAGCGAATGACCCCCGCCTGGCGAGCTATTGCTGTTTATTGACAATATCCGAACACAGATTTACATATTAATCACAATAAAACCATTACGAGATGACTACCGAGGAGGACATCAATTCATTTGTCGAAAAAGCAGTTCCAGAAAGCACCAAAGAGCTTTAAAGTCCTTGCGTCATTATTTGCACTGCGAGAGGAAATAGTTGAGAGATAATAAAGACAATAAACTACTTTTGACTTCGGAAATATGCACGGAAAATTGTCCTTGGACATTATCTGTTCCTCGAAGCTCATAGTTGCCCTTGAGCTTCGCTCTCGGGCAACTGTTCACTTCTCGGAACAGATAATATCCTCGGACACTTATCCGTGCATATTTCCTCGCCAAAAGTACTTTATTGTTTATTTAGTGATCGGTAATGTCAGACGTGATGGTACTATAGTTCCAAAGTGTGACGTCTTCATTTTGCAAACTTTTCCATTCGAACCTCTAACCCACATCATGCGATGTACACAGCTGCTGCAAAGACGTATGCAAAAGTTCAAATCGCTAGCCCAACTGAAAGCAAAGATACTCTTAAGTTTAAAGTTGCAGATAGTCCCATACTAAACTCTCTTATTTAGCGTCAGTTCTAAATTAAAGAAATAATATGCTGATGATAATGATGGTGATGATGATGGTGATAGCGATGATGATGGTGATGATGATGATGATGGTGATGATGATGATGATGATGATGATGATGATGATGATGTTGATGATGATGATGATGATGATGATGATGATGATGTTGATGATGATGATGATGATGATGATGATGATGATGATGATGATGATGATGATGATGATGATGATGATGATGATGATGATGATGATGATGATGATGATGATGATGATGATGATGATGATGATGATGATGATGATGATGATGATGATGATGATGATGATGATGATGATGATGATGATAGTGATGATGATGATGATGATGATGATGATGATGAGGATGATGATGATGATGACGATGGTGATGATGATGATGATGATAATGATAATGATGATGATGATGGTGATGATGATGATGATGATGATGATGATGATGATATGATACTTGTAATATATATTTTTTATTCAGGCATCCAGATTTCTTTATTCTGCCATCCGAAGCGTGTACGGGGTTCACAGGCAAACTAAGAGGAGTAAACTTGGGCGACTGGTCGAGAGGAAATGACTACAGCCACAGCATCATAGAGGTAGACAACACAATATAACCAACACAGAGAGACCACAATCTAACTGCCACAGAGAAACCATTGAATGAGACCACAGAGAGATCGAATTGCGATAGGGAGGACACAATCTAACCCTGTAACTTACATTGACTTGATGTTTCTGTTGGGTTTCCGCGTTTTTACTCTGACCAAGGGCCAACATTCGAGAGACAACTCAAGCCAACTTTGCAACTTGGCTCGAGTTGGCCATGTTTGGCCACCGAGTTGGCATGAGTTGGCTCGAGTTGGATCGTTTGGCCACCCCAAGCCAAGTCAAGCTGAGGTCAACCCAAGGTGATTACGTCAGCTTTTGTTATTTCATTTGCATGGTTTCCTTGCGACTTGGCCTGAGTTGGTTCAACTTAAAAGTACCGTTTGGCTACCCGCATGCAAGTTTAGTGATTTGAGTTGGCAGTACCGTTTGGCTTTATAACAACAACAACATGTTTGACGTATCTCTCGCATGGTAATAACACTGCTTCCCCCTCTCCCCTGTCCTTTCAATTTTGGAAAACAGACAACCAAGACACATTGAGTATTGTCAAGTATCTCCAATTTATCAAGCATTTCGTCCTCAGGATGTGACGCACTGGGCTTCTGGCTGGGTGGACTGGAACCTCGCACTGAACATGGAAGGAGGCCCGAATTGGGTGAAGAATTTTGTTGATTCCCCGATTATTGTCGACGCTGAGCAAGAAGTCTTCTACAAGCAGGTAATACAAGTTTTTGCGTTCCTCTTAGCTTGACAAATCAAGACGCAATGTTGGATTAGAACGGACTTCGTTGTCAATTTTTAATGCGAGAAAGATTCCAAGAAAAGACTGATCTATTTCTATTGGTAACTCTTTGAGAAAGTACGGCAGAACCATGGACACTACGTTCTGTACCGAAATTCGCACATTCACCAATCGCTTTTTCACTAAAAAGACACAAGTGCGCACGTAAAGGATCACGGGCTTTTTATCTTGGTTTCCCATAAGTCAACTGGGTCGTAATTTCGGCTAACCTCGTTTTCACGCGAAAAAAGACAACGAAGCAAACGAACCTTACTTCGTGTTTTTTTGTTTTTGTTTTTGTTTTTGTTTTTAGCCCATGTTCTACCATCTCGGTCACTTCACCAAGTTCGTCCCCCCGGGATCAAGCAGAATAGCAGTGGAATCAGGAGTGGAGACGTCCTTACAGTTCGTAGGTTTTTCGTGTCCAAACTCATCAATTGTGCTTGTTGTGTTAAACACAAGCGATGAGGACATTTCAGTCCAGATAAAAGACCTGAATAATGGCGAGTTTACTGCGAATGTCCCTGCTTCGTCAATTCAAACCTACATTTGGGATTCAAAGAGTCGTGTAGCGGGGGCATAGAAGCACACTGGCATCAATGGAGAGTTTGCAAAAGCACCCTTGATAAAAATGGTCTATTGATTTAAAAATCTCATAGAGGTTTCCACTACAGTTTCTAGTATTTGCTGTAAACGAAAACAACTATTGTGTGACCCCGCTGAGTTCGTCAAATTCATATCAGTATAACGATATAGTTAATGTATTTTTCAGTACTGTCGATGGAAACACTAGAAATGTTTGTTATCTTTGCCGCGCGGAAGTCAGCGTTTTTTATTTGCAGACATGAAATCAATTTAATACAACACATGAATTAAAATTAGAGAATTTTACTAAAATTTATTAAACAAAATTTTACCAAACGAGTCAAATATTTCCTGATGCTTATTGAGTGGTTTTCGTGAAGTATTTCGAAGTAACGTATATTCCTTCGTTGTCAAGTTCAAAACACAGCCATTCACGCAGATCTGAGCAGAAAAGAAAGATTGCCATTTTTGACAGCCCGTGATCAGCTCCGTTCTGGATGAAGATCAACAAAAACATGTCAGGTAAGAAGTATGGCGTGATCAACTTCAATTTTCTCTTTTCAGTCTCCCACCAGAGATATATCATACAGTATGGAGAATTTGGCATTTGATACCTTGCTCAAATAACAGCTGATTAAAACATAAATTCTCTTTTCATCACTCATACTTTTCCTTAATTTATGGTTGGGAGAATCCGCACTTTGAGCTTGGAAGTGAAAGGGTTATATGCAACAGCTAGCACTTATATCTGGGACGTTCTATCAAATGTTTTAGGTACATTGATGTAAGGTTGATCCAGGCTAGCCAAATGTGAACAGTCCCAGATCGATCTCAAATCAATCGAACTTATTTTTCGACAGTGTGAATGCGATGATGATAACGATGGTGGTGATGGAATGCAGATGTATTCATTCTGTCATCTGAAGTCTGCGCTGGATCCAGGCAACCTCGTTCCCAGGCTCTTTCATCTCCAAAGAGCGCTGAACATGAAAGAAGGCGCGAACTGGGCGAAGAATTTTGTTGACTCCCCGATTATTGTCGAAGCGGATCAAGAAGTCTTTTAGAAACAGGTAAGATATTCACGCTGTCAATTTAGCTCCGTTAGACCCGTTTTCGAAAACCAAAACCAAAGTAATCACACAGACCAATCACAGAGACTGAGAGAAAACAGTTCAGCCAATTGGAAGCCAAAGTAATTCGCGTTTGGTTTTACTTTCCAGTCAGCAGTGCGAGTACACGCCATCACTTGTGTGAGAAGTGTTTGGTTTTGGTTTTGGTTTTGTCTCTGATTGGCTGAACATGCTGTCAAACTCGTGTGGACCAATCCGAAAGCGTAGCAAACGCAAAACCGAAGCAATCACACGATTACTTTCGACAGTCGTCCGAAAACGGCTCTAGTAATACGGTAGCCCTTATACAGCTCGTTGTTGGTTTATGCTTAGCCTGCCACCAAAGCCTTGAAATGACTGCTCTCTCTCTCTTTTACGGCCGCGCGGCTCCCAGCCTCCGCGCGGCCGTAAAAGAGAGAGAGCCTGTTCACAGGCTACCGGAGTAATATGCGAATGGTTTTTAATTGAAAGAAAAGACCAATCAGTAGTGCGAGAAAACGCTGTTGCCACTTGTTTGCTTGCTTTAGCAGATCGCAATTTGTATATAATTGGACAAGAATGCAGCCAAAACTTTGTTAGACGAATTCAAAAACGTAGCAAATGCATAACCAAAGCAGTCGCACTTAAAAAACAATGCTATCCGAACAAAATTCCCGAGTACGTTCGGCCAGGCTGTTGATGGTTTGCAATCAATCCCTGGAGAAATTTCGAAATACAAAGACATCGCAGCCATCAGTACAATAGAGGCGAATGAGCAATCTTTTGTTAAAGTCACCCAACATGGCCGCCGTGACGTCATGTCGTATCGTACACTGTACATTAGTGTCTCGTGACGTTCAGTCAAGAATTTAAGTCAAGACTGTAAACAAACTCAATCTTTGCGTACTTGAATGAATCGTAGCGTTTATACCAGCTTTGATCTATGGTCTGCGCAGTTCAAAAATTCACTGTTCGTTTTACGGACGAAGTCGTTTGGAGTGTTTCTCGTTGTTTGTCGCGGAGTGTTTGTTTCGTGTGTGAAATCTTGGGAAATTGTTGGTAACGAAGCACTGAGGAATAAGCTATTTGCCCAACTGAAGAAGAAACTTAATAAGCAATTTCGCAATTCATTCTTCCGAGGAGAAAAGTCTTCACTGTGCGAACGTGTTGGCGATGAAAATGGTGAAACGAGTTTGACATCTCTGTTAGAAGGCACATCTTTGTTCCCCGACCAATCACATGTGCTTCTCAGTTCTAGATCACATGACTTTGGTCCAGATCACATGACTTCCCAGCACGCGATTACTCGCATCGACGTCACTCCGCACTTCTCCCCACCCCCTCCCTCCTCCCCTCCAAACCATTATTGGTTTTATTAGGATACCTCCAACACGAATCACGTGACCTTGGTGCTAAGGACTTTGAAGGTTAGATGCACTTGTAGGAATTTAATAAATACTCAGAGATCATCCTTAAAAAAACTTTTATTGTCTAAGTGCAATTTACTGAATAAGTTGAGTCTCAACTGCTGTTTCGTTCTCTTGACATTCAGCAATCAGTTTCAACACCAAGCAGAGAACGACTTATCTAAGGCAGCTAGACTAAGACCGCACATTACAAACTAAATTTTACTTATACAGTGAACTCTCTCTGAGCGGGCACCTCTTTAAAACGGACACCTCTCCAAGGCGGGCAGCATGCATGCAGATTTACCAATTTTCACTTGTTTCTTTGTAACTGAACTCTCTAAAGCGAACACTGAATACTAGTACCGAGGGTGGCCACTTTAGAGAGAGTTCACTGTGTACGCGATTATGTTACAGGAATGTTGCTATAGAACTTGGCTACTGCTTGGTACAAAAATAATCGAGTCAAAGCAGTAAAAGATTGCTAATGTTCTTTACTATGCTATTAATAAATCTCCGGTAATGGAACGAGAGCGCTGAGGTACAACAATACATATAAAAAAGATATGTACAGGAAAATAATAAACTAAACTAAAGGTCTGTCCAAGAAAAAAAGTAAATTAAAGTAAACGGCCGCTTGTGATGCCAGACAAACGATCAACCTATGTTGATGCAATTGGCTTTATGTCTTTTGTTGGGCCTCTTAAAATCGAAATTGCCACAAATCATATAATCAGACACTGTCTTCTATAAGACAATACACATAACATATCGCTGTTATAACTAGTTGTTGACTTTATTAATGAATCTAATGTTTACTAATTTTCGGATGACTGGCATTTTGCCGCGTTTTTTGATTGGTCTAAACAAGTTTGGCAGCATTCTCGGCCAATCAGGAACAAAAGCAACACCAGATTGCAATCTACCCAAGCAAGGAAGTCTCGCTGCTGATTGATTTCTTTTTCAAATATTACTTTGGTTTCTGATTGGTTGAAAATGTTTCTAACAGGCTCTGTAATTGGCGCTGTAAATAGCTTGGTTTTGGTTGTACGAAAGTCATCCGAAATGTCCCGTATGTGGCGTGATCAATGTAAAATAATAAAATAATCTCTATTTACATAAAACTTCTTGTCAAAAAATTTTGCCAAAAAACTTTGATACATTACAATACAAAACATTGATATTTATTTAAGCAAGATAAAAGTTTAAGCATCACTACTTGTGGGGTCGTGTATAAAAATATTATAAACTAATCATTAGTTTATATCTAAAATTAACATTGAGTTTTGATGTGTAATTCTTCAGATATTTGTAAAACATAACGTTCTTTAGCTTCTGTTGCTTATTTAATATTTATTTATTTATTTTAATACAGAAGTAAACAAATAACCCTCGAGGTACTCACAGTAAAGAAGAAATTATTTTAGGATCCTAAAAACGCTAACGCGCCAGTAGCGCGATGTGTTACAATGTAGTCACGACTATTCAGTTGCAAAAAATTAACAGCGGTGTTCTCCATTTCCTTGTGGTTTCAAGTCTCAACACAAAAGCTTCGTTATTTAACAGTCGAAAGCAAAACCTTGCCTTGTAGGCAGCTCTTAACTTTTAGGGACAACGGAGAGGTAGTAACGTTTTTCCGCCAAAAACAAAACAAAAACAAAAAACAAAACAAAACAAAAAACCAAAAACAAAGTTACTGAGTAACTAACTTACAAAGGTACCAAGAACCGTTACGGATCACTGATAGCGCTGTGTCAGTTTATAGAAAACTAATTATGACACACGGACATCTTTCGAGAAATGTGATGCTGGCCTCCTGATTAAAGTTCACACCTGCCAACGTTAATGGTCTCAAGTATACACAGAGTTACAGAAATATTGAATATTCACTGGAGTATCATGACCTACCCAATGGAGTCACATCTTCCCCTATGAGGACGAAAGGAGCCCAGTAGCGGGGATGGCGAAACTTCTTGCAACGTCTTCTCACGCCGTCCATGGCTTCATTGAGAGCGTCGTTCACACTGTTTCCATTCCACAGACTTCGATAGAAAAAGGACATGAAGTTCGAAGTAGCCAGATCGTTAACTGCCCATAGCGTTACGAGAACTGCGCGAGCTCCTGCCCCGATAAATGCACGAGCAATGCCGACTACACCCTCTCCGCTGACTTTACCACGGCCGCTGTAACAGGAACTTAGAACGACCAGCTTTGCTTTTAGGCGTTTACCTTCCAGATCGGAAATTTTCAGCATGATATCTTCGGGATCGTTTCCAAGAGTTCCCGGTGTTCTAGGGGCAAGCAAGATTTCTCCTCTCTCTGCATCTCCATGAGCTGCAATATGAATCATGTAAGCACTCTCAACTTTTTGTAAAAACACTTCTTTGGTCGCTTTTTTCCCCACAAGTGGATCAACTTTGAGCACGTCGGCAACCATTTGCAGTTCTATATATGCGCTCTTTAGTTCTGGCACAGGAACTATTTTGCCGTCCTTCTTAACTGAGCCGACTTCTGGATCTCCTATTACTAAGGCTGTTGATAGGTCTGCTGGTTTATCCGGGCGCCTTCTGATCATCTCAGCCGTTGTTAGAGACGGAACCAATCTCACTCGTAATGATTTTCCCACGTAGTGCCCGTTTTCATCCTTGAGGGCGGCAAATGGAACCAGGGCGAGTGGACCATCGGGGACGATAATTGCTTGTGACCCCGCAATGTACTGGCGCACAGGATACAGAAGAATCTCGTACAGATCTTTCAGCAGACAATTCAGCATTGATTTCTTGTCCGGTTGATCATGCTCGATAAAAATTTTGTGTTTCTCTTGAGTTGACGTCGTTCTGACTACTTCCTGTTCCTGAATAGATGCAGGAGGTGGAACGCTTGGCGGACACACTGCTGACTGTAGGAGAGTCCAATCGACGGGATATATGAACCGAGCTGGAACGGACTTCTGCTTCTTGTTAGTTGGTTTTGATTCTTCTGGGTAGAGAAACGACAGTGAGCGGTCTTCGCACCTGACTTTTCCACATGACGTCATCAGTTCTAGCGTTTTGTTGACCAGTAACTCCAAACCTTCAAAGGACTTTTCTGTTATGTCATGCTTTCTGGATTGTGTCACTTCAACGTCACATGTCCGGAACATTACATCTCCAATTTGCTGTATAACCCAAGTACAAATTTGAGAGCCAATTAAAGTAAAGAAAAGGACTGTACTACCAAAAGCCTTGACCACTTTCAGGAGTTTATGGAGGCTTGAAAAATTGGTTTCAGTGCCGGGTATACATCCCACAGGTTTAGCAGTAAGCACAAGGTCCTTCAAAGCTCTTGCTCGTCCTCTTTCAGAAATGATAAGAGCTTTACACCTTTTATCTTGAACTAAAAGACATTCCACGAGTTTCTCATAATAAGTGCCAATAAATAGATTGAAAAATGAAACTTTAACTTCATCTTGCGTTGGCACATTATTGAACAATTCTTCGAAACGTGCTACTCCCTTTTTAAAGAAGCTTTCAGCATCCCTGTATTCACCGAGTGACATATAACATTGCCCAAGAGCCTTATAACCTATTGCTTCATTGTACTTGTGCCCAATCTCTTTTGCGATATTCAGGTGCATTTCCAGATATTTGATAGCCTTCTTGTTCTGGCCGAGAGATAGAGAACAAATGCCAAGATACCCATAAGCTGTTCCTTCACCATGTTTGTCTCCAATCTCTTTCGCGATATTCAGGCGCATTTCCAGATATTTAATAGCCTTGTTGTACTGGCCGAGAAATAGAAAACAATTGCCAAGATTTCCATAAGCTCCTCCTTCACCTTGTTTGTCTCCAATCTCTTTTGAGATATTCAGGCCCATTTCCAGATATTTAACAGCCTTGTCGTACTGGCTGAGAGATCGAGAACAATTGCCAAGATTCCCAAAGGCTCGTCCTTCACCTTGTTTGTCTCCAATCTCTTTTGCGATATTCAGGTGCATTTCGAGATATTTAATAGCCTTGTCGTACTGGCCGAGAGATAGAAAACAAATGCCAAGATTCCCATAAGCTGTTCCTTTACCTTGTTTGTCTCCAATCTCTTTTGCGATATTGAGGTGCATTTCGATATATTTAATAGCCTTGTCGTACTGGCCGAGATATAGAAAACAAGTGCCAAGATTCCCATAAGCTCCTCCTTCACCTTGTTTGTCTCCAATCTCTTTTGCGATATTCAGATGCATTTCCAGATATTTAATAGCCTTGTCGTACTGGCTGAGAGATAGAAAACAAGTGCCAAGATTCCCATAAGCTACTTCTTCACCTTGTTTGTTTCTAATTTCTTTTGCGATATTCAGGTGCATTTCGAGATATTTAATAGCGTTGTCGAACTGGCCGAGAGATCGAAAACAAGTGCCAAGATTCCCATAAGCTGCTCCTTCACCATGTTTGTCTCCAATCTCTTTCGCGATACTCAGGCGCATTTCCAGATATTTAATAGCCTTGTCGTACTGGCCGAGAAATAGAAAACAATTGCCAAGATTTCCATAAGCTACTCCTTCACCTTGCTTGGCTCCAATCTCTTTTGCGATATTGAGGTGCATTTCGATATATTTAATAGCCTTGTCGTACTGGCCGAGAGATAGAAAACAAGTGCCAAGATTCCCATAAGCTGCTTCTTCACCTTGTTTGTCTCTAATTTCTTTTGCGATATTCAGGTGCATTTCCAGATATTTAATAGCCTTGTCGTACTGGCCGAGAGATCGAGAACAATTGCCAAGATTCCCAAAGGCTCGTCCTTCACCTTGTTTGTCTCCAATCTCTTTTGCGATATTCAGGTGCATTTCGAGATATTTAATAGCCTTGTCGTACTGGCCGAGAGACAGAAAACAAATGCCAAGATTCCCATAAGCTGCTCCTTCACCTTGTTTGTCTCCAGTCTCTTTTGCGATATTCAGGTGCATTTCCAGATATTTAATAGCCTTGTCGTACTGGCCGAGAGATCGAAAACAAATACCAAGATTCCCATAAGCTGCTCCTTCACCTTGTTTGTCTCCAATCTCTTTTGCGATATTCAGGTGCATTTCGAGATATTTAATAGCCTTGTCGTACTGGCCGAGAGGATGAAAACAAATGCCAAGATTCCCATAAGCTGCTCCTTCACCTTGTTTGTCTCCAATCTCTTTTGCGATATTCAGGCGCATTTCCAGATATTTAATAGCGTTGTCGTACTGGCCGAGAGATAGAAAACAAGTGCCAAGATTCCTGTAAGCTGCTTCTTCACCTTGTTTGTCTCCAATTTCTTTTGCGATATTCAGGCGCATTTCCAGATATTTAATAGCCTTGTCGTACTGGCCGAGAGATCGAAAACAAATACCAAGATTCCCATAAGCTGCTCCTTCACCTTGTTTGTCTCCAATCTCTTTTGCGATATTCAGGTTCACTTCCAGACATTTAATAGCTTTGCGTTCTTCGTGTCCAATCGTTTTCGACATACTCAGATTGATTTGGTCGCATATAAATGTCCAAAAAATCTATATTAACTTCTTCTTTAAGGTCTCAGGTGGTTGTCCTATTGAAGCAACAATAAAGCCTTGTTACAGCCATCATATTTTTCGAGCTAGTCAAATTCGCGAACTGCGTGCAACTTGTAATCAGATCCTTTGATGTTTGCTTTTAACCAAGTTTTCAGAAAGTGGTGATATTTTGAAGATCTCTTGCTTTGCGGCCTGGCGTTTGTGAGGCCGCTTTCACTATATACCGACTACACAAAGTAACTTGACTCTGACTCACAAAGTTGAGATCTTCAAAGCAAAACCGGAGTCAAGATACGACAACCTAAAACATATGTACGTACTTTCGATGACAAAATTGAAATAAAGAGTTAGCGAAAATACGAACCATTCCATCGATCAAAATATCTCAATCTATTCAGATAACTAACATAATCCCCGAGCGAAGCGGGAGTAATAATCACGACGCTAATGCAGCAAAATCGCCTTATTTGAAGACTCCAAGCGTGTCGCCATCTCGAAATTTAATGTTCGTCTGTCAGTCAGTCAGTCAGTTAGTCAGTGTTACGTACGACTTTTTGGGCCAGGTGCCTAAGGCAATGACGTAATAATTATCGATTAGCGTCTCCGCCAGTGTTTTTACTGACATTCGGAAGAAAAAAAGATTTGAACGGAGCAATAATTGTACGTAACTGCGTTCACGGAAATGAATTTGAAAACTGGAAAACTTGAAACAGAACGGTCTCGCGAAGCTCGTCTTCAAAAGAGAAGGTACCAGGCACGGGCAAGGCGAAATCGTGAAACGATCGAACAGCGCCAAATACGTCTAGAAAAAAGACGACAAACATGTTATAAACGACAGTATCATGAACGGAAGCGTGCCGAAGAAACGGCTCCGCAAAGGGAACAGCGCTTTAAGCAAATCGGGAGCTTCAGACGCCGTTTTGTGTTTAACTCAGATACTTATTCAGAAAGGACAAGCAACAAAGGTTAGTCACTGGAAATCGAACAATCACCGTGACAAATATATTCAACCCGTATCTTGTAACTCGATCACTTCAAGAATGTATTAAGATCTGTATGCTGATCATTTTCCCTCGAAGTATTGTTTCAATACGCTCCTGTCGCCAGTTTCGGCTACCGTATTTGCTGAGAGCAATCGGAACTTGGAGTCTTGAATGATTTAGTCAGATGTCTTATTTTTTCTTTCAAGACTAAGACTGTAACAAATGCTGCAATCTGACATGCGGTGATTGCAGCGAGAATCGTTCACAAGCCCTTAGAAGTATGACTAGGTCTGAAGGCTGAGGCCCGTGTATAATTTGAAATAAACCGTTCAAGTTTTGCTTTGATTCTGGGAGAAATCATGCATTTCGGGTTCACATACAAAACAATTCGAGCTCATTAAATATGCATGCCAGAGTCTGGAGCATGCAGTCCAGAGTAAAACAAATCGCACAGGAAGCCTATTTAATTGTACTGCCTATGAATTCAAAATTGGAAAATCAGTTTTCCTTTTTTCCCGTACTACAACGGCCGACCAACTTCAAAATTTAAGTATTAAATTTTGAGAACGTGCTTGACAGACTGTATGAATTAATTTGACGTGCCGACCGTGGGAAATACGTACTTCGTCACGCAATCGACTCTTTTCAACGCAAAAGTATAACACAAACCATTCTTTTTCTCCTTCCTTTGGGTGTAGCACTTGACTTCGAAGAAAAGATTGAGTCAACATTTCGGTAAAACAAAGGCTGCTCTTGTTGGGAGTACCAAAGTAAAAGTCCCATCAATAGCAGAGCGAGGGTGTATCTGCGATTATCGTATTTCTAGTTATTTAGTGACCTGAAAAACGTAGAGCTTTCTATTGAGCAGCACATCAACAAAGTTTTTCCGTGAATGCTGTTCAAATTTGGAAGAACATTTTGACATGTAAAGTCAGAGTATTCTATTCGCAACGTTTATCGTTGGTCGATGTCATATTTAACTACGACATTTACACGTTGGACCATTGTGATTTTCATAGTAAGGTCATTACCAGAACATTATTGTGTTAATATATAAAACCGATTTATTCGATGAAAATACGAACTACTGCTTTGCTTAAAATCAAAATAGTTCCAAACCTGATTATGACAAAGTCATTTCACAAAAACAATACCACTTTTGTTCTGTGAGATCAAACATCTGCATAATATAGCAAGTCAGTGTTTTGGTTTCATTACAGAGCGCCTTCATTCAGATTTAGCAAAGAAGGAGAAATGCATAAATTATAACCTCAAAACCTTCCCTTAGTTTCCTTCAACTGCAGAATGATAAGTTTGGTGACACGTTAAAACTGATCAACTGGCTGTTGCCAATTAGCTCGTGACGTGAGTGGGGTCGAGACCAGAATAAACTAAAATGGAATTAGGGACAAGGGCGAGACTCCCAAGAGAGTCTTTCAGTTTCTTACCAGAAAATATCATACGGTAATGAGAACTTGGCTGTTGACACCTTGCTCAAATGAAACCTGATTAAACTATGAATTATCACAAAACATTTTTTGCTTCTTAAAAGTTGAGGGACTTTGCATTTTAAGCTTAGGAGTGAAAGAGTCAGCCAGCAAGAAAAGATATTTCCGTCACAAAAGCCGGTATGTTTTTGGCGAAAAACTTGACAAAACAGCTACAGTATGTATAAGGCAACAGATGTCATGTACACTGTAAAGCATAAATCGTCATTGTTTACTTTACGGTAAAAGTTCATCATAGATTTGGTGTCCATTTTTGGCCTGGTGTCCGTCCGCAAACAAATGAAAATGGGGTTTTGTATTCACATGAAGTTTTAAAATATCTTATTGCATTTCTTGGATACTGGCCGAGGCAGGTCATTGCATTGGATTCGGCACGTGAAAAGTGCGAAGTTTGAACCGGGCTTTAGTTGAAAACTGAAACGCTTCATGGATCATGACACTGCTTTTAGAATTTCCTGATGACGTGAGAGGCAATTTACTGTTTTGACTTTTCAGTAGAAAAACATTGCTCAAACAAATGTGAAGATTAACTTTCTCACTTTTGAGAGGGATCAAGTTGAATTTACGTGTTCTTTTTCTCATCAAATATATTTCACGGCATCATCTGATAACTATTGATAATTCTCACTACATCACTGATACAATCCGTTCTTGAATGATTGGGAGAATTTGTATTTTGAGCTCAGATGTAAAAGGGTTTGTAACACGTCGTTAAACCAAGTTCCCCAGCAATGTCTTAGTTTCATAGAAGAAGTTTCATTTTAAGATTAACTGTTCCGAGAGTAACATCGCTGATTCCATGTGCAATTTACAGCAGCATAAGACAGAAACTGCAATTTTTAAAGCTGGGTATGACAACACAAATTATTATCAACGAGAAAAGTAACTAATATTTCTAACATTCTTTTCATTCATTTTTTGATGAACCAATATAAAAATAGGGATATTAAGCTATTTCGTTTAGTCAAATGTTGTTTTAAAGCTTCAAATTTCTAAGGTTTAGTGCAGACGGATGCTCGATTTGTGCGCCGAACTCAATGTAAATAATTTGCCAATTTAATTAGCTTAAACAATGGCCTTTGATCATTTTTGCGCATGAAAAGAGCGACGTCTGAACTGGGCCTAAAGTGTTATACGAGACGAGACGTCATTTTAAGTTATATAAGCTCTAGTCAGTTTCGGAAACTTGTGAAAGATCGATGTTCCCAGGTTCTCTGCGGCCTCTACTGGTCCCCCCCGAAAGAGCATGGGAACGAGGTTGACTACTGTTGAAAATGTTTAACTTCTCTGTTATTCGTAACAAGTATACCCGGCGTTTATCGAAGTTTCTTTTTGCACTTTGGCACCTTGATTTTTACACAAAGATCGACACAAATTTTTACATCCCAAGTGTTAGAGAAGGGGAATACGTAATTTCACTTTCTAACCCTATCAGCCTATTCTTAGCTTTTACTGAACTGCAATTTCCGTGTCACTTTGTTGGGTCAATTAGTTGGTTCTATTGGGAGATATAGGTGGAAATTAAACCGATCTGTTTTAAGTGTAGTCTTTGGGTTCTTGTGCTTTGGTTCTTACTTCAACAGGCACATTTTGAACAGCTGCTGAGTTTTATTTTCTGTGAATTTGGCTGAACAGGAAATCAGGTCATTTGTGCATTCGATGACAAAATTGAAATAAAGAATCAGCGAATTACGAACCATTACATCGATCAAAGTATCTGAAGCCAATCTTATTAGCTTATTAGACAACTAATATATTTAGTGACCTGAAAAACGTAGAGCGTTCTATTGAGCAGCACATCAACAAAGTTTTTCCGTGAATGCTGTTTAAATTTCGAAGAACAATTTGACATGTAATGTCGGAGTATTATATTCGCAACGGTTCTCATTAGTCGATGTCATATTTAATTACGCTACTTAAACGTTGAATCATTGTGATATTCATAATGAGTTCATGGCCAGAACATTCTTATGTTAACAAATAAGACCGACGTATTCGATGAGAATACGAACTACTGCGTTGCTTAAAATCAAAATAATTCCAAACCTGATTATGGCAAAGTCATTTCACAAGAGCACTACCACTTTTGTTCTATGAGATCAAACATCTGCACGATATACTAAGTCAGTGTTTTAGTTTCATTACAGAGCGCCTTCATTCAGATTTAGCAAAGAAAGAGAAGTGCATAAATTTTAATCTAAAAACCTACCCTTAGTTTCCTTCGACTGCAGAATGATAACTTTGCCGACACGATAAAACTGATCAACTGGCTGTTGCCAATCAGGCTCGTGACGTGAGTGGGGTCGAGACCAGAATAAACTAAAATGGGGAAAGTAGGAACAAGAGCGAGACTCCCAAGAGAGACTTTCAGTTTCTCACCAGAAAAATATTACACAGTATAACTAGTAGGAACAACTACAGAATACCCCGCACCTATTGTAACAGTTTTTTTGGCACGCTTTGTAGAACGAGGAAATAGACAAAAGGTCTCATTGATATTAAAATAAGGTGCGGGGTATTCCGTAATTTGGTGCTGGAACGGACTTGTGTTGTTTTTTAAATTGGTTTTTGGAGGATTTCAGCCTCCCTGTATTGACAGCGTGTATTATTAGCGGCATGTAAATCTGCCTAAAAGTCCATTGTACCTTGACAACTTATTTTTATCTATTTACAGCATCTAATGTAACCTTATCAAGAGGCGTTGTTCATCAAGCAGCGCCAACAATGTGACGTCACGTCCGTCTCGCTGATTGGCTCGGCCCACGCCTAGCTAGGCGTCGCACGCAGCGAACAAAGAGTACGTGACAGGAGAACCTTATAAGGTAAGGCATAAACTCAAAGCACGGGTCCCGTGACTTGACATCCGGGAGAAATGGAATCAGAGCCAGCAAATCCACACATATTTACAACTACTTTAGGGACCGTTTTATACCTTCTAGATGGGGCTATCTCTGGGGTTATCTTGCCAAGAGCAGAACACTTGGAGGGAATTTGACAGTAAACGTGGTCCTCATAGGAGGGTAACTCTATCTCAAGCGTTTACAATGGCTTAAGTAGACAAAAAGTTGTCCCTGCTGAGAGGGTTACTCTAGCAAGCAGATGAGAGACAAGAGTAATATTTCCAGACCATGGTCGACCATGGTCAGATATGTATCCCACGCTTGGCCTAAATTAAGGGGCATCCTTTTGTTTCTTGCAGATCTCTTCAAATATGATGATGAGGTATTAAGTCAATTCCATTTGTCCATCACACGGTAACTATATGGGAGTAGGGATCAGTATTTGTGGCTTTTCATGTCTGGATGAGAGGCGATGGAATAATCAATTATTTGGTTGCCACTCAAATATTTTCTTTCTAAACGGTTAAGACAATCAAAAGGTTCATTTCATTTCTTTTTACTTTTCAAACAAGTCTTCACTTCAGGAGCATTTTGTTGGAAATGATCTTCAGAAAATGGTGAGTCCCTAAATTTAGACTAATTCCCATCGCAGATAATGTGGTTTAGAACGTTTTTGTAGAGAACATCTTTCAGTTGCTCCAACCCAAATCAAGAAGTCTCCAGAAATACGGCAATGGTGAACAAGCTGTCAAGCTTGTTTCTGACAAAAATGACAACTGATCACAAAAGTTTATTTTGCTTACTTGTATTAGTTTATTACAGTCATGTTTTGTTTACTTACTAATAATATCAATAGAAAACAACACTATTCAGAAAAGTGTAGCTGGAGAGAGGCCTGGGTCTTATGCCTGGATGAGTTGATCTCATTTTGCGTGTAAACAATTCATTTATTTGTTTATTTATTTACAATTTTACCTAGATCTTCATTTTTTACTGCAGAATTTTTGATCTAAACTTATCCACTGCACCCAGCTCCAAAGACCTAGAAAGCATGCAGGTACAATAAGCAATTTCCGAGATGCCCCTTTCCTCTGTTTTAAAGAGAGGCCTAGTGCGAAACCTTTCCTATAAAAATGAACCTGATTTGCATAAAAACAATTCTGCCAGTGAAACTAACTTTTTTAGTGAAGGTTTCACAGTAGGCTTCGCTGTCGCACAGAGGAAATGGCCTTCCTGTATTTGAACAGGTTTTCTTGGTGGACTTTCGTTAGCTTCGATGTAAATATAGTCATGTTAGGATAATCCGACAAGATCGGAACCTCAAGAAACTGGGCCTAGTTGTTCAACGCATGATTAAACTAATCCTGGATTAGGTACAAACTTTTTGTCATCTTTCAGCGTGAAAACAGGCAGGTTTCGCTCGCTACTCTAAGTTTCACTCACAAGACCTTTTTCAAACTAGTTTCAAAGAAAGGTTTTACAGTTGGCCTCGTTTTGAAACAGAGTCAACAGGCATCTCGTAAATGGCCTTTATTTGCACTCGAAAATGTGAAGTCGTGTAATAGGCATACTTAAATTTAACACTTTTTCCACATGTGCTCGTGACTCACGCCTGTGTTCACACAATTTGTGATTAAACATATTTAAATACTTGCTAAATACTAAACACTTTATAACTTTAGTAAGTACTGTTTTATACAAACAATTACGGGGGTGGGGTAGGGGAATGAATCTGCCAGTTTTGTATTAAATTCGCCGATCCACGATATTTTTTTAAACTCGAATCCAAACCTGATTACAGATCAATAGAATGTCCAGGGTTCGAGATGAGATCCGCTCCAACACAATTTTTCAAGATAAATCCGTAATCCGTCGCACTTTGAAAATCTGTAAATAATATCTACGAAATCCAAAATTCTTGCGCTTTTTGGGGCTAATCCGTCTAATCACAGATCTATTCACCCCTCCCTCCCCTCCCCCAACTCATGTTTAATTCATTTTCACGTCATTTCCTGGCTGACTTGTGTTTGATTGGTAGCAGTGCTATGTACCCCTCCCTCTCCTCTCCTCCAATCACGTTTATTCATTTCCATGTCATTTCCTGGCTGGACGTCTGCGTTTGAGTGGCAGCAGGGTAGGTGTAGTCGAAGAGCCGCAAAACATTCACTCAGGACATTTCTACAGCGACAGAGAATCGTGTTGAATTGTTGTTTGATTTTGGGATGTCTGAGAGCGTAGAGAAAAGGGTTAAGAACGGAGTTGATGCTCACACACAAAACTGGAAAGACATCCAAGAAAAATATTATCCACTGGTACTCAGTAAGTGCGTAGTCTTGCCATTCTTCCTCCGTACTAAATGTATACGCCAATTGAACTTGAAAGACACCAAGCATAAGAGGAATAGTAAAGAAAATCAAATTGGTGAAAACCAGAAGAGCAATTTTCCTGGCGATGGTTGCTTCTCTCTTTATACCCACACTGACCCCAGATCTTTTGCTCACAATGAAAATAGGCAGATAAAGAACAAAACTTGTGAGCTGAATGATACCGAGGACGATCTGAGAACTAACGGCGATACCTATCGTCGGCTTCTCCTCACCATCCAAATGTTTGAGTTGGTCATAGGGAAGTGGTGTTGCATCCAGATATATATTGTATGACATGCGTCCGATATCAAACGCAGGCAGAACAGCAAAGGTCAAGGAGAAAGACCAAGAAAGGAATAAGAAAAGCATAACGCCTCGTTTTCCAATCCTAATGTCGGGTTTCATGGCGAAGACAATCTTGAGAAACTTCTCAAGAGTCAAAATAAAAGAACCAAACACTTGCGACACCACTGCGCATGTCAGGATTGGTCCCATGATATCCCTGTATGTAACTAGTTTGCTGTCAAGATTGTAGCTTTTCCCTTTCAGTTTTTCATGAAGCCATTCAATTTCCATAGTTGCAGAACTGTACCTCACATACAGTAAACTTACCAAACCAACGAGAACATCACACAACGCAATATTAAGAACCAAACGGACTGCCAAATTACCTCTGAGAGATTTGTGACATAAAATAACAAGAACAACCGTGATATTCACAAGCAGTGCCACAGAACCTGTAGCGTACAGAAAAAAAGACGCTTTTATATTGACGTCATAGTATGCTTGTGCGAAGGGGAGATTCCACTCGTGAGTAAAACATGCGTGGTCACAGAAACACGTGGGCCAAAACTCGAGTTTGATGAAGTCTAATGCTTTGCCGTATTGAATTTCATCATGCCAGTCCCACTCTCTTGGTGAAATGAACCTGTCCTTGTCATAACACCATTCAGACGTCGAGTTATCCTCAGCAGCATCGGACTTTTTCTTCACCAGCGAGCAGTTCTTACAGTGTTTGTTCCAAGTCACTCCTTGCATTGTTTCGAGGTTTTTCAGCTTTAATAATTGTTCACTAGAAATCCAGTGCTCGTTGCCCGTCACGTCTAAGTAATTCAGCGACTGCAACTCGTTGTTGCGGTCAATTTTCCATTCCCGAAGATCGTTGAACGAGAGGTCACTAAGAAATTTTAAGTAATAAAATGTCAAGGAGCAATAAGTAAAAAGTTATACGGGAAAAAAGAACTTCAAATTAGTGCTAAATCACCGAATGTAAACCTGAAATTTGAACACAGCTATTTTCAGTATCTCGACTTGGGGTGTTTACTTACAGACTAGTCAAGTTCTTCAGGTCCCTGAATGTTCCATTTTCAATGGTTTTGATGTTGTTTTGGGCAAGGGACCTGCATAATTAATTAGTTGTAAGATATTACGACAGAGATAAATGTCAAGCAAGTTTTGAAAAAACAATTGTAGAATAATTTGTGCTAAAAAAGAAAATCAAGAAGAATACTAGTCTCGTAAAACAATGAGGCGAACATCCTTTGAGCAAGCTATTGCCCCACTGAACATATTGTCTGTAATTCTTAAATCGGGAAATATACATTTAAAACACTCTTTTCCTCCGAATCGTTTTCTGGAAAATCTTTGGTGAATCGCAGTTTATTTTCCAGTATAGGTTTTATACTGCCTTGTAGCATGAAGTACTTCAGATGCTTTGCGCGAAATTTTTGCCTTTTACATGATTACCAGATGTTGTGGTGACAATCATGAAGTAAAAAGATCGAGTAAGGAAAATGTATATCCGCGTCATCGATATAACTTGTAAAATGTGATTGTATAAAACATGCTGTAGTGTATGGCAACCTTAATATTTTTTGTGAAGGACAACTTAAGATATTCATAACCGCAGGCAGTGTAGTTGACGTTTATTTAAGGTGTGGCCGTCGAAATAAACTGCCCTCGTATTCTGATAGTGCGGATCTATCTTGCTAGTTACACGATAGATGTCTCAAGTTAAACTTTAAAGAACCCAAACAAATAGTAGAAAGTTTCTTTTTACTTACAAAATCGTCAACTTGTTGGAGAAAGGGAACATCCAAGTGGGTACCTGAGTCAACCTATTGTCAGACAAGTCTCTGCAGGAGAGAAAAATATTCAAATGAACAAAAAAATGCAGCATTTCTTTGACAATGTTATTCATCTTAACTAATAATTGCGTATGAAACCATTCTCAAGACTCACAGTGAAGTGACGTTCCGTAAAATGTTCGAGTAGACTTCACGGGAGCAGTTCATCTTCAGCGGGTCTGCCGTCAGTGTGCATTTGGTTTCGGTATTTCCAGGTGAAACTTCGCATTGTAGACCGCATGTGGACGAGTTCTTTTTCGTTTCGTTCGTTGCACCTGATAACACCAGCACCGTGCACAACAGCAACAGAACAGCACAGGAACTAGACGTTCGCTTTCCACGAGACATTTTGTAGCTGCAGAGAATGTGATAACACGATACTGTCTCACACGTATATAGATGCATTCAAAATGTCAACATGGATTTTCTACAAATGTTGTACTTTATGGCATTATTCAGTGGAACATTTTGCGAGAAGTAACTACGATACCTTGTGAAGTAGTCAAAACGTGTACCGACTTGCTATCCGCGGGTTATATTAAGAAAGGTATTTTCTTTGTCGGTGTCAACTATAGTCCTGGATTATTTTCACAATTAAGAAGCATCGACCGATGAATTCATTACTGACAGATGGTCACCATAGTGACCTGTTTTCAAATTGGTTTCATCGACCAAATGACAATTAATGATATTTTCAAACGAACAATAATTCATAAGAGTTGAACAACTTTTCGTTAAAAATCGGCAGTCAATGTTTGGAGTGATTCCGTTTCATATGTTCGTTAGCCATCACATATTTATTAGTGCATCACCTTTCAATCACCCAACAGATATTCATGAAGGCAACTCGATTGTATAAATGCATTCAAATTGTCCACATGAGTTTTCCATAAATTTTGTACTTTGTGTATTTTTGCGAGAATAGCTACATTAACTTGTGAAGTAGTCAATGCGTCTATTGACTTCTTATAATTATATCAAGAGAAGTGTTGTCTTTGTCAGTGTCGATTATAGCTTTAATAATATTTATTTATTTGCCCTATTGAAGATATTTTTACAATAAATAAATGTGTCTATTTTACAGTTGATAGATGGGAGCAGGAGCTCTCAGGAAACCCTGTTGGGCTTTTCGAAGAGAGCCCCTGTTTACAGCTGTGATTAACATACACCTATTGATCATGTATTGCTAGTAACGGAGCGGATTTCTAAATGTGATCAATCTATTGTATAAATTAACTATTGTTTGACAGGAGGGTCTCTGATGAAGAAGGTACATTTACATTTTGATTTTGATTTCAAGATACGATATGATTTGGCTTCTTTGAATATTTTGGGAAGATCGTTCCATATTTGATTTCCTCTGTTTTTTATTGAGTATCTGTTGTAGTTGGTGCGTATATAGGATTTGTGAATTTTGATGATGATCTTGGATGAAAACTGATGAATTTCTTTGTTCAGTTTAAAATAGTCGTTGATTGTTATCGGGAGCATATTTCCAAACTATTTAAACATAAACAAGGCTGTCATTTGGGTGTTAATATTATCAAAGGGTAGAATTGACGTATTTTTAAATAATGGCATTGTATGGTCATTATATTTCGAGAAGGTTATTATATTCTGAGGATCTTTTTTTGTAGTTTTTTAATTGTGTCTAATCTGGATGGATATGTGTTGGCCCATATAATAGTACCATATTGTAGTAAAGGGTATACTAAGGTGTAATAGAGATTTCTTAAGATTGTAGAAGGAAGGAAGTGTGTTACTCTACATAGAATACCACATATTTTTGAAATTTTGCTCACCATGTATTCAATTTTTTGTTTCCAAGATAAATTTGAGTCCATGTATATGCCAAGGAATTTTGCTGATTCTACTTGTTTAACATCATTTCCCTCAATTTTAATTTTTATTGCTTGATTATTCTTTTTATTTTTTGCTTTAAAAAGGATAAATTGTGTTTTTTTAATATTCAGAGAGAGTTGTTTGCCTTGAGCCACAAAGAAACTTTTTAATTGTATATATATATATATAGTATCATATGCAAATAAAACAAAGGATAATAATTTTGAACACAGTTCTCAGTCTGCGAATTCTGTTTCAGCCTTTAAAATGCATCGACTGGTAAATCCCTCCCCTCCCCCAACTCACGTTTATTCATTTCCATGTCATTTCCTGGCTGAACGTCTGCGTTTGAGTGGCAGCAGGGCAGGTGTAGTCGAAGAGCCGCAAAACATTCACTCAAGACATTTCTACAGCGACAGAGAATCGTGTCGAGTTGTTGTTTGATTTTAGGATGTCTGAGAGTGTAGAGAAAAGGGTTGAGAACAGAGTTGACGCTCACACACAAAATTGGAAGGACGTCCATGGCAAATACAAACCACTGGAATTCACCAAGTGGGTAGTCTTGCCAGTTTTTCTGCATACCATGACCAAGTTTATACCACAATTGAAGGCGAAAGACACTAAGCATAACAGGAATAGTAAAGAAAATCAAATTTGTGAAAACCAGAAGAGCAATTTTCCTGGCGATGGCTGCCTCTCTCCTTATGCCCACACTGTCTCCAGATCTTTTACTCACAATGAATATAGGAAGATAAAGAACAAAACTTGTAAGCTGAATGATACCGAGGACGATCTGCGAACCAACGGCGATACCTACCATCGGCTTCCACTCACCACCCAAATTTGTGAACTGGTCAGCGGGAAATGGTGTTACACGAACAAATGCCGGATTGTATGACATGCGTCCGATATCAAATGCAGGCAGAACAGCAAAGGTCAAGGAGAAAGACCAAGAAAGGGATAAGAAAAGCATAACGCCACGTTTACCAATCCTATAGTCAGGTTTCAGGGCGAAAACAATCTTGAGAAATTTCTCAAGAGTCAGAATAAAAGAACCAAACAGTTGTGACACCACTGCGCATGTCAGGATCGGTCCCATGATATTCCTGGATGTTTTTATTTTGCGGACAACATCGTAACTCTTCCCTTCCAGTTTTTCATGAAGCCATTCAATTTCCATAGTTGCAGAACTGTACCTCACATACAGCAAACTTACCAAACCAACGAGGAAATCACACACCGCAATATTAAGAACCAAACGGACTGCCAAATTACCTCTGAGAGATTTGTGACATAAAATAACAAGAACAACTGTGATATTCACAAGCAGTGCCACAGAACCTGTAGCGTACAGAGAAAAGGACGCTTTTATAGTGACGTAATAGAATGCTTGATAGAAGGGGATATTGCACTGGTGAATGAGACATGCGTAATCACAACGGAGACACGTCGGCCAAAAGCCGAGTTTGATGAAATCTAATGCTTTGCCGTATTGAATTTGATCATGCCACTCCCACATGCTTGGTGAATTCAACGACTTGTAGTCACACCATTGGGTCGTCGAATTAGCCTCAGCAGCATCTGACTTTTTCTTTACCAGCGAACAGTTCTGACAGTATTTGTTCCAACTCACTCCTTGAACTGTTGCGAGGTTTTTCAGTTGTAATAACTGTTCGCTAGGAGTCCAGTGCTTGTTGCCCGTCACGTCTAAATAATTCAGCGACTGCAGCTCGTTGTTGCGGTCAACTCTCCATTCATGAAGATCGTTAAACGAGAGGTCACTAAGAAAATTTGAAAGAATAAAATGTCAAGGAGCAACAAGTAAAAAGTTATACGAGAAAAAAGAACTCAATCGTCGGATTCTGATGTAAATATGAAATTTGAGCACAGCTATTTTCAGTATCTCGAGTTGGGGTGTTTACTTACAGACTAGTCAAGTTCCTCAGGTCCCTAAATGTTCCATATTCAATGGTTTTGATGTTGTTTTGGGTAAGGGACCTGCGTAGATAGTTGGAAGATAGTACGATAGAGATAAATTTCAAGCATAATTTGTTCTAGAAAAGAAAATCAAGAAGAACAGTAGTTTCGTACAACGATAAAGCGAACATCTTCTAAGCAAGCTGTTGCCCCAAGCTGAACCAATTGTTGTTAAAGTTTTAAATCGGGAAATATTCATTTAAAACACTCCTTTCCTCTGAACCGTTTTATTTTCGTTATTTAGGTTTTTTTATACTGTCTTAGGCTGAAGGACTTCAGATGCTTTGCGCGAAAAATTTGCCTTCTACATGAATATCAGATGTTATGGTGACCATCACGAAGTAGAGCTGTTTTCGGATGACTGTCGAAAGTAATCGTGTGATTGCTTTGGTTTTGCGTTTTCTACGCTTTCTGATTGGTCTACACAAGTTTGGCAGCCTTCTCAACCAATCAGGAACAAAACCAAAACCAAAACCAAACACTTCTCACGCAAGCGATGGCGTGTACTCGCATTACTGATTGGAAAGTAAAACCAAACGCAAGACCAAACGTGAATTACTTTGGCTTCTGATTGGCTGAACTGTTTTCTCTCAGTCTCTATGACTGGCCTGTGTGATTACTTTGGTTTTGGTTTTCGACAGTCACCCGAAAACGGCTCTATATAGATCGAGTAAGTAAAATATATATCCGCGTCATCGATATAACTTGCAAAATGTGATCGTATAAAACATGCTGTAGCGTATAGCAACTTTAATAGCAGTGTAGTTGACGTTTTATAGTAAGGTGTGGCCGTCGGAAAGAATTGCCTTCGTATTCTGATAGTGCGGATCTATCTCGCTAGTTACACGTTAGATACGTCTCAAGTTAAAATGTTAAACAACCCAAACAAATAGTAGAAGGCTTCTTTTTACTTACAGAATCGTCAAACTCTTGCAGAAAGGGAACATCCAAGTGGGTACCTGAGTCAAGTTGTTGTCGGACAAGTCTCTGCAGGAAAAAATTCAAATGAATTGATCAATGCAGCATTTCTTTGACAACATTCTTCAACTAACTGCGTAAGAAACAATTCTGATGAAACACTCACAGTGAAGTGATGTTCCGTAAAATGTTCGAGTACACTTCACGGGAGCAGTTCATCTTCAACGGGTCTGCCGTCAGTGTGCATTTGGTTTTGGTTTTGCCGGGTGGAACTTCGCATTGTAGACCGCATGTGGACGAGTTCTTTTTTGTTTCGTTGGTTGCACCTGATAACACCAGCACCGTGTACAACAGGAACAGAACAGCACAGGAACTAGTCCGCTTTACACGAAACATTTTGTATCTGCAGAGAATGTGACTAATAAGATTGTACTGTCTCACTGCGTTATAAAGATGCCTATTCAAAATTTTAACTTGAGTTTTCTATAAATCTTGAACTTTGTGGTATTATTGAGTGGAACCTTTTGCGAGAAATGGTTACGTTTGAAATCCTTCACGAAAAGCACCTGCGGGCGATGAGGCCTTCCTCGTAATTATAGGCAAGTCTATTGTTTTCAAATCTTGAAAAAGAAATCGTTCTTCTCATTTGATAAATTTTGTGTCAATACATCATTGGTCTTTTGGAACTTTTGTACTTTTAGTTTACAGAGCAGATGGTCTGTATTTAGACTGTAGTATGATATTACTTTATTAAAAAAAACTACATCACAGTGAGAGGCTTAAAAACGGGAAGAGTCAATATCGAAAAGCTTGTTGTTTTTACGAGGGACTCACGCACAAGAAAAAGAAGAAAATTTGATCCTTGTGCTTGCGCTTGCGTGGAATTTGTTTTCATTGTGAAATAAGAACTCTTGTCTTTGCCTCGCTCATGAACACCAAGCTGACGTTTTCCGTCTTTTTAATCCATTTGCTTGTAATATTCATATTCCTGTGTGGATATATTAACTAATATTTGAACAGCCCATGATGAATCGCGTCAAATTATTTATACTCAGAGCTGTATTAGGTATAGTCAGGATGTTTAGGTAAATAACTGCTTCTGATGGTAAATACAAGAAAGTAACCTTAAATCACCAGTTTATTGAACTTTCCTCGCGCTTAATCCATATAAAGCCGCTTTTTGAGGCCGACGTGAATTATAATTTAAGGTTGTGGTATTGCTATTCATTTTCCTTGTATGTACTGACTTGCTATCTTCCTCTCTGCTATTTTCATGTTAAGACATCTTCGTCTTTTTACCTGCTGATTTTTCTCAGTTGAACATTGTACAAAGGAGTCGATTCACAAATGTTCGACTATTTGATAACGGATTGACGATCCGATAGTTTTTTCGCATGAAGATTGTAGACATTTTAGGCGACACACTGTATATTTCTCCCTTCTGTCTTTAAATATTCCATTTTAATAAACTGTCGCATTTGCCCCGTAAAAATACATTAGAGTTCGAGCTCATCATTACTACTCAGCAGAAGTGTAAAATGCTCGTTTGAGTCTAAACGAGGACTGAATTCAACTCGCGTGCTATATCTATTAACAATGAATTTGTGAAGATCTTTCAAAAGTTGGATGCACGTCGACAGCTGCAGTGCGGCATATTACTTTTTTATTCATTTCCGTTTTTTTTTAATGTGCACCTCAAAACAATTGACACCAGTTTTTTTAATTTGAGTTTTCCCCAAATTAATACTTATTTCGCGTCGCCATTGTTAGCTTGAATGTTTACACTAAGTCAGTATTTTGATTTCATTACAGGGAGCCTTCATTGTTCAGATTTAGCAAAGAAAGAGAAGTGAATAAATTTTAAGCTCAACACCTACCTTTAGGCCCTGTTTACATGAAAGGAGGGTGACCCTCCTGGGAGAGACACCCTCCTAGAAGGGCCACCCTTCTCTACTAAAATTCCTTTGTACTGTTTACATAATAGGTAAGTTCACTCTAGAAGAAGAGATACCCTATCTCCTTGCTAGGGTAACCCTGCCAGCAGGGACAACTTTTGGCCATGTGAACGCTTGAGGGTGCCAAGTCACTATCTTAAATTTCGCAACCACGCGATGCCTTTCAAACATCTTGGCGAGATAGCGTTGGGGATAGCGCTTGGTATAAAGAGGGGGGTTATCTTCTGAACCTTCTAGGAAGGTGTCTCTCCTAGGAGGGTCACCCTTCTCTATTGAAAATCCTTGTTCCATTTACATGATCCTCAGTAAACTACAAATTCAGCGCAAAATCGCGAAAACAGATTATACCAAGTGAGTGAAATATTTCCGCATGCTAATTATTCGAAGTAACGTAACGATATCTATTTGTTGACTGACTTTTGTGAAATATTGTGCTAAACGTGAACTCCAGCAGCAATTGAGTGTGTCGAAACCGTAGTACGGTACATTCGCAGTCAAATGGACCACCCTGCCTTATATCCAATGAATTTCTTTATACCGTGTTTCTGTGCGACGATGTTTGGTCAGCTTCACAACGCATGCAGGCAATTCGACACAGATGAGTGGTTGCTCGCCAAAGCTGAAATAACAGTAAGTTCATTTACTATCACCCGTTTGAAAACCCTAATCACTTTTCCGGAATAACAACGGTGAAATTTCGATCGGCCTGACATGGCTACTCCGACACTTATCTTTTTTTTCTCCTTCATCTTCGTTGTTTCGACTTTTTCTCCTCCCATTTATTCGCGCTGTAGTCACAGATACTTTAATAATGATGGAACGGTTTGCATTTGCACCCCACAATATTGCGACAGCTTTAGTGAAGGCAGGCCGCTTGGTCCCGAGCAATTTGCCGTGTACACAAGTTCGAAGATCGGAGCTCGGTTTGACTTAAAAATTGGCAAATTCACTGAGACGTCGTACGACGAAACAGCTAGTACAACCGTCGTTCTTTCTGTGCATCCCAGTACTAAATTCCAGAAGATTAAAGGTTTTGGAGGCGCGTTTACAGGTTAGTAAGGATTTACTTTTTTATTTTCAGGGAAAAGATTCCTGCTAAGAAAGACCTTGCACAAGGCACAGCTTACTGAACCACGCGGTTAAGTTTTTTGTCATCTTGAAAAGCCTCGAGAAAGGTTTTGTTCACAACACTTCCCTGAGATGTTTTAAGTTGGCTGCTTCTTTTTATTAGTAGTGTTTTTAATTAATTTGGTTAATCTTGAATTAACTTAACTTTTTCACTCCCAAGCTCAAAATGCAGATCTCCCAACCTTTTAAGAAGAAAATGTATGAGTGATGTACTCAGAATTGAACTGATCGTTTAATCATGAGCTTTCGTTTGAGCAAGCTATCAAAAACGAGTTCTCATTACTGTATAATGTCTCTGGTGAGAAACTGAAAGAGAAAATTGAAGTTGTTCATTCGTGGGAGTGAAAGGTTAATTTTCTAGAAATGCAGTGATTTTATCAATTTTGCCCTGAATGAATGGTCAGCTATAAAATTGAGCTACAAACGGGCCCTGCGGAAATAGACCCCTTCACGGATTTCGATGCATGATGGGTAATCAGGACAAGAACAAAGAAACATGGAGGCGACGCGTGCGAGAATCTCGGTTTAAATTAATGAAATCGCTCGCAATCTAGAACCATTGAAAGCTTGCAAATTTCAATTTGGAGTACTCCGAAGTTCCACCGATCAGAAAAACGAATGTATATGCAGTTTATTTGCCCTGATTACCATCGTGTATTGAAATCCGTGAAGGGGTCTATTGCTTTCCCGAACGACAGTCATCCGAAAATGGTTTATTGTTTCAGCTCTACGATATTTGAAGGTACAAGAAGTTTAAAACATGATTATTGTCGATGTGCGGACCTAATGAATATATTTTAATGTAATTTACAGATGCAGCCTCCATTAATATTCTAAGCCTCAGCCCCAGACTCCAAGAGAAGCTTTTGGCGTCGTATTTCTCTGAGAAAGGAATTGAGTACACCATTGGTCGTATTCCCATGGCTAGTTGTGATTTTTCCACCAGAGAATACTCTTATGACGATTTTGATGGTGACTATGCACTGGATAATTTTGCTCTTGCCGAGGAGGACGTCAAGTTCAAAATTCCAGTCATTCATGCAGCTCTTCGCATGAGCAAAAGAGATATTGCCTTTTTCGGCAGCCCTTGGTCAGCTCCAGCCTGGATGAAGACCAACGGGAAAATGTCAGGTCAGGTCAGAGATATGCCGTGTTTTTATTTTATTTTATTTTTTTATGCAACAACTAGCGTTCAGTTGCATCTGGTTGAACAGTCTACTTTTTCTTTGGACACTTTCATACTGTCGTCATCATCATCATCATCATCATCATCATCATCATCATCATCATCATCATCATCATCATCATCATCATCATCATCATCATCATCATCATCATCATCATCATCATCATCATCATCATCATCATCATCATCATCATCATCATCATCATCATCATCATCATCATCATCATCATCATCATCATCATCATCATCATCATCATCATCATCATCATCATCATCATCATCATCATCATCATCATCATCATCATCATCATCATCATCATCATCATCATCATCATCATCATCATCATCATCATCATCATCATCATCATCATCATCATCATCATCATCATCATCATCATCATCATCATCATCATCATCATCATCATCATCATCATCATCATCATCATCATCATCATCATCATCATCATCATCATCATCATCATCATCATCATCATCATCATCATCATCATCATCATCATCATCATCATCATCATCATCATCATCATCATCATCATCATCATCATCATCATCATCATCATCATCATCATCATCATCATCATCATCATCATCATCATCATCATCATCATCATCATCATCATCATCATCATCATCATCATCATCATCATCATCATCATCATCATCATCATCATCATCATCATCATCATCATCATCATCATCATCATCATCATCATCATCATCATCATCATCATCATCATCATCATCATCATCATCATCATCATCATCATCATCATCATCATCATCATCATCATCATCATCATCATCATCATCATCATCATCATCATCATCATCATCATCATCATCATCATCATCATCATCATCATCATCATCATCATCATCATCATCATCATCATCATCATCATCATCATCATCATCATCATCATCATCATCATCATCATCATCATCATCATCATCATCATCATCATCATCATCATCATCATCATCATCATCATCATCATCATCATCATCATCATCATCATCATCATCATCATCATCATCATCATCATCATCATCATCATCATCATCATCATCATCATCATCATCATCATCATCATCATCATCATCATCATCATCATCATCATCATCATCATCATCATCATCATCATCATCATCATCATCATCATCATCATCATCATCATCATCATCATCATCATCATCATCATCATCATCATCATCATCATCATCATCATCATCATCATCATCATCATCATCATCATCATCATCATCATCATCATCATCATCATCATCATCATCATCATCATCATCATCATCATCATCATCATCATCATCATCATCATCATCATCATCATCATCATCATCATCATCATCATCATCATCATCATCATCATCATCATCATCATCATCATCATCATCATCATCATCATCATCATCATCATCATCATCATCATCATCATCATCATCATCATCATCATCATCATCATCATCATCATCATCATCAAAAATCCTAAACTCCTAAAGTTTCCATCAATAAATTTCTTTCTCTACCAGGTTTTGGCCAATTGAAAGGTGTGGCCGGAGACAAGCATCACAAGACCTGGGCCTTGTATTTCGTAAAATTCATCGAGGCTTACGCCAAGAATAACATACCCATATGGGGCCTTACTGTGCAGAATGAACCTACAACAGGATTCGTTCCCTTGTAAGTGGCAAGGACAGCAATCAGTGTTAATGATGTTTACTGGTTTCTATTTGTAGTTGGTATAGAATGTGTGCATTACTTTTACAGTATATAAACAGCTACACAGCTAGCATACTTCTTACTCAGAAGAACGGACAGGAAGTACGAAACCCCTACAAATCACCTAAACCAGCAGCACATCAGTAAAACCTTCACACAATTCAACACGAATACACCTCTTTCGCCGAATAGTTTTCCTCCACTGGAAAGTGAAAGCCGAATAAAATTTCGTTCAATATTCTGGTAGGTATCCATGGCAGACCATGGGGTTTACAGCAAGAAGCGAGCGTGACTTTGTTAAACTAGACCTTGGTCCAACACTGGCCCAACATCGTCATAGCAAGGTAAAGATAATGATAGGGGACGATCAGAGGATCTTTCTCCCTCATTGGGCCGACGTTATTCTTGGTGACAAAGACGCTGCCAAATATATATCTGGTGTCGCGGTACACTGGTATTGGGACGATGTGGTGCCGGCGGCAAATCTCGATAAAACCCACGAAAGGTTAGTTGTATTTGAAGCTCCCGTAAGCGGACACCCTTAGGAAACAGAAAATGTGTCCGTAACCTGAACTCTCCGCTTACGAGAATGTGTAAAACACAGCGTTTGACTGAGCAGAGGTAAGTTCTCCTCCCCCTCCCCCCTAGAACAATGTTGCTCGTGTTCCAAAAACAACTTGGGTGGCTGCAACATTGAACTGGGGAGGGGAGGGGGAGGGCTGCTTCTTACTAAAGAATATATATATATATATATATATAAATTAGTAAAATTTGGTGAGTGTCCCAAGACTTTTGTGTTGCAAAGACCTTTTTGTAAGACCATTGAGTTTCGTAAAGGCGTCCGAAATTAGAGTTGTCCACTTAGAGAGTGCCCGCCAGGAGAGCTTTGAGCATAGTAGTTTCAGCTGATTATCAGAATAGTCAGTAATGGTAGCAATGGTGCAAAACGTTGCTATGGAAACGTTTGACCCTCTAATTTTCCCTCATTAAGGTATCAATAGACGTTCCTCTTAAAATTTTTCCAATTTTTTTTATGTATTGTGATTTATTTTCAATTTATCTGGCCGAACTCTTTGTCCTTTTTCGATTTTCTGTTTTATTCCACGAGAAATTGGCCCGAGCGCAAGTTTCGATCAAACAAGCATGTTTGTCCATTGTTTGTTAACTATATCCGCAAATTCTTTTATCTATAGCATACAGTGTGTTTGTGTGCAATAATCAATAATTTTTGCTGCAAGTGTATAGTTTAACTGTAATGTTTCAACCGTGCTCGTAAAACACGCACGAGCTTTAGTTTTCCATCCTTCTTTGTTCTTGCTTTTGTTGCATCCAGGCATCCAGATGTATTCATTCTGCCATCTGAAGCCTGCGCTGGATCTGGATTGTTTGCAACAGCAGTGAAACTGGGGGACTGGTCCAGAGGAAATGATTACAGCCACAGTGTTATTGAGGTGTAGGTTGCGGCCCCAGGGGGAGGGGAGGGGGGGGGGGTACTTATCATAATTTTGGGTGGGAGTATTATTGAGGTGCAGGTTGCGGCTAATCATGACCACACATTACAACGGAGTTGCTTTCCCGCTTCTACTGCACTGCTTCAATTGTGTGTTGCCAAGACACACTGAGTTGTGTGTTGGTTGAGTATCTCAAATTTATCGATTAATTTTTCTCCAGGATTTGACGCACTGGGCTTCTGGTTGGATAGACTGGAACCTCGCGCTGAACATGGAAGGAGGTCCGAACTGGGTGAACAATTTTGTTGACTCCCCGATTATTGTCGACGCTGATCATGACGTCTTCTATAAGCAGGTACGATGTTCACGCAGTCATCAATTTAACTCTTTTTGTTGATAGCTTACTAGTAGAGCATTGCACTTACACATTTCAATGTTTGCGGAAGATCAAGGGTAAAGAATTATGTTCATTTAGCCCCCAAAAAACTGAAATAACTGGTGAAAGCAGCAGCTAGAGAGTAATATTTGTAGTTTTGATCACAGAGTCTATAAAGAAACAATCTCAACCAACTAGAAGCCGCCAAAATAACTTGCGATTGGTTTTACTTTGAAGAAAAGACCAATCAACAGCGCGCGAGATTACTACATGTTTGCTTGCATGAGCAGATCGCAATCGAGTTTTGGACAAGACTGCCAAAGCTTTGTTCGACCAATCCAAAAATGTAGCAAACCCAAAACCAAGGAAATTCGCACAAGTATTTTAAACACTTTAAAAGTTGAAACAGCTATGTGATACGTTGGACGAATAGTTCCATTTCTGGTCGAAAGGATCTACAAACATTTCAGAGCCATTCACATCGTCATATCTGATATTTATGATATAATCTGCCCCCCTTGCGCCGTAACTCCGTAACCGTTTTTATTTATACAAAAATAGCAACAACCACCACCACCACCACCACAACAACAACAACAACAACAACAACAACAAGAATGCTAAGCAGGTGGTGGTAACTTGTAAGGCCATTGCAACATTGCCAATTATTTCGTTTTTAGCCCATGTACTACCACCTTGGCCACTTCAGCAAGTTCGTCCCCCCGGGATCAAGCAGAATAGCAGTGGAGTCAGGAGGGGAAACGTCCTTAGAGTTTGTAGGTTTTTCGTGTCCAAACTCATCGATTGTGCTTGTTGTGTTAAACACAAGCGATGAGGACATTCAAGTCTTGGTAAAAGACCTGAATAATGGCGAGTTCGCTGCGAAAGTCCCTGCTTCGTCAATTCAAACCTACATTTGGGATTCAAAGAGTCATCATGAGAAAAGAGGGCGAAAGAAGACCAAAAGTTTCAAGATTTTTAAAAATTATTAGGAACAATATCTTTTGAACCGTTCAAATATTCTGACACGAAGATTTTTGAGCTAAAATCTATGCAGCTGTATTTTAGAATCGTTTCCTTTTGCTGTGGTCCGCCCAAAACCGAAACTTTAACACCGAGAAAAAATGGCGGACCAATTTA
Organism: Plumapathes pennacea; assembly: GCA_964036295.1. Lineage (NCBI taxonomy): Eukaryota > Metazoa > Cnidaria > Anthozoa > Antipatharia > Myriopathidae > Plumapathes > Plumapathes pennacea. The sequence goes on from OZ038468.1 coordinate 1,935,803, forward strand.
TCACCTTTTTTTCCGTCTGATTCGGTAAGCACGGCCTGTCCAAATTGACAGACAGGTTCGCGGGAAATACATGCAATATCTACATTGTATTATATACATTGTATTTTGATGACCAAGAATACAGTATACCTCTTTCTGTCATCTCATCTTTTAAAATAAGATTACAGACAGACAGACAGACAGACAGACAGTCAGACAGTTTTTATTTGTACCTTGGTATAAAATAGTGTATATATTGAGTACTGGTCAATAGTAGGTATCTGGAATAGTCTTAGGGCTAATCGAGCCAGAAAGCCATACAGTTAATAATTTCTAGTTTGGTCAAATAGTATGGACTGGACTACAAGTACAACTACGCACACATTGGTCTGAAATTATTCAGACCGTGCATGTTACACACTTGCATGCACAGACACACTCAACACACACACACACACATGCATACACGGACATCTGTCAACAACGTTATTATTACTAAATAATCAATAACCAACAAGAATATCTGATCTCAAGTTTTGTTTAGAGCAAAAAAGAGCAATTTACGGTATGACAACACAAATTATTATCAACGATAAAAATAACTAATATTCCTAATATTCTTTTCATTCATTTTTTTATGAACCAATATAAAAATAGAGATCTAAAGCATTATTTTTGTCAAATGTTGTTTTTAAAGCTTCAAATTTCTAAGGTCCAGTGCAGACGGATGCTCGATTCATGCGGCGAACTCAATGTAAATAATTTGCCAATATGAAAAGAGCGACGTCGGAACTGGGCCTAAAATGTTAGGTATTATCGGAGGAAAAAAAAAGCATCAGAAAAAAAGAGCATTTACGGTTCATCGCTGCACATCAAGTTGTCTCTGAGGAAGTCTGAAGGGTATTGGTCCACAACAGCCCTCTCACAAAAGGTTTCTATCTTCCAAGAAAGAAGGCTAACCGTGAGCACCTACCGTGACAAGTCACGCGTGTAACATCAACATTACGCCCTGTTAGTGTCGAACAATGTCGGAGTGGTCTCCCACGCAACCACTGCCCTGAACTAACACTGTACCAACGTGATTTGCTGAAGCACTCACTATCCAGGTACGTAGCCGAAGAAATGTTTGTTTTCGATCGAAATTTGAGTTAACGACGTCGTTAAACTCCAATATCTAATTATTCATATTTAGTTCTAATGTTTTCGTAATGTATTGTATCGATCAGATCGCGGGAAAACGTACGCGCCGGGGAACGAATACTATGTAGTTTTAATTTTTCTAGCGCTGCGAAACATCCAGTAGCAATTAAGTCGCTTATTCATCGAACGCGTAAACATCATTCGACGCCTTGACGTAAACACCCTTGACGCTTCCAAGAGGGTTATCAAGCAAGATGGCCGCTTCTACTACAAAGATGACTGATGATCCGACGGAAGCTAAACACTCATTAGTCGTTTGAGTCGACTATACTGCGCCCCGTATAAACGCAGAAATGAAACCAGGCAAACTATATACCTGAGATCTGGGCCGAAAATGGTCGGCTCTATCAACGACAGCCAATGTGTCACGCAAAGCGCCCAGTATTATTTTGGCGCATTAATAGAACTGATAAAACATCTGATGACGTTTTGCTGACCGATTTATCCGCACCGTGAGGAACTCGTGTGTTCAGTTAGAATGGCAATGTTTTTTAAATTTATTTCATTTGGCACAATTGCGTTCAAATTGCCTAATTCATCTAGCCTTTTACCCTGAGGTGAATATTCAAATGCTTAGTTCTGAATAATGATGAATTCTCACTGTGATGGCCTACTAACCAAGCTAAACTAAAGTTTGGTTTAGAGCACACGATCGCAGGATTTTGTGCAAAAGACCATAAAAGCCTGGTTTCCATATCACTTGCGATTGCTTGGATCGCCATGTACGATCACATGGAAACCAGAACCTAATTTGAAACAATCTTATTTGCAGCTTTTGGACGCGGTGGATATTTCAGCTTAGAATCCACTATAGTGTAGAAAGTAGATTGTTGGCAAGAAGTCGTACTTAGTGGTGTATTTCAATACTTGATCACGCAATATGATTATGCACACACCGTTTGTAAATTAGTCTTCCGTTATTATCGAAAATAAAGGGATCGTAATTTATTTCTGCGTATTCAATTTCATCCCAGTGAATGGTCTGAAGGGTGCTTCTTTGTTGAATCGAAGTTATCTAAAGTTCACCATGTTGTGGGCAAAATAGTTCGTAATAACGCATATTTTGTTTGTAATTTTGTACAGAATGTGGTTTCGTATGTGGTTCCACGTGGCGGGCAGATGCCAACCTTACCCGTCATTAAAGTCTCTTGCGGTAAAATTCAAGTATTTTGATTGCTAAAACTGCGTTCACACTACGTGCCCAACACTGTACCAACACTGTACCAACGGTGAACACTGTACCAACACTGTACCAACAGAGTACCAACACTGTACCAACAGAGTACCAACACTGTACCAACGCACAGTACCAACACTGTAACAAAACTGTGCCAACACTATACCAACACTGTACCAACACTGTACTAACACTGTACCCGTGGGCCTGTACTCTCCCCCTCCCTTTGGTTGCAGCACAGTAAGCATGCTTTTGATGGAGATCGCTGCTATTGTTACGTTCTTTTAACTAAAAGCCTTGAAGAGCTTGTGAATAGTTGGCTTGCTATGATATTTTTTTTTCTCGTTTTTAAAGGGTACCTTTAGGGTGACCAGGAGTCGCAGGATATTGTACAGTTGCTATAGAAACGGAAGCAATTATTGCCCTCCAGGTAAGTGAGAAACGTGCTTATCTCAACTGTAGAGATCTTTATTTTCTTATGTGTGTAATTTATAGGGGCCCTCTCAACCAAAGTCGCCAATCGATCGGGGGCCCCGAAAGTCGAAAGCGAGTAACAATTGATTTCCGTCGGACGTGTTTGAGAAGATTAATAGTTTCGTCTGACCAAACGGTTACTGCCAACTCATTTGCGAGTTGGCTCAAGTTGGCCATCGTTTGGCCACCAAGTTGGCTTGAGTTCAAATTTCAGCCAACTTGAGCCAACTTTTTCACAGTCAACTTCCTCTAAACGGACACCCCTTTAAGATGGACACCTTGTTGGAGCTTTCTCTGCCGTTTCTTCAGTCATTTACTCCAGCTGAACTCTCTATAAAGCGGACACTTCTCTAAAACGGACAGTTGGAGCTTGTGCTGAGTGTACTTCTCTGAGAGAGTTGCCTATAGTTAATAAAAACATGCTTCGAATGTTTATTATTGCCAGGTACATCTAATGCATCAGCTAACCTCAGTTATGTGGAGACACTGGACTCTGTAAAGAGACCTCCTGTGAACGCGAAACAAGCAATAGTTTTGTCCCGTCGCCTGTTTGGTCTCCAAGTCACCGACGACTCGACTGTGGAAGAACTCGACAGCCATGAGGACCGAAATTTCTACATGAAGGGAACCTTGTCAGACGTGAGGCAAAAAAGCTCAGCTGACGAATTTCTGTTGAAAATTACAAACCATGCATCGTCGGCAGAAGAAGGGCTTCTTGACGCCCAGTCTTCCTCGATGCAGTTTTTAGTCAGTTGTGGCTTTTCCTGTCAGTTACCTATCCATTCACATTTTGGCGGCACCGAAGTGATGTGTAAAATACCAAGAGATGCTTTCCCTGCAAATGAAGTAACGACAGTAAGCGAGAACTACAGCCCTATGGAAACGGGGTCAAATAAGCACTTGGTCGATGGAATCGAGCTTTTCAATGGCGAGGAATATGATTCCCAGAAGTTCTTCGTCTGTGCTGTGAGACTGTTGACGTTTATTCCTGGAAGTGTTCTTTGCGATGTGCAGTGGACTGAGGATTTGTTGTATCACGTGGGAAGATGGATCGGAGAAATAACCCTTGCGCTTCAGGTGAGATGAGTCAGAAATTCTCAGAAACCGATTTCTGGTTTCCTGGAATTTGAGTATTATGAAGTCCGTGATCTGATACACGAACTATTAAGCTTGTTCTACGAACAAAGCAAAAATCACTATAGTGCAAAGCAGAGCTGAGTAGAATGGCACTACAACGGATTTGGTTTTTCATGCGCTATTCTCTTGTTTGTTTTTTCTTTGTTTTTGTTTTTGTTTTTTTGTTTTTTTGTTTTTTTTTTTCTCAGAAATTTGTTCATCCAGCTATTAACGGCCCGAGCTTCCAGTGGGACTTGTCAAACACCCCAATCGTCGAGAGCTACATCCATGCAGTGTCGAACAACAGTCACAAGGAGTTGGTTCTACAAGTGTGCAAGAGATTCACAGAAGAAGTGCTCCCAAAGCTGCCCAACCTGAAGCGACGCGTCATTCATGGAGACCTCAACGAGCTCAACATAATTGTGCGTAATACCAGTGACGTCACTGGTGACCGGTATGACTTCGGACTTATTGACTTTAGTGAATTGAACAAATCGTACCGCGTATTTGATATCGCCATTGCACTGATGTATATCATGGATGTTGATATGGAAATCCCGTTTCCTCGTCTGGAAGCCGCGGGTCATGTTTTCGCTGGCTATCACAGCACTTACCCGCTCACTGAGCTGGAAGTCGATTTGTTGTATGTTTCGGTTGCTGCCAGGTTTTGCCAGTCTCTGGTCTACGGTGCATATGAATATAAGTACGTTGACCCAAGCAACGAATATCTGCTCCGCACAGCTAAAAAGGGCTGGCAGGTTTTCCCAGAATTCTGGGAAACTCCCAAGGAAGAAGTTCTGGAGATTTGGAATTCCGTTGCTTTTTCTAGGAATACCACATTATGGTGAACACGCCTAGTGAAATATATTTGTAGTCATATCCCACTCAACACTGCACAGTTGAGAATGACTTAATGAAAGTCGTTGCACTTACATTTTACAAGGAGGCAGTGTGGCCGAGTGGTTAGGGCGCCTGACTTGAAATCCGGAGGTCCCAGGTTCAAGTCTCGCTCTGACCACTAACTGAATTTGCAACACGGTAGCCCCGGTTCAGATCCTCGGTCACACTATGTAAATAGCCAACTGGTTAGCCTCCGACCAGTTGGGATTCTTAACGAATTTGAGTTCAGTTCATATTTCGTTTCTACGTTTCAAGTCTCCCCAATTAGCACGGCAGTGCTAAATACATTGAGACTTAAATAAAGGGATTTATTTATTTTTATTTTGACACCTATCGTAATGATTCCAATAAGCGCCCCATGTTGAACGTATCTTTCTTAAATAGGCGCCTCTAATAAGCGCCTTCCATCGAGGGCCCAAAATTAAACAAGCGTCCCGGATGTTTATTAGAATTATTACGTTATATATGCATATTTTTACGACGAAGCAATGTTGTAATTCAGGCAGTCATCAGAGAGCTTCAGCACCAGGACGGGAGAGGACGACGTCTGGACGACATTTTGAGAAATTACGACAACCGTTCTTCTTAGTAAGGGGTGATGAAAGCAGTAGAACTTCGGATAAAAACGGAACCATTTTTGAGCAACTTAAGAATGGACAAAGTTACAAAGACACAAGGAATACGGAGACACTTTTTGTCTGGTTCCTCGCGTTGCCGTCGCCGTCCTAGTTTGCTTAAGCTCTCTAATCAGCAACTGGTGTGGACCTGCATAGTACCTACACATCAAAACTCGCAGTAGTGCGGGTTTTCGATGACTAACCATGTGATCGCTTTGATTTTGCGTTTGTTACACTAATTTTGCTTTGGCCGAAAAACGTTTATTGGGTGGTAGTGAAGTAAAACCCGCCGATTGCGGTGTTCTCACGCCAGCAAGCCAGTGGCGATGGCGGTTTCTCGCAGTGATAATTAGCTTCTTCCTTAAAGTAAAACCAAACGCAAGTTTCTTTTAATTGTTGGCTTCTGGTTGGTTGAAAATATTTTCTTACAGCCTTTATGAAAAAGGCATACTGTGATAACTTTTTGTTTTCGAAAACAATTCGAAAACCACTCTGTTGGGTAACATGTATTGAACTGTCACATGCGAGCGGCACTTTGTACATTGTATACTGTTGACATTTCTAGTTAGAAAATTTTATAAAAATTACCTCGATAGTAAAAAGTCCTCAATAGTAAAGATACCTAATTTATCTTTTTCATGTAGTAAAGCCCTATCTTTAAGAAATATATAACGCGTTCCCTTATAGTCTCATCTAAACACGCGGGAAGTTGGGAGAACACGAGAGTAGCTTAGGGAAACCACTAGGCAGTCCAGTACGCGCGTAGTATCATAGTTATTTTATAGATATGCATATCAACTTTCCGAAATAATAATGATAATGACCACGGTTATGGTTCCAATAAAACAGTCCTTGTAATGGTGTAATAAGTTACCAGTCTACGCGCATATAATAAACTAACATAGCCATATAGCTTTGTGTTACTGCTGCGACGTGTTTAATTACCTTCCTCTTAACCCAAACCATACCCCACCCCCCAAGCAATGATTCCCTCAAACCCACCCCTCCCCCAATACAGGACAGTTCACCAATTTGCTAGTACCCATTCCTCGTGAAGAAAAAAGGCCCTGGGAACGAGGTTGACTTGGCACGTGTGAAGTGTGGACCCGGTATAAAGCTGGAATGCGAGGTATTTATCTTAAAATTCTGTCTTTCAGAAGAGCTTTCAATTGTATATTTTTACGTATAGTAAATCGTTACGGTTTACTGTACATCTGTGTTTTGAAATGAGTGAAATCGAGCCAAGTATGTGGATTTTACCGACACTTAATATCGATCTCTGGGTCAATGTTTACCAATCTGCTTTCGTTTTGACAAGGTCAAAACAAGGTCAAAACGATTTATTATTTTCTTTGCACGTGCTTGGCTCGTTTTTCATGCACTGATATACCGTCACAGTCCCGTACAGAATGCAGATCAGGTCGTCGTCCCTTGAAGTGTACGACTAAATTAATAGTGGATAATATGGCAGAAGAAGTGGGCAAAAGATTGGGTTTTTTGTCTTCAAGTTACAAACTGCAGCTTTTGTTGTTGTTGTTGTTTTTTTTCTGGCATTCTAATTTCCTGTTGTGTTCTCTCACAATATTTATATTTTATAAAACTATTAACATTTATAAATAATTTATAAATAATATATAAATATTGTAACTCTTGCACCTCAATTAACTAATATAAGCTGTATTTTATCCAATTTTAGAAGGTAAAATGCAAAAACAGTAATACCAGACCCCAATTTTCCTTGAATTGAGATGCCATCGTACATACACAATTTTCGTATATTTATTTTTACATGAGTAGGCTCTGCCCTGCTTTAAATGGCAATGGGTTAAATAGCAATCAGGCTGGTCTTTTGCATGCCTCCAGTAAATACTTACTTGCCCCCATTTATACCCTTGAACAGGAAGATGTCTAGAAAAACCATGCACAACATTATCACAATTTTTGTGAACTCTCAGCCAAGCGATGAGTTAGATGGTCACATGGCAATTAACCAATCAGTGACAAAGTTTAGATTCTGAACTCATGGTCGTGTGGTTGTTACCTTGCACACCCCGTGTGGTTGCTTTGTGCCGCTATCCTCGAAAAACTTTATAGGAGTAAGGTAAGGACCTCTGGAATTAGGGTAACTCATTCTAGGTTTTAACTATAAACGTTTTTAAACGTGTAATGTTCTGATATAGTTTTTAATTCATCTACAAAAAAAAAAAAAAAAAAAACACACCAACAACAATTCTGCTGACGACATGTTCTCAAACTGATTATGAGAACTATTCAACAGAATATAGTATTCTTTGCAGTTCAATGATGTGCATTAAGTATATTTTCTTGTAGTCATTCTCATCTGGTAACATCAATGTTAACCATCATCTGATAGAAGTGATCAGCCAGATGCTCAACACTGCCCTTTGCATTGTTCTCGACTGGTTTATACTCTTCACTGTAAAAGTAATATAACTGGGCTATTTCCTCTTGCACCATAACCACCTCCTCTGGCATCTCTTTGTCATGAAGTATAGTTAATGAACTGCTAAACTCTCGTTGAAGCAGAAACCCCTGTTTAGTCAGATGTTAGCCCTCACCATACACAATTCCACCAGGATCATTTATGTTGTCAAAAGACAGTCCTTTTGCATTATTCTCAACTGGTTCACACCCTTCACTGTAAAAGTAATATAACTGGGCTATTTCCTCTTGCACCATAGCCACCTCCTCTTGGCATCTCTTTGTCATATGAAGTATAGTTAATGAACTGCTAAACTCTTGTTGAAGCAGAAACTCCTGTTTAGTCAGAAGTTAGCACCGCCACCTACATACACAATAACTGTTAGGATCTTTTATGTTGTCAAAGGACAGTCATGCAGCTAATAGAGCTATAAGGAAGGAAATTGCAGAAGGAGAATAAACTAACATCAATAAAAGTAGACTAAAATGCATAGAGCATGTTCATTTTAAGAAGAACTCCAGCAGTGACAATTAGCTAATGTGCTGGCCAGTGGTATATATGTAGAGTCAATTTCATCCCCTGCATATAAACACTTTTTATTATATATTCTCTTAAAAATTTTAGCTTTATTATTAGATTAGAATAGTTTTCTTTTTACTATTTAGCCATTTTCACACATGACCCCACAAGTGGCAACGCTTAAACCTTATCGTGTATAAATAAAAGACTTGTATTGTATTGTATTATTCTGAAGTGGTAAATATGGCAATGCAATACAAGATATATAAAGTCCAGTAACATGATCTTTGTACATATAAAGCCTGTAAAAGCTATTTGTAGGAAGTGGTGGCAGCAGTTTTATACTGTAGCAACTCGTTATTTGTGACATTTAGCTGCGACTACCATACCTTTAGTACATATAATCCCTCTTGTTCAATGACTTCCTGGTTTTCCACATCAGCCATGTAGCATATAGTCTGTTGTCCTTTAGAATGACCATGGATTTAGTAATGGATTGAAGTATCTATATATCCACAGCAAGGAGATTGGAGGATTTGCAAAAATACTATTAGATCAATCGACAATTTAGAACTAAAATAAGTGGTACTGTGGTCAATCATAACAATAAATTAACATGATTTTTAAATTGTTGTTCCAAACGTTTGTTCGCTAGATTGAAGCCGTGCGAAAATAGCATAGTTAGTCTACTTTATGAACCAAACAAAAGTCACGCGATTATCTAAAAAAATGTAGGGTCACGCTATCAAGCTATCACGCTATTATTTGAGACTGTCCTGCATTCTCGTGATTTGGAAAAATGGAGACAAAACAAGTTATTATGCGAAGAAGATGTTGTTTTAGAAGCCTTGGTCGCTAACCTGCGTGAAGTCAACCTAGACACTTCACAACAACAGACCCATTGTTCACCAAATTTATTACTAACCAAACAAAAATCACGCGATGGTCTAGTAAGCATTGTTGTTTGAAGAATAAGATAATAGCCAGTGACAGTTCAGTACAGGTAATCAATCTTCATATAACATTGCAATCTCGTGACTTCGAAACATGGAGGTGAAGCAATTGTTTGATATCCTCAGGAAGGAAGCCGAGTGCTCTTTCTGCATTCATTCAGTCAACAAACCCAAGATCTTGCCATGTCTGCACAGCTTTTGCCTTGACTGTCTCAACAAATACGCGGCCACCAGAAGACGACAAGGACACACAACATTCGACTGCCCCGAGTGTTTGGCCACGTTCCAGTTGCCCGACAACGACAAGTTCGATGCCTTTCAGACAGCTTTCCACAAAAACCGACTGCTTGATATTCTGGCGCTGGACAAGAGCGGTACAGACAAGCAGAAAAACTGCGACAATTGTGACAAAAACGTCGCTGCAAGTTCTTACTGTTTCGAGTGCCAAACATTCCTGTGTGGAGCTTGTCTGGACAAACACAATGGCTTAAAGGTCACAAGAGCTCATCGCCAAGCGTCACTGCAGAATTTACAAACTGCCGACATTGAAGCACTTATTAAAAGACCCGTACTGTGTGACAAGCAGTATCACGAGAGAGAACCACTAGAATACTACTGTGAAGACTGCCGAGTTTGTATCTGTCACAAGTGCACAGTGGTTGGGCACAAGAAACATTCGATGCTCGACATTCCAGGCGTTGCTGAGCAGGACAAAAGGCAGATTATTAAAAACGTGGAGCAGATGAAGTCCAGAGTTTCAGAGTGCCATCAGAAAATTGAGAAAAGCAAGAAAAACTTTGAACGCGTTGAACAACAGATAAATGAAGCAAGACACACAGCACAAGCGACAGTGGAAGAACTGATAAGAGATTTGAAAGAACACGAGGCGAACATGATGAGAGAACTGGACGAAGTCCACCAGACACAACGACAAGCCCATTTGGCGGATCTGGAGAAATTTGAGTTGAGTTTAGCTCAACTCAACAGCGCCATTGAGTACGCCGAGGCCATTATGACGAGAAACATGGGACCGGAAATTGTTCAAACGAAAGAGGGTATTGCTCAACGCTATGATGAACTAGTGAGAGGCCAAAAATTTACACCAAACAAACCTTCCCGTGTGGGTTTGGTAAAGAATAACGAGTTGTGTCGGACCGTGCGCCAGTCGGCCCTGGGGCGAGTTGTTGTGAGCTTGACTGACCCCTCACGCTCAGTGGCTGAAGGCAAAGGTTTACAAGAAGCAAAGCGTGGAGAGAAAGCTGAGTTTACAGTCATCACAAAAGATACTGAAGGGCAACAGTGTTATGACAAGCGTGACCAAGTCACAGTCCACATTCAAACAGCCGCACAAGAAGAACTTGAAGTGAAGATTGAAGGCAAGAAAGATGGGACATATCACGTGACTTACGTGCCACAGAGATACGGACAGCATCACGTGATGATCAACGTGAATGGACAACCGCTGACTGGTAGTCCATGGAATGTTGACGTGACTCCACATCAGTACCAGGCCCTCTCGTCATTTGGTTCAAATGGAACTGGGAAAGGGCAGTTTAATGGTACCTTGGGAATATCTGTGAGCAGCACTGGTAACATCGCTGTGGCTGATTATCACAACAGGAGAGTACAAGTGTTCAACTTAGATGGAGAATTCCTGAGAGCGTTTGGTCAGGGAAAACTGAAGGGACCTACAGCTGTAGCATACACCAGTACTGATCATATCATTGTGGTGGATGGAATGCTTGAGGGGCAGGCTTTGATGTTTACAGAAAGTGGAGCATTCCTCAGACAGTTCAGTCTTGTCCATATCAAGTGTCCCTGTGGTGTCTCTGTCACAAGTGATGGCCGCGTTATCGTGTGTGACACGGAGGACAAGTCTGTCAAAGTCCTCTCCCCTGACGGGGAAGAGTTGATCCAGTCCTTCAGCGCCCCGGACTGTAGTGCACCCCCAAAGTACACAGTTTATCACAAAGAGAAGTTCTTTGTGTCGTACTTGAATGGAAACTGCATCAAAGTGTTTGACGTGAACGGAAAATATCTTCATGATATTGGCGGCGGGGGGACTGGGGACGGACAGCTTAAGAATTCACGTGGTGTTGCTATCGACAAATTCGGTGACTTACTTGTGGTTTATGAAGAAAACCACAGACTGCAGGTGTTCACAACTGAGGGAGAGTTTGTCTCCGAGACAGGAGGTCACGGCATAGCACTTGGTCAGCTTATCATGCCTGAAGACGTAGCAGTATCCAAGGATGGTCACGTGTATATCACAGACTATGGTAACTGCCGCGTTCAAAACTTAATATAAAAGTTTGTAATACTTACTTGACACTGCATTAACTCTAAGATTTGAGTGTGTTTACTCGTAACATGGCCACGCGCCAAACATGAGGTTAATTGTTTCGGTTATTGAATTTTTCTGGTTATTAAATTTTTGTGTCTCTGTCGCTTGTTTTTCCCCTTGATGACGTGTATAAGTTGAAAACGAGTTTAAGGAAGTGTCCAGTTAAAACAAACTCTCGTGAATCATTTGAGCCTGCTAAAAGTTGATTTATTTGATATTTTTACTAACGCATCTAGACGTTACGAATCTAGTTATGAATGTAGTATTTCCCTGATTCTGTGATTTACTGACATTTCCCCGGTTTTTCTGCGTACGGATATTATGATAAGGAGTACTCCTATACAAACTTGACTAAAAAGGAACCTATTTCCTAAAGAAAAAAAGAGCTAGAGATATAATCGTAGTTTATAATACGTCTCATTTGATACTTATAAAGCCTTATTTGCTAGTTTAGTTTGTATTGCTGAGCTTGTCACTTACCCATTTAGTACTTTAGTGTGTAAACCTTAGTTTGTTACGCCGTTAGCAAGGACATGTTCCACGTATAAGAGAGCATGCGCCTGATAACCCATTATGGTATGTATGATTTCGTATAACCCTCTCACTGTATGCTAATGAGTTCCACTAAATTATATCGAGATAGCAGTAAGAAAGCATACACACATAGATAGATATATAAAGAAGGAAGAGACTGAGAGACATGGGAGTGACACTCTTAAGCGCAGAAATTATACTAGGTTTTGTCCCACGGTTATTTAGCGTATTTCGTAACTTAAGCCACCTACTCGTGGACGCTCATTTCTAAAAGGCTATGATCGAGTTAATTTCTTAAAAGAGAAGTCTCTTGTTTCTTAGTAAAGCTTGCGATACAAAAAATAATTATACTGATTGTGAAAGTTAGATTTCAATCGTGCATTGCTTATTTATCCAAATCATATTTTTGTGCATTGTTTCATCTCATTAACGTTTAAAGGAGGTCATTAGCATATAAAGATTGGGTTATACGAAGCCACTCTATTGTCAACTTGGCAATATTATATTTGTAAAAAGTGCCCTTAAGTAAGTGGAATAAAAGCCTTTTGTAACGATATGCCCTCAGGATGAGGTCTTTATTTCCGCTGAACTCGTACTACAGAACTAATCTGAACAAAAACGCAACGTCAACAAAACGTGCTCTGGGCTTAGGAGCCGAGCTTTCAGTTTAGTCACGTGACCGACTCGTCACACCTTTGAACAGCACAGCGGGACAGACGCAAAAAAACCTTGTGGACTGATAACTGATGCGGCGAACCGATCAGGGCGCGCGATTATATTATTTATATGAAGTAATCCATTCCCACTTGGTATCCTTGTTTGACTGATAAATGAATGTAGGAGTAACACTAACAACAGTGAAGGAGTGTAAAGGAAGATATGAGGACTTGTGTTCGTATTCCGCCAGTTATTTATTTCGCGAATGTTTAAAGTACAGCTACGGTGGAACATTCAGATCCACAGAAAATATCACTGTAGCAGTCTCTTTCCTGGGTCGTCACCTCATACACATGCACGTAAACGTCTTCTATCACAATTGGCATGCACAAGCACTTTTTGTTTGTTTAGCATGAGCGCCAAAACGAACCGTAGTCCGAAAAGTCAGTGCGGCGAAAGGCGCTCTTTACCAACAACTTCTCGTAACGGTGAGGCGAAAGTTACGAGAAAACTGTGCAACGCAAGATCAGAAACGGCGGCTAAAAGTTCCTGCAATCCTTACAAAAACAGGAGGGAATTGAGTGTCTTCTTCTTGCAACGTTGCGCGTAATAAAAATGCAGTTGCGAACGAAGTTGAAACAGTACAGTTTTAGGAACTTGTGCCCCAGTCGCGATGCGATACAATTGCTATGAAAATTTTGCAGTTAAAGTGCGCCGTAGCTATTTCGCTGCCATGCAAAGATGAATAACTCGACCTGGAATACTTTCAGCTTCTGAACAGTTAAGTCAAATTGTTTATGTTCGTGTTACATAAGCAGAGTAGGCGGCTCATGTGCGTTTTGAAGTTCTTGTAAAACCGAGCACACATATAGGAATAAATCTAGCTAGCTAAGCAAAAACAGTCCCAAGAATATATATTACAACTGAACAAGAGTTGTTTTTTCTACCCAACCCTAATATATTATAAAAAGTGAAAACTTTTTTTGTCAAAAATCCTCCAACTCTATGTCGCTGCTAGATTCATCTTGCTCGAGTTTCGTCCTTCCATTTGCATTGCGCATTTTTGCACTTTGCATACACTTTCCATTTCTGTAGAGTTCCACAAAGATAATGATACTGCTGATGAACAGGAAGGCGACCACAAGTCCAATAAACATATAGAGGGCCACATTTTCGTGGTGCGTTTTTGCTTCGGATGAAAGCGGCGGGCTTCCACTCATGATACCTATGGCGTGTAAATCGTCTGTCAAGTTGTTTTCTTGCCGAGTTGAAACCATCACCGGATTATGCTCATCCGCAAGTGAGCTTGCCCGAATATGACATCACAATAACATCTGCTTCCTGTCGGCATCTAAAAAAAAAAAAAAAAAAAAAAAAAAAAAAAAACGGGAAGTAAATAAGGCCCTGTTTTCATGGAAGGAGGGTGACCCTCCCAGGAGGAACACCCTTCTCTATTCAAACTCCTTTCTCCGTTTACATGATAGGTAGGGTCACCCTAGGAATGAGGGTTACCCTATCTCCTTGCTAGGGTAACCCTCCCAGCAGGGACAACTTTTGGTCATGTGAACGCTCGAGGTTGGGTTACCCTCCCAGGTTACTATCTCAAATCTCGCGACCGCGCGATGCCTTTCAGACTCTTGGCGAGATAGCCCTAGGGATAGCGCTTGGCATCTAATGGTGGACTGTCTTCTGACTTTCCTAGCAGGGTCACCCTCCTTCAATGTAAACAAGTCCTAAGATTGCTACTTTACGGCTTGGAAAGTGAAAAATAATTCAATACATGAAAGCCAAGACCGCATGCACTTACGACTGAATCGAAATTAAACTTGGGCAAATGATGGCAAGTGCACACGAATTGCTAAAGCCTGCATGGTTTTCACAAGTGACAAAAACACAACAAGGACAGGACAACGCTATCCACTCTTTGATCAACCGGGCCCTGCTCGAAAGTAAAGAATGGTACGCGTGATTTCATTTGGCCGGTTTAGAAGAAAACTGTAGTGACTTATTATCAATAACTTAACCTCCGTAATGCATACAGCGCGCGACTGTAGGTCATGCATATATATAATGCCAGTTACCTTTAAATTTACGAGGATATAACTGTGGAATTTGAATATCAATATTCATCGCAAAAAAAAAAAAAAAAAAAAAGATTGCTTTTCAAAATCACTAATCTGATTAATTTGTACAAACATCAACGTCTACGGAATACTGCACGTATATGCGGGTGTACTGTAAATTTTTGCGAGGAAGTTTGGTTGCCAAGGTATCACAAGTATAGCCTTATCTTTATGGGCCAAGGCTAACATACATTTATAAAAAATCGTACAAACTAAAGATCGAGCTGAGCGCAAAACGACGCGATTTTTTTTTCCGATATAAGCTGCTTCCGAAGATACTAAAAGCATGCAGGCACTATCAATGGGCTAGTCTCAACGTAATGTGGATTCTAATCATGATTCTCCAAACGTTTGTCTCTTTGCCAAAGATATTCCGGACCACTATAATGCGTTTTATGAAAAGACGTTGACAGTGACTGCAGATATTACATGATCAATGCATGCTCCATCTTGCTTCCAACTCCTCGCGATTATGATCATATTATGTTATAATTAACAGCTCAGTTGTAGTTCAACATGAACGGCTTACTGGATGAGTAGGTCGACCACGTAGCTCACCCATATTTAACAAATACTGTTCGAAACTAAAGCATTAGTTAGAATGTGTCGCGTAAACTTTTAAAGTATTTGGCTGTATTATCTGGCTAATTCAATTCACAGTGACAGCAGCATTAGATTGCAGTGCTTGACTGATCATTTCTGTGTACACACATACACACATACATGGGCAGTGGTCAGTCTTTCGCTCACCCGTATCATTGGAAGGTCTGTTGGTTTACAAGGGTGTTCAACCATTCGCATCACTGCCTTTCCACTCGCCAATTTTTCCCCATAACTCTTGAATAAAGAGAAGGAAATACCATTTGCGCCCTTATTAATATTAAACGCGCCGCGCGCTGAATCGTGGGATTTGTGACAATAAAGAACCTGTCGGGGTACGGGTGGTGCAATTAACCTCTGCTTGTGTGTTCTCTTGCTTGACCCCATTGTTTTCTGGTCAGAAAGTTTTTACATTGTGTGGGAATCCCCCTTCTCCTCCAGTATTGTGTATAAACTTCTAAAACATTCAACGGCAAAACCCCCAGCCTGCACAACAGGAGCTTGGCTTGGATTTTTGGGTACGAAAGCGTCCAGGGAAACCCGGTCGCTGTTTCGAGCCAAGAGAAGCGATGCCAACTGATCGATACAGGACAAACACGCTTGCCAAATACACACAAAGGAGCTTGTTTCGCTGACTCGACCTTCTGCCGCGGACGGCCCTGGGAACGAGGTTGAGTGATTTGAGCGCCCACGATTATTATATGTAGCGGTAATTGTACTCAAGAGCATGCGTTGTACAATGGCTTTCCAAGATGGCGGCCAAACAGAATGATGTTTTTGTAAATATTGCGGTGTTTCGGTCGATCCTGACGCATTAATCTTACAGATTAGGTGGATTGAAGTCTGTGGTTTCGCTTTATTGGTAAAAATGTCGCTTGTGGCTTACGCAAGTAGCGACGAAGGAAGCGATGGCAGTGAAACAGAAGACAACGAAGTGTCTGCAAATTCAATGTCTCTTCAGTATGCGGATGCCAAAACCACACAGGAACAAGCAGAAGCCTCAGTGACTTCGACAGACGCAAAGATCACCAGCGTTGCAAAGTCTAGTTCTGGATTGAAGTTACCGGCCCCCAAATTTAGCGTGAAAGATCCCAGCCAAGATATAAAATCTTCCACAAAGTTTGAGAAGTTATCTTCAGTGCTTCCACCGCCAACTAAACCTACACGTGAATCGTCGATCTCAGCTCCAGCAGACACTTCTAAGACGGAGAGTGAACTAATATCGGCTGGAGTCGAGGTGGGTGACGACAGCGAAGAAATCCTGGCCATAGAGGATTATGCGCCGTTAAAGAAAAAGCCTAAGATGAGTAAGGATGAAGAGGAGAGACCGAGGTCTGTTGGCGGTTTGTTTTCGCTGCTGCCACCTCCGTGGAAATCTGGTATGAACGAGGCCAAGGGAAGCACAGGGAAGGATGCTGTTAAAGGAAAAAACAAGCAACCAGTGAAAATTGCTGTTCCGACAGCACCAAAGGTGAGTACTGTACAATAATTATTACACCTTGGTAATTATATCGCTCAGTGAACTCTCTCTAAGGGGGACACCTTCAGGACTAGATTTAGTGTCCGCCTTAGAGAGGTGCTGCCTTAGAGAGAGTACAGTTACAGCGAGACAAGTGAAAATAAGCATGGGCCAAATCTGCATGCTGTCCGCCTTAGAGAGGTGTCCGCTTAGAGAGAGTGGACTGTCCACTCGAAATCCCATACAAGCAGAGGATTGACCCTTTCACTCCCAGTTCAAAATGCAACTTCTCCCATCCTTTTAGAAAGAAGATGTTTGAGTGATGTAATAAGAGTTGATAGCTTAACCAATTTTCATCTAAGCAAGGTATCAAAAGCCAAGTTATCCTTACTATATGATATATCTCTGGTGAAAAACTGAAGGAGAAAATCGAAGTTGATCACTCTTGGGAGTGAAAGTTGGACAGTTTGCAATATTGTCATTGCATACAATAACTGTCTCTATTATACGACTTCTGATTGGTTAATTGAAATTATTACACAACTTCACATTTACGAGTGCAAATACGGGCCAAAATGAGTGCAAAGATAGGAGCGTATTGCACTCGTCAGGAACCAGATCAACTGGTTTATTAGCTTACGCGATCAATTTTTGCAAGCAAAGCTTACGAACGCATCATTTTTTGTTCCATTTTGCGCGCGGCTTCGTTTGTCGTATAATAAACAATTTATTACACAAAAAGTCATGCAATACAGCTGTATTTTTACTTGTCAGTTTTATTTTTTTCTCACCTGAAGCAGGCTCGAAAAAATAAAACCGACTCGTAAAAATACTCTGCCATATTGCACTCCTTCCCGTGTAATAACCTCTGTATACAAACAACAGCAGTTATTTATATTTTCCTTGTGTACAACATAATAATTAACACATAACAGGACTACATGCTGTCCAATTTGTAAATAATTGAATTAAAAAAATTCCTCTGACTGCCAAATTGCACAGTTTCAAGTTTTAGGAGTCCTCAGAATTTTTTTTATCCAATTATTTACAAATTGGACAGCATGTAGTCCTATTACAAATGCAAAGTGCACACAATCAATGCAATATTGTTGGTCATTTCTGAAATGCCTGTTGCCTGTTACAGTATGAGGCCCAGATTGTGTTTCTTTGGGAGAATCAAGGAATCAATGTGCAGTAGAGTATAAATAATATTATTTGGAAACATTACTAAAATGTTTATTGAAGAGATTTATAATAAGTAGCAAACAGATTTACAGACGTTGTAAACATTGAAGTTTAAAAAGTTGGGGCAAAATACACATGCACTGTACTGTAATGTACCAGCAACTAATAAGCAATATTATTGGATGAGGTTGAGCAAAATATAAGGATTTGCCATCATACCATAATCATAAAATACTCTAACCTGCCAATATTTTTTCCAAAAGCAACTACAATTTTAACTACAGCTGGCACAATACTATACATATGGTCATAGATAAATTGTTGTGTTCAATTTTATTTGATTCAGGCAGACTCTGATGAAGAAATGGACGATGAACCTGTTGTGCAGAAGCCAAGGCCTTCCAAGGTATTACAAGTCTATAGTTGCTAAACAAGATATTGAGTAACATATTTTGACTTCACCACATTCTAAATCCCTGCAGTAAATAGAGGCTGACTTTCATGTAGACAATCAACCTTATTGTAAAATACATTTCATAATGTACTACAGTGTCTATGCTAGTGATAAAAGTGGCATAATATGTGCCAAATGGGCAAGCAATAGTAATACAACTGTGTTCAAAATGGCATATGTGTGTATGTTAAAAAACATTTTATTAATAACAATTAAGGTAACTGCCAAATTTTTTTTTGTTAATATCCTGATAAAGCATTGATTATTCAGGACATTAACAAAAGAAATTTGGCAGCTACCCTATGTTCAGTACCCTATGTTCAGTCATGATTCACTGGCCCAGATCACTGTTCTGAGCTACAAATGTATTTGTTGGAAAAACCTACTAGCCTAACAAGTGAACACAGCTTTCACACCTGTGCTGTGTTTCCATAAAATGATGGTGTACAGCGCCTTTTAGATTAATAATGTCGAAAGTAATCGTTTTAAGATTAGTCATCCAATTACTGCATTTCTGGCCAATCAGGAACAGAGTAAAGTAAAACATTATTGTGATCTTCTCATGGTGTTGATGTTTTGTTGCACTTCTGATTGGCCTCTTAAAACCAAACACAAATTACTTTTGCTTCTGATTGGTTGAAACTGTTTCTTATACAGACCCTGTGATTTGTGGTGCACAGTGATTGGCCTCTTAAAACCAAACACAAATTACTTTTTGCTTCTTATTGGTTGAAACTGTTTCTTATACAGACCCTGTGATTTGTGGTGCACAGTACAGTAGAATCCTAATAACTTGAACAAAAAGTTGTTTCCCTATGTTTCATTAACACTGCAGTTTTACCCCCAATGAACTTGAACTCCCAATAACTTGAAGCAATTTTTGTTTCCATTGGAGGTTCGAGTTGTCAGTGTATAATAAATACTTTTGCTTTGGTTTGGACAGTCATCCCAAAACCATTCCATTACATTGTACTGTATGTGGCATTTGTATAGATTTTTTTATTACTTTTGATGCAGGGTGGCTCTGTATTATCCACTCTTCTACCAAAACCAAAGTACAGCGTGACAGTAAAGGCTGACAACCAGAACAGACCTTCAGTGAAGCTGACAAACCGCCCACTCATACCATACACGTTAACAAAGAAAACCACCAACACAAAAGAAACCAAGACATCAAAACTGAACCAGGAGGAAGAGGAACATGTGAGTGACGAGGATGAGCCGGTTAGCTTCTTTACATTTCACGAAAAAGCCAAAGAAACAGCGAAAGAGAGCAACACGGAGGCAAAACCAGTTGACCGTGAAGTACACAAACATGAGAGTTTACCAAGGACTACTCTGCCTAGGACTCTTCAATCAGCAGCTGAACCTGCTCCATCTTCAAGTTCTGGCCTTCAAGGATCACACAACAGAACATTGCCCACTGGATTAGTGGAATCCGCACCACAACCCTCTAGTGCTGCTCCTGATTGCCCTGGTGTCAGTAGTTCTAGTGACTCGCTTGATGCACAGACATACTATTATGGTCAACAAGGTGTCCAGGAACAGCAGTATGAGGTGTCCAGCAGTGGACAGTATGCGGTGAGTGTCCATTTAGACATTTTACAGTGTGCTGACAACCAAGGCCTATCCTGTTTCCTGCATTGATGAATCTTATTTCCCAGAAATTTGCATCAATCCCTTAGTGTAGGATTGAGTTTAAGAACTTGTTCTTTACTGATTATAGTTGATGGACATAAAATAACTCGAAAAATGTGTCATTTAGGCCCAGGTTGTTTGACAAAAAACAGCCTGGCCTCCAGACCATTGGGCTGAATCTGACGCCTGAAAATTTCTTTCATATTTTTTAACAAAAGATCAGTTTAAAGTATTGTTTTTAATGCAATTACTTGCTTTACCAGCTTACAATAAAAAATGTTAAATATATTAACTATTTTGGGCTACATTTGTTTGGACCAATAATTTTTTGAAAGCAATAATAATTATTGCAAATGCCCAACTAAAGCTGCAATCACTTGATCAACTGTGAACTGAAAACTGCAAATGACAACTTTATCAATCAATCAAATGCAACTTTATTTATAGGGTAACACTAAGTAATGTAAAAAAATGTAGTGAGAAGCACTACATGTAAAAAGCCCATGGCCTTCATACAAATGTTGTAAGAATTCTTACTAAAAATTCTGATAATTCTACATATACATAGCTTTGCAAATTAAAGGAAAACTAAAAAAAGTGTTGGGTGGCGTTTGACTAAGTTGACTTGAGTAACACTGTTCTCACTTCCTTATCTTATAACTCTAATATAAATGTTTCTTTTTTCATTTTAGAGTTACCCAACCTATGAACAGAGTGGCTACTCTGTCACTACATCATACTACAACACGACAGATTATGCACAAAACTACCCCACGGCTGATGTAGAGGATCAGACAGCCAATCAACAGGAGGCAATAGATGCACAGAAGGTATGGTAGTCACAGTTACATTTTGTAATAAATTTAACAATACGGTTGAAACTCCCATAAGCGGACACCCTTAGGAAGCAGCAAAAGTGTCCTTAACTGGAGATGTCCACTTATGAGAATGTGTAAATATAGAGTTTAACTGAGCTAGAGTTTAAACAGGGTTTCGTACAGGCGTCTGTAAGTAGAGCTGTCTGCTTACAAGTGTCCGCTCAGAGAGCTTCGGCAGTTTTAACCCTTTCACTCCCAAGAGTGATTAACTTTAATTTTCTCCTTCAATTTCTCACCATTATATCATTACAGTATGGAGAAGCTTTTGATAGCTTGCTCAGATGACAGCTGATTGAAGTGTTAATTCTCCCCGTATCTCTCACACATTTTCTTCTTGAATGGGTTGGGAGAATCTGCACTTTGAACTTGGGAGTAAAAGAGTTAAGGTGGTGTTACACTGGTCGATTTGCAACGACGATTTGCAACGATACGATGTTGCACTAAAAATCGTTCAGGTGTAACACCCCATTGCGAACGATTTTTCGCGATGTTTGCAGTGCTGCAACGCGCTGCAAGTTTTTGAAAGCGATTCAAAAACTTGCAACACCGCTGCGTGAATTTGAAGCGAATCGGCGTTGCAAATCGTCGTTGCAAATCGACCAGTGTAACACCAGCTTTAAACAACCAGACTCCATAAATCAAAAAAAAGAAAAAGAAAGAAGTTTAGACTTAGATTTGCCACCCAACCATACATGTACTTTTTTTTTGTAATTTTGAAAAGGTCGTTTCTCAAAAATTATATAATACATAACTTTCAATTTTCGTCGATATTTTTTTCGATTATAGAATGTATTTTTTAACTTGAGATTTTATTTATACTAATGAGGGAAAAATGTAAAACGAAGAGGCTGAGCGGTTGGTTTGAGGAGGATTGTAGAAAACACTCTGTGATTGCTACGCTTCGGGTTAAGTCACAACGAGGTTGGGAACAAGAGGCCAATCAGGAACAAAACCAAAACACGGCGATTGGCATTTCGACGCACTGCTGATTAATGGTTTGTTTTTTTCAAATTCAATCGCAATTTGCCTTTGGCTTGTATTTGTAGAGCCTTGGCTTGTATTTGGTTAAAAACATTTTGTTTCAGTCTTATAATTGGCGCAGAAATTCCAGTAGAAGGAGTACAACATTTCCTTTCGTTAATTTTCATTTGCCATGAAATCTGCACCGGAAGTAAAGAGATATCACTTTCACGCGCCTCTCCGATTGGTTAGAATTTCACCGGAAGTTAATTCTTTTTTTCGTTCGAATCAGTTCAATTGCGCGGCGCGCGCGAATCGCTGACGTCATAAACGCAACTTCCAGTTTCGTACACTTTTGCGAATCTTGATCGAGAGAAGTTGTGAAAGAATTCGCTGCGTTAAAAAGTGCTTCAGTTGGAGAAAAATGGGAAGCTCTTGCTCTTTAATTGGCTGCACCAGTTTAAAAAGTACACCGGTCATGTCGATAGCTAAGCCTGACCCAGATGTGGAAGCAAACAAGCAAAAACAACGGGTACAGAACACAGTACAGCGCTCCGAGGCGCCGATGCTTGTCCCAGGCCAACTGCGTCGTGATGAGTCTGTTAGCAAGCCGCGTCGGATTAATGTGCAGCCCCGGCCTGACTCAGCGGAAGAGCGGAGGGCCTATATTTCACTGGAAAAAGAGCGTCAACGCGTTATGGCCATGGATACTCAGTTGCGCTGTTCCAACGATGTTGATGATATCGAGAGTCGGTTCTCCAGAATTTATCGCGAGACGTCGCCCCATCGGCCAAATCTCGGGCGAAAAATCGAGGGAATTCCGACTGACGTGCGTGGATCAGTTCCAAGACGGATGAAGTGGAAGGAGCTGTACGTGAATGTCATGAAACCTCAGGAGCAGATCATGTCCATTTATAGCACCACTGCTGCAAAGTGCGCAAATCCCAACCCAAGGGGGGTCCTGAACGTTAGCCCCGCCGCCCCGGACGATTTGGCGGAGCGAGTTGAAGTCCGTACACCGCTCGCACAGAGAGCAGAGAGATTGAAAGCAATGAGAGCGCGACTCAAACAGAAGCTGAGGAAGCCGAGACTGAGGAAGAAGGACTCTACACGACGGCCGACTCGTGGAGACTGGGACATAATGAGTGTGATCTCGATCAGTGATGAAGACGATGAGGCGGAGGTGATCCTGTACAGCAAAGACCACGATTGCGAAGAATTCTCGTCGGATGAAAATGGTGATCAAGAGAGTGGACGCGAATCTGAAGCTGTTTCATTGTGCCAGGGAGCCCACAGCTTGAGCGCAGAGGACAAGAAACCCCAGAGTCGCGCCGCATACACCCCAGAGTCTTACACAGGTGCGCGAAGGAGCTGCACTCCAACCAGGAAAACGTCGCGCGCTTTGTTTTCTGCCGAGCCGATCAACAACATCTGCAGGAAGACATCAAGCGACGACGTCGAGGAAGTGATTGTTCTTCCTGAGAAAGTCGCGAAGCCCGCAAGACGGAGGAGGGGTAACGTCTTAAGAGATGCGTTTTTTAGATTGAGCAAAACGTCTTCACGGGTCCATCCCCTGGTCGTTGTGGAACAGCCTTCAACTGGAGGCGCCGGGGCTGAGAGGAGCAACAGCGGTGATTCATCTAAGGACCGTACAGCCCCGAGCACCCCAGCCGCTGAGTGCCAAACCAAGCCTTATCGTGTTATCAACGTGGCGCCTTCTGCTGCTGAAAGAAACTTTACGGAGGAGCCTTCTCGTGTAGCCCGGGTTCCTCCTCGTTTCAGCTGGAGTCCAGAACAGCTTTTTGCTCCTCGATTTAATGCATTCGAAAAATCTTCGAAGGAGTTCTGAATTGGTAAAAGACTACACGAACTTCTTTGAACTTTGTATTGTTTTTAGTTGATAAAGTAGAAATCTTGAGTTTATTGTTAATTTACCATTTATTGGCGCTAATTAGCTTAGTCGTTAAAAACAGATAATTAATTTTGGTGATTTTGCAAGGCTCTTGGATATTGAAAATGTTGGGGACTTTTTAGCTGCTATACTAGAACGTTATTGAAGAGTTTTAACAATTTCTAATCGTCTATTACTATGGCGAGAACAAGACAGATCGGGCAATGTGAAACGCAACACAGCCCTAAAGGAGTGGTAGAAAGTTTGTGAGTCATTATTTTTATCACTCAGAGGAAGTGTAACAAGAAAACGATAGAGGAAAGATGTGTGGCTAACTTCACACAAACACTTTCGGTGCGTGAAATAATGGATAGAGACGGTGGAAGGTGGTTCGAATTCTTCCATGACAGCATAAAGTCTCTTAAAGCCTCTTTTGTCTTTAAAGTGTAGATATGTTGTTAAACATGGTTTGTCCTATGCTGAAGGCGTTTTCTCAATGATGAATAGAATATGACGCCCGCCCAGTCAAAATCCATTGACCTCGATTATTGTATCTGAGACGTAACTTCTGATAAGATAACTTCAATTTATTTGCCTCAATATTTAATCTGTATTTCACTGTATATTTGTGCTGAATGAGTGGTAAATAAAGCAGCGAAACCCCAATAGACTGCACAGTTAATCGTGTCTTTACTAAATTAAACATCGTATCTGAATATCCCTCGTCTCCTATCCAGTAACCTGTGAGGAGCTTGACATCGTTGTCCTCCAGGTCAACAAAATAACATCATTTGTGACAGAAACTGCAAAGGGACAGGGTTGAAATGTATGCAAAAGGACTTGTAGTGGGTTGACCGTGGAAGTTTCTGCAGTGCTCTGTGTACATCATCTGACAAAGCGTTTCTTGTGCTCCGATCCTTGTTTGTTTATTTGTTTGTTTGTTTTCAAGTTGAAGAGGTTACAGGGAAGAAAGAACCGGGGCGAGCAAATCCACATTGTGGACATTAATGCCGCTGACCAGATTGGCGACACGTCGGGCATAGCGATCAGACAGAGAAGTGAAGAGAATGTCCACAGGCCCTCCAAGGTAGGACAGCAGGCTCACATCTTGTTTACTTATAAACAGGGGTTAGAATAGAATTTCGAAGTGACGACGTCACAGCTTGTTTACCTTTACTTGACAGTTAGAATTCGCTCATTGCACGGTGCTGACATCTTGGATTCAAAGCGAGGCGAACCTGGCACGAAATTCGCCTGACGTGAAACAAGAGTTTCCTATCGCTCTAAGCCACCGAGGCGCCTACGGAGGAGATGCACATGTTTCACTTTAGGAGTTATAAGCACAAACTTTCACAGTAACCTCAGTTATGCCATGACAGCCTCGTTTTGAAGCTCGTGCCAGTTCCCGTGCAAGGAGCCCACAGAGTTTCGAAGTGATGACGTCACAACAAATATATTTCTGAGAAGTTTCCTTTTCTCTTCATTTTAGAAAAAGGGTGACATGCCAAGCTCCCAGCAAAGAAGAAAACACCAAATCACTTATCTGGCCTTCCAGGTAAATATATTATTTACTCGTTTTTTGCTTGTGACGTCACAAGCTATAAAATGCAGCGATTTTTTTTTTTTTTTTATTTTTCTGGGTTAGAGATCTGCATGCGATGATTGGTTGATATTATCATGTGATTTGTGATGACGTTGCGATCACGTGACTTGTCGAGCAAGCAGTTTCGCCATTTTGAAGACAGCAAGATGTGGGAGGTGGACTTGTGTGTTGCTTGCCTGAGTTGGCTCTGTGGATTATTTTATGGACCGCTCATCTTACTTACAAACGCATACGCCAGCTGCGGTAGACCCATACTAAATTTCATTGAGCGGTTTTGGCTTGGGTCGGTCCGTTCAGCCTCAAAAGCCATATTGAAAGCCATGAAAGCAAATGCAATGAACTTATCAATGAACTGCATAACTATGCACAACTGTACAGAAATGTACGAAGAATCTGATATCCAGAACCTGGAGAACTTGAAGGAACAAGCTGAACGAAGGCGCTCGAGATACAAAGACGAGAACCTGTGTAAAGACGGCGATTCTTGACAAGCGCTTGATAGCGGATTATATGGAACTGTTTAGTATGAGGGTGAACTTGAAGGTAATTTGTATTCTTTTACTTTGTATTATTCTTGCTGATACAAGTAAAGCGTCAGAAAATCTGACTTTTGTTTGGAATCAAAATTTCACTCTGCGTGCATTTATGTTGTTGTTGCGACATTTTGGCTCGGTGCCATGAAGGTCAAACAATCAGTGGAACAGATGGCGTTATTATTTGAAAATTGGGAAATGGCTGAGGAAAAAGTGACCGTTGGTAGATCTTGCTTCGCTCAGTTTTATTGTATTCCCACAAATGTTTATGTGAAAGAAAACCGAAGTCCTCCAAGACGAAGTCGTGAGCCAAGCCACGTACCATTGAATTACCTTTCACGCATTTTGAACAAGAGTAGAAAAGCAGGCGACTAATACAAGAATACATTTCAAAGAATGTCCCAAAGTCGTCAAAAGTTCATGATTATACCCGAGCTTACGTACTTCACAATGCTAATGCGTTCCGTGAACGTGCATGTAAACAACATGGAAACAATAAAAAAGCCACAGATGGAAATGGAAAGAGAAAATTAGGATCACTAAACCATCGCTGCGAGAAAGCTAGAAGCTCAAAAAGAAGATTGCCAAAAGTAACCGAGGTGCTAAGATACGTTTGTATTTTAAAATGTGTTAAAACACAGGCATTGCAAGATCAGACGTATTCAGAGATCAAAATCACAGAACCAAGTACAATGGGTTTTCTCTGTCAAGGGATATAGAAAAAAATTCCGGTCCTTCAGTTGTTGATCCAAACAAAACGATCATCGCGGAAGCCATACTTTAAGAGCGATTTTGGCTTGCATTGTTTTTAAGCGTCGGAAGACTTGAAAATAGCCGTACACAAATGCTTGATGTGTTACCAGCGGGACCCCCGTAAAGTACGAAGGGTTGTGTTTTGCAAATGCTCGATTAAAGATACCGCTTCAACCAATGTATCTGTGTTCTGAGCAATATTTGTGTGAAAGAACATCGAATAAGTAGTAGAAGACGTGTCGAAACTTGATAGAACTTGAACTTTTTCCTGCGGGCAGAGCGTCTCCCTTTGTCGGAAACTCTGCGGCTTTGTGTAACGCGCGGCGTATACGAACAGTCGGCGTTTAACTTCGTTTTGCGTGCAGTAAAGGTTCTTTGTTTATTGTCTGAGGATATTGAATTACTAATAGGATTGAGGCAAATATCACGCGAGATTAAGATACAAGATCTGTCAATGAAATGTCACGAGCATAATATCATAGAACGGGGAATCACGAATCATCAGCTACTTAGCTTTCACTCACGCCGCTTTAACAAAAGCAGGAAAGACCGGCAGGCGATTACATCGAGAATATTTGTCACTGAATACCTCGACGTCTTCAAGGTTGATATCCAACTATCCGAGCCGTAATTGTTCGCTCCACAAGTCCGTGATGCACGCCTTTGTTGTCACGGTATTCAAACGTCTGCAGCTTCCGATAGAGATTAATTTCGTATCGACCCAGCATTTTGCGTTAAAGCTTAATGCATAGCAGTCTTGAACATATTAGTGATCAGACTTGTACATGTAGGATGCGTAACGTCTGAGATGGCTTTTTCATACGAAGTAATTTCATCATGGGAAGTGTCATGTTTTAGGCCCCGTCCACACTACGCCGGATAAATTTGAAAACGCAACTTTATTCTTACGGTTAGGAAAACGCTCTTCAAAGTGGATAAATTTGAAAACGACGGCTTTGCGTTTTGGTGTGGACGAAAAACATTTTGAAAACGGAACTTTTCGAAAACCCTGACTCACGTGGTCACGTCAAGTGGTTTCAAAGATTGTCAGGGACGTTTGTAGAGCAATAACAATACATTTGGGCCCGGAAACATTTTATCCGTTTTCCAGTGTGGACGGAAAACATTTCTTGCGTTTTCAGAGTGAAAGTTGCGTTTTCAAATTTATCCGGCGTAGTGTGGACGGGGCCTTAATGTGCTACAGCTACTTGAACATGATGCACACGCTGGGAAGATGAGATAAGGCTATTACGCCGTCTTACAGCTACTTAAGATGTCGGGTATTCCCCAGTCAATCCCATTACAAAATGACAACACAGTTCCTCCACAAAACATGTCAGCTTGAAAATTCACTCAACAAGGTTGCCAGGTTGTATAGAAAGCGTCACACAAGTACTGTCACGTGCATCGGAAAGCAATGAAAACTGGGTTGTTGCAAACGAAGAATATTCCTACGGGGCCTTCGATAATTGTTTTCTCTCAATTATTATAATACACTTTTTCGTGAATATCTGTTTGACCAAAATTAGAAGAAAAGAGGGCAAGAAAAATAAAGGGAGCTCTTGGATCCGTCATTTGCAAAAACTGACTCGGCTATAATATCTTTTGCATATAAACGCACGACAAAAGTTCCTCTCCCGGGACCCCGCGTGTCTCTATTCATTGTACTAATGACGTCACAAGCGCACTGGCCACGGGCCTGTCTTGTCTAATCTTATATAACACTTAGGGCGCAACACTCCGTCCTCATTTCCAGGTTCTTTTCCCTGCCTTGTCCAAAGAGCGTGGGAACGAGGGACCGCATTGCGTCGCGCAAAGGATTATGGTTATTCTGTCTTAATTTCCCAGAAATCACCGGGACCCGAGTATCCGATCACGTGTTTGTCTTGGGTCACGTGGTGCACCGTGTATTAATCGTGCACTGCATTTCTGGTGTTCGTTTTGTAGGCCAAAGAACGAGAGCACGAGCTTCGTCAGCAGTGGGCGACCAACAGTCAGACAAGACGACAGACACAGTCAAAGTACGGATTTTGAGACCATCACTTTTGTACGCTTAATGTATTTTGAATCTTGCCAAATAAATGGGAAGTATCTGCATCAACTAGTTTTATGACTAAGGTTACAGACCTTACGCATGACTCAATATGTTACACGTCAACGTGAAGTCAAGTTTGCGTCAGTTATGCCGCGGAAAACACTTGAAACTGGGCTCGGCTTTTGTATCCAGCAACTTTTAGGTAGAAACTGTAAACATTCCAAAAAAGAACGTCAACATTACTCAAGCGAAAAGCTAAGGACATGTGAAGGCATCTAGTATAGTTTGCAATAGTTGCTGTCATTTTAAATAGGGTCTCCGAAATGATGACTTAAGAGTTTTTATGACAAGCACGCTTGAACTGACAAAAATTTGCAAGAAGTTGTTTACAAGTTGTTTAGTCAATTCTACTGAATTATATTGCTGTGAATGGCTGAAAATGTTACTTTGTAATCTCTGTGTTAGTTTCTTTAAAGCCATGCGATACCAGCTTTGTACACAAACATGCACGACGTCCAGAACACGGTCGTTCAACTGTGTTTTAAAAGCGATTTCGGGACAGTTCCATGGCTGAAAATGTTACTGACGTAAACAGCCAACGCCTAAGAAACCACGGAATGGAACCAATCTTCCGCTCTTCACTCAATAACGGATCTTTAGGAACCATTTGCGGTAGAAATAAGCTGTTGTTGAATCAGTATCTACTTTAAAGTAATGGAGGCCACTTTAAAGCTGCTAAGATGGGTTAGAACTATGAAACCAATACTGAATGATTTCGTTCTAATAACATACGATATGGCCAGGGATTCATATAGACGTAATGGCCAACAGAGTCTATTAATCATGTTAAAGCTTAGAATCAGGACAAATGTGGAAATAACGTTTGCGTCAGTTATGCCGCGGAAAACACTTGAAACTGGGTTCGGCTTTTGTATCCAGCACCTTTTAGGTAGAAACTGTAAACATTCCAAAAAAGAACGTCAACATTACTCAAGCGAAAAGCTAAGGACATGTGAAGGCATCTAGTATAGTTTGCAATAGTTGCTGTCATTTTAAATAGGGTCTCCGAAATGATAACTTGAGAGTTTTTATGACAAGCACGCTTGAACTGACAAAAATTTGCAAGAAGTTGTTTACAAGTTGTTTAGTCAATTCTACTGAATTATATTGTCTACCTTTTAAGCGCCTGAGCCACACCTTAGCAGCAATTGACTGTAAAAATAAACTTATTGATTCCTTATATTGTCCACCGCATGACTCTGCTATGATTCATAACAGGAAGTTATTCAAGACAATATTTGCCGTGTTATCTTAAAAGAACAGCAAAACTAATGGCCAGCTTTCCAACGGAAGCTTTTTAATGTAAACAGTTCCAATATCCGATGGCACTTTCATTCTCAGCACGACGGCACAAAACTGAATATTATCAAGAGTACTGCATTGCAGCTGGGCTCATGCATTGCTATGACGAAAAGCTAAAGCTCGACGTCAGCCGACAGACTCTTCATGGGATTCAGCAAATCCACATCAACCTTTAACAGTCTTGATACATTCTGCGTTTCACGGTACACCGATCAAAACTGAGTTATCAGAGGGACTAGAATTCAAGTTTGTAATCTCTGTGTTAGTTTCTTTAAAGCCATGCGATACCAGCTTTGTACACATGCACGACGTCCAGAACACGGTCGTTCGACTGTGTTTTAAAAGCGATTTCGGAACAGTTCCATGGCTGAAAATGTTACTGACGTAAACAGCCAACGCCTAAGAAACCACGGAATGGAACCAATCTTCCGCTCTTCACTCAATAACGGATCTTTAGGAACTATTTGCGGTAGAAATAAGCTGTTGCTGAATCAGTATCTACTTTAAAGTAATGGAGGCCACTTTAAAGCTGCTAAGATGGGTCAGAACTATGAAACCAATACTGAATGATTTCGTTCTAATAACATACGATATGGCCAGGGATTTTTATAGACGTAATGACCAACAGAGTCATTTAGTAATGTTAAAGCTTAAAATCAGGACAAATGTGGAAATAACAAGAGCACAATACTAGGAAAGTATAAACTACTTGGTTCTCACCTTACGCGAAAACAATGATACTGTCTCCGTTTTTAGTAGAAATTACTTAGTTAAATAAACAGTATTTTTGCTTGTCCAGTACTATTATGTCTGGCTGATGCTTTACAACACTGGCCAGGGTGGCCGGATCGTGAGAAAAAAACAACAATTTATTTGCACATTTGTATCAGTTCACTTGCCAAACCGAATTTATATCCTCGGCACCCCTCCCCTCAGCCAAAATTTAAAATGAGCGCCCCCCTCCCCTTGTTGTTTTTGCACAAGCGGTGAATTAACAGCATCAAAAATTGATGTGACGTTCTGTGAACACGTTGTACACGTTTGGCGAACTAACTAAACGAAAATAATTACAAAGTGCGATCGCTATTAGAACAGTGTATGAACGTTTTGTTGTTGTAGTTGTGGGCAAACGTTACGCATTACAGAATACATCTGACCAAGATTGGAAGCAATTAACAAGCGCCACTGTACAAGTGTTTGTACAGTAAATTTGTAAACCAAGTACAAATGCAGGCGCAGGAGAATGAAAGCACTTCCGCTTACCCAGGTGCACGTTAACTTCCGGGTCTCGTTCCCAGGCTCTACCTGGAGGTAGGGAAAAGAGCCTGGGAACAGGATGAGTGCCCGATGAATAACGTTCAGCGGTTTACCTCTTGAAGAAGAACAAACATGGCGGTTGGAGTTGAAGTGTTTTCTTATGGTTTCGTGGCGTTAAAGGCTTTTTACGTTTGAAGATTTCTGAACACAAAGCTCGATCAGCCTTGCAGAACAGAGTTTGCCTATTTGTGCCGAGGAAGCATGGAAAAGACAATAACGATGTCGAAACCAGAGGAATTTCTATCAAATTAAGTGCGGGTGAGTGTTTTGATTTCCTATTCTTCTTCAACTTCTAAAGTATTACGTTCGGCCTTTCCACTGCTATGTTTTCTCTGTCAAATTTAAACTTAAATGAAAAGAAAACTACACCTCGGAGTTAACACCAGACAAGACCAGCGTCACTTTTATTATTTGCGTCATATAATGTACGGTAAAATTGTTCGACAGCGATCTCTCCGTCCCTAATTCACCAAAATCCAAAGCAGTCAGCTCACAAGTAACACTGACAAGTACAACCATGCATATCGTCATAGCATTAACTGATACTGTTTTCTACTCAATGCTTCTTGGAAGTTTTCTCCCAGTTATTCTATTATTGCTATAATTAATAATTATGCATGACTCTGCCGATCAGCGTACAATAATATTTAACAAATCCATGGAATAAAACAGACACTTCCGCTCGACTTTAATCGTTCCATTGCTTGCCCTAGTCGCAGCACGGCAGCAGATATGCTTGTGATTGCTAAATTGTGATAGGGTCTTAGTTTCACGAAATCAAAGTGGATTTTACGAAAACTAAGATCCCCTGTTTAAACACACATGGAATCAAACACAGACACCTCTGCTCGACTTTATTCATTCTATCGATCTCCCCAGCTGCTGCACAGCAGCTAATATGCTTGTTATGGCTAAATTGTGAAAACGAAGCAGATTTTATGAAAACTAAGACCCTCATGTAAACAAATGTACCATCAAGCAAACACTTGCACATGCAAGGTAACAGAACACAGCGTGGGCTTCTATAAGCAGTCTCACGAGAGTTTTGGGTGGGTCTTAGTTTTTGGGTCTTAGGTCTTAGGTCTTCATTTTCACGGGTCTTAGTTTTTGTAACAACCTATGAAATCATTTGATCTGTGCCATTCTGTTGACTTATCTGATCACATTCCACATGAAATAGTCAGTAAATAATCAGTTTTCAATGTTATACGGTCAATCTATCAAAGCCCTTTCACTCCCAAGAGTGATCAACTTCATGAAATAATTCAGTGATCATTTTCCTAATTATGTTGCCAATGTCTTTTCAGGTTGCGCAGCTTAGATTTACATATGGTCCGGTTCGATATTGAACATCGAGACGACGTTCGACTGAGAGTTGAGAGTGGTATTCTGCCTTGTTGTACCACAACGAGCGGCTGCTGTCGTCTCTAAATTGCTGTTTCATGCAGTACGGATCTCTGCCCACGATAAGTAAGAAGATAAACGACGCAAAGTCTCATTCTAAGCAAGAAACGCATCTCCTTCTCCAGAGGCAATTTGGTTCAAGATGAATTGACATCGCAATAAATCATTGCTCTCTGCTCTCTACAGAACGCCTTTAGAACCCGGAGACAATTTGCTCATGACATGTTGAATCCGCTACGGACAACATACCGAACAAAAAGTAGCGTATATTCAAAACGACACGAGCAGGCCGAAGGATTTGATGGTGTGCAGGACAACATTATTAAGATATAAGATGATACTGCGTGGCCTTCACTATAAAAGGACATCAGAGGAAACCCTTTATTGCTATTCACTTGAAATTACAGTTTTCACTTTTTGGCCAAAATCGGCAAAAAACCCTGTGCTATAGCCTTAGTATTTTGTCAAAATTCCAACATTTTTCGACCATCTCAGAATCGCATGAAACTTTCAGGAAACATTGCCCGGACCATGCCGACAAAGTTTGCATAGTTTTTGTAAACTTTTAGCCCGCGCCTCGTGAGCAATTAGAGCAAATTAGAGCAAATGACGCACTAATTAATTCATCACACCTTTCGAGGAAAGGAGTCAGTTTAATCTGCTATATTTCGCCAACGGATAAAGATAGATAAGGCAACCGTATTGCTAAAAGTCTTCTTATAGTCCAAGGAAGGTTTCCTGAAAGTTTCAAGAGTTTTCACTTTTTGGCCAAAATCGGCAAAAAACCCTGTGCTATAGCCTTAGTATTGTGTCAAAATTCCAACATTTTTCGACCATCTCAGAATCGCATGAAACTTTCAGGAAACATTGCCGGGACCATGCCGACAAAGTTTGCATAGTTTTTGTAAACTTTTAGCCCGCGCCTCGTGAGAAATTACAGCAAATTAGAGCAAATGACGCACTAATTAATTCATCACACCTTTCGAGGAAAGGAGCCAGTTTAATCTGTTATATCTCGCCAACGGATGAAGATAGATAAGGCAAATGTATTGCTAAAAGTCTTCTTATAGTCCAAGGAAGGTTTCCTGAAAGTTTCAAGAGTTTTCACTTTTTGGCCAAAATCGGCAAAAAACCCTGTGCTATAGCCTTAGTATTTTGTCAAAATTCCAACATTTTTCGACCATCTCAGAATCGCATGAAACTTTCAGGAAACATTGCCGGGACCATGCCGACAAAGTTTGCATAGTTTTTGTAAACTTTTAGCCCGCGCCTCGTGAGCAATTAGAACAAATTAGAGCAAATGACGCACTAATTAATTCATCACACCTTTCGAGGAAAGGAGCCAGTTTAATCTGCTATATCTCGCCAACGGATGAAGATAGATAAGGCAAATGTATTGCTAAAGGTCTTCTTATAGTCCAAGGAAGGTTTCCTAAAAGTTTCAAGAGTTTTCACTTTTTGGCCAAAATCGGCAAAAAACCCTGTGCTATAGCCTTAGTATTTTGTCAAAATTCCAACATTTTTCGACCATCTCAGAATCGCATGAAACTTTCAGGAAACATTGCCGGGACCATGCCGACAAAGTTTGCATAGTTTTTGTAAACTTTCAGCCCGCGCCTCGTGAGAAATTACAGCAAATTAGAGCAAATGACGCACTAATTAATTCATCACACCTTTCGAGGAAAGGAGTCAGTTTAATCTGCTATATCTCGCCAACGGATGAAGATAGATAAGGCAAATGTATTGCTAAAAGTCTTCTTATAGTCCAAGGAAGGTTTCCTGAAAGTTTCAAGAGTTTTCACTTTTTGGCCAAAATCGGCAAAAAACCCTGTGCTATAGCCTTAGTATTGTGTCAAAATTCCAACATTTTTCGACCATCTCAGAATCGCATGAAACTTTCAGGAAACATTGCTGGGACTATGCCGACAAAGTTTCATTGTTTTTGTAAACTTTTAGCCCGCGCCTCGTGAGGAATTAGAGCAAATTAGAGCAAATGACGCACTAATTAATTCATCACACCTTTCGAGGAAAGGAGTCAGTTTAATCTGGTATATCTCGCCAACGGATGAAGATAGATAAGGCAAATGTATTGCTAAAGGTCTTCTTATAGTCCAAGGAAGGTTTCCTGAAAGTTTCAAGAGTTTTCACTTTTTGGCCAAAATCGGCAAAAAACCCTGTGCTATAGCCTTAGTATTTTGTCAAAATTCCAACATTTTTCGACCATCTCAGAATCGCATGAAACTTTCAGGAAACATTGCCGGGACCATGCCGACAAAGTTTACATAGTTTTTGTAAACTTTTAGCCCGCGCCTCGTGAGAAATTACAGCAAATTAGTGCAAATGACGCACTAATTAATTCATCACACCTTTCGAGGAAAGGAGCCAGTTTAATCTGCTATATCTCGCCAACGGATGAAGATAGATAAGGCAAATGTATCGCTAAAAGTCTTCTTATAGTCCAAGGAAGGTTTCCTGAAAGTTTCAAGAGTTTTCACTTTTTGGCCAAAATCGGCAAAAAACCCTGTGCTATAGCCTTAGTATTTTGTCAAAACTCCAACATTTTTCGACCATCTCAGAATCGCATGAAACTTTCAGGAAACATTGCCGGGACTTTGCCGACAAAGTTTGCATAGTTTTTGTGAACTTTTAGCCCGCGCCTCGTGAGGAATTACAGCAAATTAGAGCAAATGACGCACTAATTAATTCAACACACCTTTCGAGGAAAGGAGCCAGTTTAATCTGCTATATCTCGCCAACGGATGAAGATAGATAAGGCAAATGTATTGCTAAAAGTCTTCTTATAGTCCAAGGAAGGTTTCCTGAAAGTTTCAAGAGTTTTCATTTTTTGGCCAAAATCGGCAAAAAACCCTGTGCTATAGCCTTAGTATTGTGTCAAAATTCCAACATTTTTCGACCATCTCAGAATCGCATGAAACTTTCAGGAAACATTGCCGGGACTTTGCCGACAAAGTTTGCATAGTTTTTGTGAACTTTTAGCCCGCGCCTCGTGAGGAATTACAGCAAATTAGAGCAAATGACGCACTAATTAATTCAACACACCTTTCGAGGAAAGGAGCCAGTTTAATTTGCTATATCTCGCCAACGGATGAAGATAGATAAGGCAAATGTATTGCTAAAAGTCTTCTTATAGTCCTAGGAAGGTTTCCTGAAAGTTTCAAGAGTTTTCATTTTTTGGCCAAAATCGGCAAAAAACCCTGTGCTATAGCCTTAGTATTGTGTCAAAATTCCAACATTTTTCGACCATCTAAGAATCGCATGAAACTTTCAGGAAACATTGCCGGGACCATGCCGACAAAGTTTGCATAGTTTTTGTAAACTTTTAGCCCGCGCCTCGTGAGCAATTAGAACAAATTAGAGCAAATGACGCACTAATTAATTCATCACACCTTTCGAGGAAAGGAGCCAGTTTAATCTGCTATATCTCGCCAACGGATGAAGATAGATGAGGCAAATGTATTGCTAAAGGTCTTCTTATAGTCCAAGGAAGGTTTCCTGAAAGTTTCAAGAGTTTTCACTTTTTGGCCAAAATCGGCAAAAAACCCTGTGCTATAGCCTTAGTATTTTGTCAAAATTCCAACATTTTTCGACCATCTCAGAATCGCATGAAACTTTCAGGAAACATTGCCGGGACCATGCCGACAAAGTTTACATAGTTTTTGTAAACTTTTAGCCCGCGCCTCGTGAGAAATTACAGCAAATTAGTGCAAATGACGCACTAATTAATTCATCACACCTTTCGAGGAAAGGAGCCAGTTTAATCTGCTATATCTCGCCAACGGATGAAGATAGATAAGGCAAATGTATCGCTAAAAGTCTTCTTATAGTCCAAGGAAGGTTTCCTGAAAGTTTCAAGAGTTTTCACTTTTTGGCCAAAATCGGCAAAAAACCCTGTGCTATAGCCTTAGTATTTTGTCAAAACTCCAACATTTTTCGACCATCTCAGAATCGCATGAAACTTTCAGGAAACATTGCCGGGACTTTGCCGACAAAGTTTGCATAGTTTTTGTGAACTTTTAGCCCGCGCCTCGTGAGGAATTACAGCAAATTAGAGCAAATGACGCACTAATTAATTCAACACACCTTTCGAGGAAAGGAGCCAGTTTAATCTGCTATATCTCGCCAACGGATGAAGATAGATAAGGCAAATGTATTGCTAAAAGTCTTCTTATAGTCCAAGGAAGGTTTCCTGAAAGTTTCAAGAGTTTTCATTTTTTGGCCAAAATCGGCAAAAAACCCTGTGCTATAGCCTTAGTATTGTGTCAAAATTCCAACATTTTTCGACCATCTCAGAATCGCATGAAACTTTCAGGAAACATTGCCGGGACTTTGCCGACAAAGTTTGCATAGTTTTTGTGAACTTTTAGCCCGCGCCTCGTGAGGAATTACAGCAAATTAGAGCAAATGACGCACTAATTAATTCAACACACCTTTCGAGGAAAGGAGCCAGTTTAATTTGCTATATCTCGCCAACGGATGAAGATAGATAAGGCAAATGTATTGCTAAAAGTCTTCTTATAGTCCTAGGAAGGTTTCCTGAAAGTTTCAAGAGTTTTCATTTTTTGGCCAAAATCGGCAAAAAACCCTGTGCTATAGCCTTAGTATTGTGTCAAAATTCCAACATTTTTCGACCATCTAAGAATCGCATGAAACTTTCAGGAAACATTGCCGGGACCATGCCGACAAAGTTTGCATAGTTTTTGTAAACTTTTAGCCCGCGCCTCGTGAGCAATTAGAACAAATTAGAGCAAATGACGCACTAATTAATTCATCACACCTTTCGAGGAAAGGAGCCAGTTTAATCTGCTATATCTCGCCAACGGATGAAGATAGATGAGGCAAATGTATTGCTAAAGGTCTTCTTATAGTCCAAGGAAGGTTTCCTGAAAGTTTCAAGAGTTTTCACTTTTTGGCCAAAATCGGCAAAAATCCCTGTGCTATAGCCTTAGTATTTTGTCAAAATTCCAACATTTTTCGACCATCTCAGAATCGCATGAAACTTTCAGGAAACATTGCCGGGACCATGACGACAAAGTTTGCATAGTTTTTGTAAACTTTTAGCCCGCGCCTCGTGAGCAAATAGAACAAATTAGAGCAAATGACGCACTAATTAATTCATCACACCTTTCGAGGAAAGGAGCCAGTTTAATCTGCTATATCTCGCCAACGGATGAAGATAGATGAGGCAAATGTATTGCTAAAGGTCTTCTAATAGTCCAAGGAAGGTTTCCTGAAAGTTTCAAGAGTTTTCACTTTTTGGCCAAAATCGGCAAAAAACCCTGTGCTATAGCCTTAGTATTTTGTCAAAATTCCAACATTTTTCGACCATCTCAGAATCGCATGAAACTTTCAGGAAACATTGCCGGGACCATGACGACAAAGTTTGCATAGTTTTTGTAAACTTTTAGCCCGCGCCTCGTGAGCAATTAGAACAAATTAGAGCAAATGACGCACTAATTAATTCATCACACCTTTCGAGGAAAGGAGCCAGTTTAATCTGCTATATCTCGCCAACGGATGAAGATAAATAAGGCAAATGTATTGCTAAAGGTCTTCTTATAGTCCAAGGAAGGTTTCCTGAAAGTTTCAAGAGTTTTCACTTTTTGGCCAAAATCGGCAAAAAACCCTGTGCTATAGCCTTAGTATTTTGTCAAAATTCCAACATTTTTCGACCATCTCAGAATCGCATGAAACTTTCAGGAAACATTGCCCGGACCATGCCGACAAAGTTTGCATAGTTTTTGTAAACTTTTAGCCCGCGCCTCGTGAGCAATTAGAGCAAATTAGAGCAAATGACGCACTAATTAATTCATCACACCTTTCGAGGAAAGGAGTCAGTTTAATCTGCTATATTTCGCCAACGGATAAAGATAGATAAGGCAACCGTATTGCTAAAAGTCTTCTTATAGTCCAAGGAAGGTTTCCTGAAAGTTTCAAGAGTTTTCACTTTTTGGCCAAAATCGGCAAAAAACCCTGTGCTATAGCCTTAGTATTGTGTCAAAATTCCAACATTTTTCGACCATCTCAGAATCGCATGAAACTTTCAGGAAACATTGCCGGGACCATGCCGACAAAGTTTGCATAGTTTTTGTAAACTTTTAGCCCGCGCCTCGTGAGAAATTACAGCAAATTAGAGCAAATGACGCACTAATTAATTCATCACACCTTTCGAGGAAAGGAGCCAGTTTAATCTGTTATATCTCGCCAACGGATGAAGATAGATAAGGCAAATGTATTGCTAAAAGTCTTCTTATAGTCCAAGGAAGGTTTCCTGAAAGTTTCAAGAGTTTTCACTTTTTGGCCAAAATCGGCAAAAAACCCTGTGCTATAGCCTTAGTATTTTGTCAAAATTCCAACATTTTTCGACCATCTCAGAATCGCATGAAACTTTCAGGAAACATTGCCGGGACCATGCCGACAAAGTTTGCATAGTTTTTGTAAACTTTTAGCCCGCGCCTCGTGAGCAATTAGAACAAATTAGAGCAAATGACGCACTAATTAATTCATCACACCTTTCGAGGAAAGGAGCCAGTTTAATCTGCTATATCTCGCCAACGGATGAAGATAGATAAGGCAAATGTATTGCTAAAGGTCTTCTTATAGTCCAAGGAAGGTTTCCTAAAAGTTTCAAGAGTTTTCACTTTTTGGCCAAAATCGGCAAAAAACCCTGTGCTATAGCCTTAGTATTTTGTCAAAATTCCAACATTTTTCGACCATCTCAGAATCGCATGAAACTTTCAGGAAACATTGCCGGGACCATGCCGACAAAGTTTGCATAGTTTTTGTAAACTTTCAGCCCGCGCCTCGTGAGAAATTACAGCAAATTAGAGCAAATGACGCACTAATTAATTCATCACACCTTTCGAGGAAAGGAGTCAGTTTAATCTGCTATATCTCGCCAACGGATGAAGATAGATAAGGCAAATGTATTGCTAAAAGTCTTCTTATAGTCCAAGGAAGGTTTCCTGAAAGTTTCAAGAGTTTTCACTTTTTGGCCAAAATCGGCAAAAAACCCTGTGCTATAGCCTTAGTATTGTGTCAAAATTCCAACATTTTTCGACCATCTCAGAATCGCATGAAACTTTCAGGAAACATTGCTGGGACTATGCCGACAAAGTTTCATTGTTTTTGTAAACTTTTAGCCCGCGCCTCGTGAGGAATTAGAGCAAATTAGAGCAAATGACGCACTAATTAATTCATCACACCTTTCGAGGAAAGGAGTCAGTTTAATCTGGTATATCTCGCCAACGGATGAAGATAGATAAGGCAAATGTATTGCTAAAGGTCTTCTTATAGTCCAAGGAAGGTTTCCTGAAAGTTTCAAGAGTTTTCACTTTTTGGCCAAAATCGGCAAAAAACCCTGTGCTATAGCCTTAGT
Source organism: Plumapathes pennacea (assembly GCA_964036295.1). Classification (NCBI taxonomy): domain Eukaryota; kingdom Metazoa; phylum Cnidaria; class Anthozoa; order Antipatharia; family Myriopathidae; genus Plumapathes; species Plumapathes pennacea. The sequence goes on from OZ038468.1 coordinate 1,976,307, forward strand.
ATTTTGTCAAAATTCCAACATTTTTCGACCATCTCAGAATCGCATGAAACTTTCAGGAAACATTGCCGGGACCATGCCGACAAAGTTTACATAGTTTTTGTAAACTTTTAGCCCGCGCCTCGTGAGAAATTACAGCAAATTAGTGCAAATGACGCACTAATTAATTCATCACACCTTTCGAGGAAAGGAGCCAGTTTAATCTGCTATATCTCGCCAACGGATGAAGATAGATAAGGCAAATGTATCGCTAAAAGTCTTCTTATAGTCCAAGGAAGGTTTCCTGAAAGTTTCAAGAGTTTTCACTTTTTGGCCAAAATCGGCAAAAAACCCTGTGCTATAGCCTTAGTATTTTGTCAAAACTCCAACATTTTTCGACCATCTCAGAATCGCATGAAACTTTCAGGAAACATTGCCCGGACCATGCCGACAAAGTTTGCATAGTTTTTGTAAACTTTTAGCCCGCGCCTCGTGAGCAATTAGAGCAAATTAGAGCAAATGACGCACTAATTAATTCATCACACCTTTCGAGGAAAGGAGTCAGTTTAATCTGCTATATTTCGCCAACGGATAAAGATAGATAAGGCAACCGTATTGCTAAAAGTCTTCTTATAGTCCAAGGAAGGTTTCCTGAAAGTTTCAAGAGTTTTCACTTTTTGGCCAAAATCGGCAAAAAACCCTGTGCTATAGCCTTAGTATTGTGTCAAAATTCCAACATTTTTCGACCATCTCAGAATCGCATGAAACTTTCAGGAAACATTGCCGGGACCATGCCGACAAAGTTTGCATAGTTTTTGTAAACTTTTAGCCCGCGCCTCGTGAGAAATTACAGCAAATTAGAGCAAATGACGCACTAATTAATTCATCACACCTTTCGAGGAAAGGAGCCAGTTTAATCTGTTATATCTCGCCAACGGATGAAGATAGATAAGGCAAATGTATTGCTAAAAGTCTTCTTATAGTCCAAGGAAGGTTTCCTGAAAGTTTCAAGAGTTTTCACTTTTTGGCCAAAATCGGCAAAAAACCCTGTGCTATAGCCTTAGTATTTTGTCAAAATTCCAACATTTTTCGACCATCTCAGAATCGCATGAAACTTTCAGGAAACATTGCCGGGACCATGCCGACAAAGTTTGCATAGTTTTTGTAAACTTTTAGCCCGCGCCTCGTGAGCAATTAGAACAAATTAGAGCAAATGACGCACTAATTAATTCATCACACCTTTCGAGGAAAGGAGCCAGTTTAATCTGCTATATCTCGCCAACGGATGAAGATAGATAAGGCAAATGTATTGCTAAAGGTCTTCTTATAGTCCAAGGAAGGTTTCCTAAAAGTTTCAAGAGTTTTCACTTTTTGGCCAAAATCGGCAAAAAACCCTGTGCTATAGCCTTAGTATTTTGTCAAAATTCCAACATTTTTCGACCATCTCAGAATCGCATGAAACTTTCAGGAAACATTGCCGGGACCATGCCGACAAAGTTTGCATAGTTTTTGTAAACTTTCAGCCCGCGCCTCGTGAGAAATTACAGCAAATTAGAGCAAATGACGCACTAATTAATTCATCACACCTTTCGAGGAAAGGAGTCAGTTTAATCTGCTATATCTCGCCAACGGATGAAGATAGATAAGGCAAATGTATTGCTAAAAGTCTTCTTATAGTCCAAGGAAGGTTTCCTGAAAGTTTCAAGAGTTTTCACTTTTTGGCCAAAATCGGCAAAAAACCCTGTGCTATAGCCTTAGTATTGTGTCAAAATTCCAACATTTTTCGACCATCTCAGAATCGCATGAAACTTTCAGGAAACATTGCTGGGACTATGCCGACAAAGTTTCATTGTTTTTGTAAACTTTTAGCCCGCGCCTCGTGAGGAATTAGAGCAAATTAGAGCAAATGACGCACTAATTAATTCATCACACCTTTCGAGGAAAGGAGTCAGTTTAATCTGGTATATCTCGCCAACGGATGAAGATAGATAAGGCAAATGTATTGCTAAAGGTCTTCTTATAGTCCAAGGAAGGTTTCCTGAAAGTTTCAAGAGTTTTCACTTTTTGGCCAAAATCGGCAAAAAACCCTGTGCTATAGCCTTAGTATTTTGTCAAAATTCCAACATTTTTCGACCATCTCAGAATCGCATGAAACTTTCAGGAAACATTGCCGGGACCATGCCGACAAAGTTTACATAGTTTTTGTAAACTTTTAGCCCGCGCCTCGTGAGAAATTACAGCAAATTAGTGCAAATGACGCACTAATTAATTCATCACACCTTTCGAGGAAAGGAGCCAGTTTAATCTGCTATATCTCGCCAACGGATGAAGATAGATAAGGCAAATGTATCGCTAAAAGTCTTCTTATAGTCCAAGGAAGGTTTCCTGAAAGTTTCAAGAGTTTTCACTTTTTGGCCAAAATCGGCAAAAAACCCTGTGCTATAGCCTTAGTATTTTGTCAAAACTCCAACATTTTTCGACCATCTCAGAATCGCATGAAACTTTCAGGAAACATTGCCGGGACTTTGCCGACAAAGTTTGCATAGTTTTTGTGAACTTTTAGCCCGCGCCTCGTGAGGAATTACAGCAAATTAGAGCAAATGACGCACTAATTAATTCAACACACCTTTCGAGGAAAGGAGCCAGTTTAATCTGCTATATCTCGCCAACGGATGAAGATAGATAAGGCAAATGTATTGCTAAAAGTCTTCTTATAGTCCAAGGAAGGTTTCCTGAAAGTTTCAAGAGTTTTCATTTTTTGGCCAAAATCGGCAAAAAACCCTGTGCTATAGCCTTAGTATTGTGTCAAAATTCCAACATTTTTCGACCATCTCAGAATCGCATGAAACTTTCAGGAAACATTGCCGGGACTTTGCCGACAAAGTTTGCATAGTTTTTGTGAACTTTTAGCCCGCGCCTCGTGAGGAATTACAGCAAATTAGAGCAAATGACGCACTAATTAATTCAACACACCTTTCGAGGAAAGGAGCCAGTTTAATTTGCTATATCTCGCCAACGGATGAAGATAGATAAGGCAAATGTATTGCTAAAAGTCTTCTTATAGTCCTAGGAAGGTTTCCTGAAAGTTTCAAGAGTTTTCATTTTTTGGCCAAAATCGGCAAAAAACCCTGTGCTATAGCCTTAGTATTGTGTCAAAATTCCAACATTTTTCGACCATCTAAGAATCGCATGAAACTTTCAGGAAACATTGCCGGGACCATGCCGACAAAGTTTGCATAGTTTTTGTAAACTTTTAGCCCGCGCCTCGTGAGCAATTAGAACAAATTAGAGCAAATGACGCACTAATTAATTCATCACACCTTTCGAGGAAAGGAGCCAGTTTAATCTGCTATATCTCGCCAACGGATGAAGATAGATGAGGCAAATGTATTGCTAAAGGTCTTCTTATAGTCCAAGGAAGGTTTCCTGAAAGTTTCAAGAGTTTTCACTTTTTGGCCAAAATCGGCAAAAAACCCTGTGCTATAGCCTTAGTATTTTGTCAAAATTCCAACATTTTTCGACCATCTCAGAATCGCATGAAACTTTCAGGAAACATTGCCGGGACCATGCCGACAAAGTTTACATAGTTTTTGTAAACTTTTAGCCCGCGCCTCGTGAGAAATTACAGCAAATTAGTGCAAATGACGCACTAATTAATTCATCACACCTTTCGAGGAAAGGAGCCAGTTTAATCTGCTATATCTCGCCAACGGATGAAGATAGATAAGGCAAATGTATCGCTAAAAGTCTTCTTATAGTCCAAGGAAGGTTTCCTGAAAGTTTCAAGAGTTTTCACTTTTTGGCCAAAATCGGCAAAAAACCCTGTGCTATAGCCTTAGTATTTTGTCAAAACTCCAACATTTTTCGACCATCTCAGAATCGCATGAAACTTTCAGGAAACATTGCCGGGACTTTGCCGACAAAGTTTGCATAGTTTTTGTGAACTTTTAGCCCGCGCCTCGTGAGGAATTACAGCAAATTAGAGCAAATGACGCACTAATTAATTCAACACACCTTTCGAGGAAAGGAGCCAGTTTAATCTGCTATATCTCGCCAACGGATGAAGATAGATAAGGCAAATGTATTGCTAAAAGTCTTCTTATAGTCCAAGGAAGGTTTCCTGAAAGTTTCAAGAGTTTTCATTTTTTGGCCAAAATCGGCAAAAAACCCTGTGCTATAACCTTAGTATTGTGTCAAAATTCCAACATTTTTCGACCATCTCAGAATCGCATGAAACTTTCAGGAAACATTGCCGGGACTTTGCCGACAAAGTTTGCATAGTTTTTGTGAACTTTTAGCCCGCGCCTCGTGAGGAATTACAGCAAATTAGAGCAAATGACGCACTAATTAATTCAACACACCTTTCGAGGAAAGGAGCCAGTTTAATTTGCTATATCTCGCCAACGGATGAAGATAGATAAGGCAAATGTATTGCTAAAAGTCTTCTTATAGTCCTAGGAAGGTTTCCTGAAAGTTTCAAGAGTTTTCATTTTTTGGCCAAAATCGGCAAAAAACCCTGTGCTATAGCCTTAGTATTGTGTCAAAATTCCAACATTTTTCGACCATCTAAGAATCGCATGAAACTTTCAGGAAACATTGCCGGGACCATGCCGACAAAGTTTGCATAGTTTTTGTAAACTTTTAGCCCGCGCCTCGTGAGCAATTAGAACAAATTAGAGCAAATGACGCACTAATTAATTCATCACACCTTTCGAGGAAAGGAGCCAGTTTAATCTGCTATATCTCGCCAACGGATGAAGATAGATGAGGCAAATGTATTGCTAAAGGTCTTCTTATAGTCCAAGGAAGGTTTCCTGAAAGTTTCAAGAGTTTTCACTTTTTGGCCAAAATCGGCAAAAATCCCTGTGCTATAGCCTTAGTATTTTGTCAAAATTCCAACATTTTTCGACCATCTCAGAATCGCATGAAACTTTCAGGAAACATTGCCGGGACCATGACGACAAAGTTTGCATAGTTTTTGTAAACTTTTAGCCCGCGCCTCGTGAGCAAATAGAACAAATTAGAGCAAATGACGCACTAATTAATTCATCACACCTTTCGAGGAAAGGAGCCAGTTTAATCTGCTATATCTCGCCAACGGATGAAGATAGATGAGGCAAATGTATTGCTAAAGGTCTTCTAATAGTCCAAGGAAGGTTTCCTGAAAGTTTCAAGAGTTTTCACTTTTTGGCCAAAATCGGCAAAAAACCCTGTGCTATAGCCTTAGTATTTTGTCAAAATTCCAACATTTTTCGACCATCTCAGAATCGCATGAAACTTTCAGGAAACATTGCCGGGACCATGACGACAAAGTTTGCATAGTTTTTGTAAACTTTTAGCCCGCGCCTCGTGAGCAATTAGAACAAATTAGAGCAAATGACGCACTAATTAATTCATCACACCTTTCGAGGAAAGGAGCCAGTTTAATCTGCTATATCTCGCCAACGGATGAAGATAAATAAGGCAAATGTATTGCTAAAGGTCTTCTTATAGTCCAAGGAAGGTTTCCTGAAAGTTTCAAGAGTTTTCACTTTTTGGCCAAAATCGGCAAAAAACCCTGTGCTATAGCCTTAGTATTTTGTCAAAATTCCAACATTTTTCGACCATCTCAGAATCGCATGAAACTTTCAGGAAACATTGCCGGGACCATGCCGACAAAGTTTGCATAGTTTTTGTAAACTTTCAGCCCGCGCCTCGTGAGAAATTACAGCAAATTAGAGCAAATGACGCACTAATTAATTCATCACACCTTTCGAGGAAAGGAGTCAGTTTAATCTGCTATATCTCGCCAACGGATGAAGATAGATTTAGCAAATGTATTGCTAAAAGTCTTCTTATAGTCCAAGGAAGGTTTCCTGAAAGTTTCAAGAGTTTTCATTTTTTGGCCAAAATCGGCAAAAAACCCTGTGCTATAGCCTTAGTATTTTGTCAAAATTCCAACATTTTCCGACCATCTCAGAATCGCATGAAACTATCAGGAAACATTGCCGGGACTATGCCGACAAAGTTTGCATAGTTTTTGTAAACTTTTAGCCCGCGCCTCGTGAGGAATTAGAGCAAATTAGAGCAAATGACGCACTAATTAATTCATCACACCTTTCGAGGAAAGGAGTCAGTTTAATCTGCTATATCTCGCCAACGGATAAAGATAGATAAGGCAAACGTAATGCTAAAAGTCTTCTTATAGTCCAAGGAAGGTTTCCTGAAAGTTTCAAGAGTTTTCACTTTTTGGCCAAAATCGGCAAAAAACCCTGTGCTATAGCCTTAGTATTTTGTCAAAATTCCAACATTTTTCGACCATCTCAGAATCGCATGAAACTTTCAGGAAACATTGCTGGGACTATGCCGACAAAGTTTGCATAGTTTTTGTAAACTTTCAGCTCGCACGTCGTGAGAAATTAGAGCAAATTAGAGCAAATGACGCACTAATTAATTAATCACACCTTTCGAGGAAAGGAGCCAGTTTAATTTGCTATATCTCGCCAACGGATGAAGATAGATAAAGCAAATGTATTGCTAAAAGTCTTCTTATAGTCCAAGGAAAGTTTCCTGAAAGTTTCAAGAGTTTTCACTTTTTGGCCAAAATCGGCAAAAAACCCTGTGCTATAGCCTTAGTATTTTGTCAAAATTCCAACATTTTCCGACCATCTCAGAATCGCATGAAACTATCAGGAAACATTGCTGGGACTATGCCGACAAAGTTTGCATAGTTTTTTTAAACTTTTAGCCCGCGCGTCGTGAGAAATTATAGCAAAGTAGAGCAAATGAAGCACTAATTAATTCATCACACCTTTCGAGGAAAAGAGCCAGTTTAATCTGTCATATCTCACCAACGGTTAAAGATAGATTTAGCAAATGTATTGCTAAAAGTCTTCTTATAGTCCAAGGAAGGTTTCCTGAAAGTTTCAAGAGTTTTCACTTTTTGGCCAAAATCGGCAAAAAACCCTGTGCTATAGCCTTAGTATTTTGTCAAAATTCCAACATTTTTCGACCATCTCAGAATCGCATGAAACTATCAGGAAACATTGCCGGGACCATGCCGACAAAGTTTGCATAGTTTTTGTAAACTTTTAGCCCGCGCCTCGTGAGAAATTACAGCAAATTAGAGCAAATGACGCACTAATTAATTCATCACACCTTTCGAGGAAAGGAGCCAGTTTAATCTGCTATATCTCGCCAACGGCTGGAGATAGATAAGGCAAATGTATTGCTAAAAGTCTTCTTATAGTCCAAGGAAGGTTTCCTGAAAGTTTCAAGAGTTTTCACTTTTTGGCCAAAATCGGCAAAAATCCCTGTGCTATAGCCTTAGTATTTTGTCAAAATTCCAACATTTTTCGACCATCTCAAAATCGCATGAAACTATCAGGAAACATTGCCGGGACCATGCAGACAAAGTTTGCATAGTTTTTGTAAACTTTTAGCCCGCGCCTCGTGAGGAATTAGAGCAAATTAGAGCAAATGACGCACTAATTTAATTCATCACACCTTTCGAGGAAAGGACCAGTTTAATCTGCTATATCTCGCCAACGGATGAAGATAGATAAGGCAAACGTAATGCTAAAAGTCTTCTTATAGTCCAAGGAAGGTTTCCTGAAAGTTTCAAGAGTTTTCACTTTTTGGCCAAAATCGGCAAAAAACCCTGTGCTATAGCCTTAGTATTTTGTCAAAATTCCAACATTTTTCGACCATCTCAGAATCGCATGAAACTTTCAGGAAATATTGCTGGGACTATGCCGACAAAGTTTGCATAGTTTTTGTAAACTTTTAGCCCGCGCCTCGTCAGAAATTACAGCAAATTAGAGCAAATGACGCACTAACTAATTCATCACACCTTTCGAGGAAAGGAGCCAGTTTAATCTGTCATATCTCGCCAACGGCTGAAGATAGATATAGCAAATGTGTTGCTAAAAGTCTTCTTATAGTCCAAGGAAGGTTTCCTGAAAGTTTCAAGAGTTTTCACTTTTTGGCCAAAATCGGCAAAAAACCCTGTGCTATAGCCTTAGTATTTTGTCAAAATTCCAACATTTTTCAACCATCTCAGAATCGCATGAAACTTTCAGGAAACATTGCCGGAACCATGCCGACAAAGTTTACATAGTTTTTGTAAACTTTCAGCCCGCACGTCGTGAGAAATTACAGCAAATTAGAGCAAATGACGCACTAATTAATTCATCACACCTTTCGAGGAAAGGAGCCAGTTTAATCTGCTATATCTCGCCAACGGATGAAGATAGATAAGGCAAATGTATTTCTAAAAGTCTTCTTATAGTCCAAGGAAAGTTTCCTGAAAGTTTCAAGAGTTTTCACTTTTTGGCCAAAATCGGCAAAAAACCCTGTGCTATAGCCTTAGTATTTTGTCAAAATTCCAACATTTTCCGACCATCTCAGAATCGCATGAAACTTTCAGGAAACATTGCCGGGACTATGCCGACAAAGTTTGCATAGTTGTTGTAAACTTTTAGCCCGCGCGTCCTGAGAAATTACAGGAAATTAGAGCAAATGAAGCACTAATTAATTCATCACACCTTTCGAGGAAAGGAGCCAGTTTAATCTGTCATATCTCACCAACGGTTAAAGATAGATTTAGCAAATGTATTGCTAAAAGTCTTCTTATAGTCCAAGGAAGGTTTCCTGAAAGTTTCAAGAGTTTTCACTTTTTGGCCAAAATCGGCATAAAACCCTGTGCTATAGCCTTAGTATTTTGTCAAAATTCCAACATTTTTCGACCATCTCAGAATCGCATGAAACTATCAGGAAACATTGCCGGGACCATGCCGACAAAGTTTGCATAGTTTTTGTAAACTTTCAGCCCGCGCCTCGTGAGGAATTACAGCAAATTAGAGCAAATGACGCACTAATTAATTCATCACACCTTTCGAGGAAAGGAGCCAGTTTAATCTGCTATATCTCGCCAACGGATGAAGATAGATAAGGCAAACGTAATGCTAAAAGTCTTCTTATAGTCCAAGGAAGGTTTCCTGAAAGTTTCAAGAGTTTTCACTTTTTGGCCAAAATCGGCAAAAAACCCTGTGCTATAGCCTTAGTATTTTGTCAAAATTCCAACATTTTTCGATCATCTCAGAATCGCATGAAACTTTCAGGAAATATTGCTGGGACTATGCCGACAAAGTTTGCATAGTTTGTGTAAACTTTTAGCCCGAGCCTCGTGAGAAATTACAGCAAATTAGAGCAAATGACGCACTAACTAATTCATCACACCTTTCGAGGAAAGGAGCCAGTTTAATCTGTCATATCTCGCCAACGGCTGAAGATAGATATAGCAAATGTGTTGCTAAAAGTCTTCTTATAGTCCAAGGAAGGTTTCCTGAAAGTTTCAAGAGTTTTCACTTTTTGGCCAAAACCGGCAAATAACCCTGTGCTATAGCCTTAGTATTTTGTCAAAATTCCAACATTTTCCGACCATCTCAGAATCGCATGAAACTATCAGGAAACATTGCCGGGACCATGCCGACAAAGAGTGCATAGTTTTTGTATACTTTCAACCCGCGCCTCGTGAGAAATTACAGCAAATTAGAGCAAATGACGCACTAATTAATTCATCACACCTTTCGAGGAAAGGAGTCAGTTTAATCTGCTATATCTCGCCAACGGATGAAGATAGATAAGGCAAACGTAATGCTAAAAGTCTTCTTATAGTCCAAGGAAGGTTTCCTGAAAGTTTCAAGAGTTTTCACTTTTTGGCCAAAATCGCCAAAAAACACTGTGCTATAGCCTTAGTATTTTGTCAAAATTCCAACATTTTTCGACCATCTCAGAATCGCATGAAACTTTCAGGAAACATTGCTGGGACTATGCCGACAAAGTTTGCATAGTTTGTGTAAACTTTTAGCCCGCACCTAGTGAGAAATTACAGCAAATTAGAGCAAATGACGCACTAACTAATTCATCACACCTTTAGAGGAAAGGAGCCAGTTTAATCTATCATATCTCGCCAACGGCTGAAGATAGATATAGCAAATGTGTTGCTAAAAGTCTTCTTATAGTCGAAGGAAGGTTTCCTGAAAGTTTCAAGAGTTTTCACTTTTTGGCCAAAATCGGCAAAAACCCTGTGCTATAGCCTTAGTATTTTGTCAAAATTCCAACATTTTCCGGCCATCTCAGAATCGCATGAAACTTTCAGGAAACATTGCCGGGACCATGCCGACAAAGAGTGCATAGTTTTTGTAAACTTTTAGCCCGCGCCTCGTGAGAAATTACAGCAAATTAGAGCAAATGACGCACTAATTAATTCATCACACCTTTCGAGGAAAGGAGTCAGTTTAATCTGCTATATCTCGCCAACGGATGAAGATAGATAAGGCAAATGTATTGCTAAAAGTCTTCTTATAGTCCAAGGAAGGTTCCCTGAAAGTTTCAAGAGTTTTCACTTTTTGACCAAAATCGGCAAAAAACCCTGTGCTATAGCCTTAGTATTTTGTCAAAATTCCAACATTTTTCGACCATCTCAGAATCGCATGAAACTTTCAGGAAACATTGCCGGGACCATGCCGACAAAGTTTGCATAGTTTTTGTAAACTTTTAGCCCGCGCCTCGTGAGGAATTAGAGCAAATTAGAGCAAATGACGCACTAATTAATTCATCACACCTTTCGAGGAAAGGAGTCAGTTTAATCTGCTATATCTCGCCAACGGATAAAGATAGATAAGGCAAACGTCTTGCTAAAAGTCTTCTTATAGTCCAAGGAAGGTTTCCTGAAAGTTTCAAGAGTTTTCACTTTTTGGCCAAAATCGGCAAAAAGCCCTGTGCTATAGCTTTAGTATTTTGTCAAAATTCCAACATTTTTCGACTATCTCAAAATTGCATGAAACTTTCAGGAAACATTGCCGGGTCTATGCCGACAAAGTTTGCATAGTTTTTGTAAACTTTCAGCCCGCGCCTCGTGAGAAATTACAGCAAATTAGAGCAAATGACTCACTAATTAATTCATCACACCTTTCGAGGAAAGGAGCCAGTTTAATCTGCTATATCTCGCTAACGGCTGGAGATAGATAAGGCAAATGTATTGCTAAAAGTCTTCTTTTAGTCCAAGGAAGGTTTCCTGAAAGTTTCAAGAGTTTTCACTTTTTGGCCAAAATCGGCAAAAATCCCTGTGCTATAGCCTTAGTATTTTTTTCAAAATTCCAACATTTTTCGACCATCTCAGAATCGCATGAAACTATCAGGAAACATTGCCGGGACCATGCCAACAAAGTTTGCATAGTTTTTGTAAACTTTTAGCCCGCGCCTCGTGAGGAATTAGAGCAAATTAGAGCAAATGACGCACTAATTAATTCATCACACCTTTCGAGGAAAGGAGTCAGTTTAATCTGCTATATCTCGCCAACGGATGAAGATAGATAAGGCAAACGTAATGCTAAAAGTCTTCTTATAGTCCAAGGAAGGTTTCCTGAAAGTTTCAAGAGTTTTCACTTTTTGGCCAAAACCGCCAAAAAACCCTGTGCTATAGCCTTAGTATTTTGTCAAAATTCCAACATTTTTCGACCATCTCAAAATTGCATGAAACTTTCAGGAAACATTGCTGGGACTATGCCGACAAAGTTTGCATAGTTTTTGTAAACTTTTAGCCCGCGCCTCGTGAGAAATTACAGCAAATTAGAGCAAATGACGCACTAATTAATTCATCACACCTTTCGAGGAAAGGAGCCAGTTTAATCTGTCATATCTCACCAACGGTTAAAGATAGATTTAGCAAATGTATTGCTAAAAGTCTTCTTATAGTCCAAGGAAGGTTTCCTGAAAGTTTCAAGAGTTTTCACTTTTTGGCCAAAATCGGCAAAAAACCCTGTGCTATAGCCATAGTATTTTGTCAAAATTCCAACATTTTTCGACCATCTCAGAATCGCATGAAACTTTCAGGAAACATTGCCGGGACCATGCCGACAAAGTTTGCATAGTTTTTGTAAACTTTTAGCCCGCGCCTCGTGAGGAATTAGAGCAAATTAGAGCAAATGACGCACTAATTAATTCATCACACCTTTCGAGGAAAGGAGCCAGTTTAATCTGCTATATCTCGCCAACGGCTGGAGATAGATAAGGCAAATGTATTGCTAAAAGTCTTCTTATAGTCCAAGGAAGGTTTCCTGAAAGTTTCAAGAGTTTTCACTTTTTGGCCAAAATCGGCAAAAATCCCTGTGCTATAGCCTTAGTATTTTATCAAAATTCCAACATTTTTCGACCATCTCAGAATCAAATGAAACTATCAGGAAACATTGCCAGGACCATGCCGACAAAGTTTGCATAGTTTTTGTAAACTTTTAGCCCGCGCCTCGTGAGGAATTAGAGCAAATTAGAGCAAATGACGCACTAATTAATTCATCACACCTTTCGAGGAAAGGAGTCAGTTTAATCTGCTATATCTCGCCAACGGATGAAGATAGATAAGGCAAACGTAATGCTAAAAGTTTTCTTATAGTCCAAGGAAGGTTTCTTGAAAGTTTCAAGAGTTTTCACTTTTTGGCCAAAATCGCCAAAAAGCCCTGTGCTATAGCCTTAGTATTTTGTCAAAATTCCAACATTTTTCGACCATCTCAGAATCGCATGATACTTTCAGGAAACATTGCTGGGACTATGCCGACAAAGTTTGCATAGTTTTTGTAAACTTTTAGCCCGCGCGTCGCGAGAAATTACAGCAAATTAGAGCAAATGACGCACTAATTAATTAATCACACCTTTAGAGGAAAGGAGCCAAGTTAAATCTGCTATATCTCGCCAACGGATGAAGATAGATAAGGCAAATGTATTGCTAAAGGTCTTCTTATAGTCCAAGGAAGGTTTCCTGAAAGTTTCAAGAGTTTTCACTTTTTGGCCAAAATCGGCAAAAAACCCTGTGCTATAGCCTTAGTATTTTGTCAAAATTCCAACATTTTCCGACCATCTCAGAATCGCATGAAACTTTCAGGAAACATTGCCGGGACCATGCCGACAAAGTTTGCATAGTTTTTGTAAACTTTTAGCCCGCGCCTCGTGAGAAATTACAGCAAATTAGAGCAAATGACGCACTAATTAATTCATCACACCTTTCGATTAAAGGAGCCAGTTTAATCTGCTATATCTCGCCAACGGCTGGAGATAGATAAGGCAAATGTATTGCTAAAAGTCTTCTTATAGTCCAAGGAAGGTTTCCTGAAAGTTTCAAGAGTTTTCACTTTTTGGCAAAAATCGGCAAAAATCCCTGTGCTATAGCCTTAGTATTTTGTCAAAATTCCAACATTTTTCGACCATCTCAGAATCGCATGAAACTTTCAGGAAACATTGCTGGGACTATGCCGACAAAGTTTGCATAGTTTTTGTAAACTTTTAGCCCGCGCCTCGTGAGGAATTAGAGCAAATTAGAGCAAATGACGCACTAATTAATTCATCACACCTTTCGAGGAAAGGAGTCAGTTTAATCTGCTATATCTCGCCAACGGATGAAGATAGATAAGGCAAACGTAATGCTAAAAGTCTTCTTCTAGTTCAAGGAAGGTTTCCTGAAAGTTTCAAGAGTTTTCACTTTTTGGCCAAAATCGCCAAAAAGCCCTGTGCTATAGCCTTAGTATTTTGTCAAAATTCCAACATTTTTCGACCATCTCAGAATCGCATGAAACTTTCAGGAAACATTGCTGGGACTATGCCGACAAAGTTTGCATAGTTTTTGTAAACTTTTAGCCCGCGCGTCGCGAGAAATTACAGCAAATTAGAGCAAATGACGCACTAATTAATTCATCACACCTTTCGAGGAAAGGAGCCAAGTTAAATCTGCTATATCTCGCCAACGGATGAAGATAGATAAGGCAAATGTATTGCTAAAGGTCTTCTTATAGTCCAAGGAAGGTTTCCTGAAAGTTTCAAGAGTTTTCACTTTTTGGCCAAAATCGGCAAAAAACCCTGTGCTATAGCCTTAGTATTTTGTCAAAATTCCAACATTTTTCGACCATCTCAGAATCGCATGAAACTTTCAGGAAACATTGCCGGGACTATGCCGACAAAGTTTGCATAGTTTTTGTAAACTTTTAGCCCGCGCCTCGTGAGAAATTACAGCAAATTAGAGCAAATGACGCACTAATTAATTCATCACACCGTTCGAGGATAGGAGCCAGTTTAATCTGTCATATCTCACCAACGGTTAAAGATAGATATAGCAAATGTATTGCTAAAAGTCTTCTTATAGTCCAAGGAAGGTTTCCTGAAAGTTTCAAGAGTTTTCACTTTTTGGCCAAAATCGGCAAAAAACCCTGTGCTATAGCCTTAGTATTTTGTCAAAATTCCAACATTTTTCGACCATCTCAGAATCGCATGAAACTTTCAGGAAACATTGCTGGGACCATGCCGAAAAAGTTTGCATAGTTTTTGTAAACTTTTAGCCCGCGCCTCGTGAGAAATTACAGCAAATTAGAGCAAATGACGCACTAATTAATTCATCACACCTTTAGAGGAAAGGAGCCAAGTTAAATCTGCTATATCTCGCCAACGGATGAAGATAGATAAGGCAAATGTATTGCTAAAAGTCTTCTTATAGTCCAAGGAAGGTTTCCTGAAAGTTTCAAGAGTTTTTAATTTTTGGCCAAAATCGGCAAAAAACCCTGTGCTATAGCCTTAGTATTTTGTCAAAATTCCAACATTTTTCGACCATCTCAGAATCGCATGAAACTTACAGGAAACATTGCTGGGACTATGCCGACAAAGTTTGCATAGTTTTTGTAAACTTTTAGCCCGCGCGTCGCGAAAAATTAGATCAAATTAGAGCAAATGACACACTAATTAATTCATCACACCTTTAGAGGAAAGGAGCCAAGTTAAATTTGCTATATCTCGCCAACGGATGAAGATAGATAAGGCAAATGTATTGCTAAAGGTCTTCTTATAGTCCAAGGAAGGTTTCCTGAAAGTTTCAAGAGTTTTCACTTTTTGGCCAAAATCGGCAAAAAACCCTGTGCTATAGCCTTAGTATTTTGTCAAAATTCCAACATTTTCCGACCATCTCAGAATCGCATGAAACTTACAGAAACATTTCCGGGACTATGCTGACAAAGTTTGCATAGTTTTTGTAAACTTTTAGCCCGCGCCTCGTGAGAAATTACAGCAAATTAGAGCAAATGACGCACTAATTAATTCATCACACCTTTCGAGGAAAGGAGCCAATTTAATCTGTCATATCTCACCAACGGTTAAAGATAGATAAGGCAGATGTATTGCTAAAAGTCTTCTTATAGTCCAAGGAAGGTTTCCTGAAAGTTTCAAGAGTTTTCACTTTTTGGCCAAAATCGGCAAAAAACCCTGTGCTATAGCCTTAGTATTTTGTCAAAATTCCAACATTTTTCGACCATCTCAGAATCGCATGAAACTTTCAGGAAACATTGCCGGGACTATGCCGACAAAGTTTGCATAGTTTTTGTAAACTTTTAGCCCGCGCCTCGTGAGAAATTACAGCAAATTAGAGCAAATGACGCACTAATTAAATCATCACACCTTTCGAGGAAAGGAACCAGTTTAATCTGCTATATCTCGCCAACGGCTGGAGATAGATAAGGCAAATGTATTGCTAAAGGTCTTCTTATAGTCCAAGGAAGGTTTCCTGAAAGTTTCAAGAGTTTTCACTTTTTGGCCAAAATCGGCATAAAACCCTGTGCTATAGCCTCAGTATTTTGTCAAAATTCCAACATTTTTCGACCATCTCAGAATCGCATGAAACTATCAGGAAACATTGCCGGGACCATGCCGACAAAGTTTGCATAGTTTTTGTAAAGTTTTAGCCCGCGCCTCGTGAGGAATTAGAGCAAATTAGAACAAATGACGCACTAATTAATTCATCACACCTTTCGAGGAAAGGAGTCAGTTTAATCTGCTATATCTCGCCAACGGATGAAGATAGATAAGGCAAACGTAATGCTAAAAGTCTTCTTATAGTCCAAGGAAGGTTTCCTGAAAGTTTCAAGAGTTTTCACTTTTTGGCCAAAATCGGCAAAAAACCCTGTGCTATAGCCTTAGTATTTTGTCAAAATTCCAACATTTTTCGACCATCTCAGAATCGCATGAAACTTTCAGGAAACATTGCTGGGACTATGCCGACAAAGTTTGCATAGTTTTTGTAAACTTTTAGCCCGCGCGTCGCGAGAAATTACAGCAAATTAGAGCAAATGACGCACTAATTAATTCATCACACCTTTAGAGGAAAGGAGCCAAGTTAATTTTACTATATCTCGCCAACGGATGAAGATAGATAAGGCAAATGTATTGCTAAAGGTCTTCTTATAGTCCAAGGAAGGTTTCCTGAATGTTTCAAGAGTTTTCACTTTTTGGCCAAAATCGGCAAAAAACCCTGTGCTATAGCCTTAGTATTTTGTCAAAATTCCAACATTTTTCGACCATCTCAGAATCGCATGAAACTTACAGGAAACATTGCTGGGACTATGCCGACAAAGTTTGCATAGTTTTTGTAAACTTTTAGCCCGCGCGTCGCGAGAAATTAGATCAAATTAGAGCAAATGACACACTAATTAATTCATCACACCTTTAGAGGAAAGGAGCCAAGTTAAATCTGCTATATCTCGCCAACGGATGAAGATAGATAAGGCAAATGTATTGCTAAAGGTCTTCTTATAGTCCAAGGAAGGTTTCCTGAAAGTTTCAAGAGTTTTCACTTTTTGGCCAAAATCGGCATAAAACCCTGTGCTATAGCCTCAGTATTTTGTCAAAATTCCAACATTTTTCGACCATCTCAGAATCGCATGAAACTATCAGGAAACATTGCCGGGACCATGCCGACAAAGTTTGCATAGTTTTTGTAAAGTTTTAGCCCGCGCCTCGTGAGGAATTAGAGCAAATTAGAACAAATGACGCACTAATTAATTCATCACACCTTTCGAGGAAAGGAGTCAGTTTAATCTGCTATATCTCGCCAACGGATGAAGATAGATAAGGCAAACGTAATGCTAAAAGTCTTCTTATAGTCCAAGGAAGGTTTCCTGAAAGTTTCAAGAGTTTTCACTTTTTGGCCAAAATCGGCAAAAAACCCTGTGCTATAGCCTTAGTATTTTGTCAAAATTCCAACATTTTTCGACCATCTCAGAATCGCATGAAACTTTCAGGAAACATTGCTGGGACTATGCCGACAAAGTTTGCATAGTTTTTGTAAACTTTTAGCCCGCGCGTCGCGAGAAATTACAGCAAATTAGAGCAAATGACGCACTAATTAATTCATCACACCTTTAGAGGAAAGGAGCCAAGTTAATTTTACTATATCTCGCCAACGGATGAAGATAGATATAGCAAATGTATTGCTAAAGGTCTTCTTATAGTCCAAGGAAGGTTTCCTGAATGTTTCAAGAGTTTTCACTTTTTGGCCAAAATCGGCAAAAAACCCTGTGCTATAGCCTTAGTATTTTGTCAAAATTCCAACATTTTTCGACCATCTCAGAATCGCATGAAACTTACAGGAAACATTGCTGGGACTATGCCGACAAAGTTTGCATAGTTTTTGTAAACTTTTAGCCCGCGCGTCGCGAGAAATTAGATCAAATTAGAGCAAATGACACACTAATTAATTCATCACACCTTTAGAGGAAAGGAGCCAAGTTAAATCTGCTATATCTCGCCAACGGATGAAGATAGATAAGGCAAATGTATTGCTAAAGGTCTTCTTATAGTCCAAGGAAGGTTTCCTGAAAGTTTCAAGAGTTTTCACTTTTTGGCCAAAATCGGCATAAAACCCTGTGCTATAGCCTTAGTATTTTGTCAAAATTCCAACATTTTCCGACCATCTCAGAATCGCATGAAACTTACAGAAACATTTCCGGGACTATGCTGACAATGTTTGCATAGTTTTTGTAAACTTTTAGCCCGCGCCTCGTGAGAAATTACAGCAAATTAGAGCAAATGACGCACTAATTAATTCATCACACCTTTCGAGGAAAGGAGCCAGTTTAATCTGTCATATCTCACCAACGGTTAAAGATAGATAAGGCAGATGTATTGCTAAAAGTCTTCTTATAGTCCAAGGAAGGTTTCCTGAAAGTTTCAAGAGTTTTCACTTTTTGGCCAAAATCGGCAAAAAACCCTGTGCTATAGCCTTAGTATTTTGTCAAAATTCCAACATTTTTCGACCATCTCAGAATCGCATGAAACTTTCAGGAAACATTGCCGGGACTATGCCGACAAAGTTTGCATAGTTTTTGTAAACTTTTAGCCCGCGCCTCGTGAGAAATTACAGCAAATTAGAGCAAATGACGCACTAATTAAATCATCACACCTTTCGAGGAAAGGAACCAGTTTAATCTGCTATATCTCGCCAACGGCTGGAGATAGATAAGGCAAATGTATTGCTAAAGGTCTTCTTATAGTCCAAGGAAGGTTTCCTGAAAGTTTCAAGAGTTTTCACTTTTTGGCCAAAATCGGCATAAAACCCTGTGCTATAGCCTCAGTATTTTGTCAAAATTCCAACATTTTTCGACCATCTCAGAATCGCATGAAACTATCAGGAAACATTGCCGGGACCATGCCGACAAAGTTTGCATAGTTTTTGTAAACTTTTAGCCCGCGCCTCGTGAGGAATTAGAGCAAATTAGAACAAATGACGCACTAATTAATTCATCACACCTTTCGAGGAAAGGAGTCAGTTTAATCTGCTATATCTCGCCAACGGATGAAGATAGATAAGGCAAACGTAATGCTAAAAGTCTTCTTATAGTCCAAGGAAGGTTTCCTGAAAGTTTCAAGAGTTTTCACTTTTTGGCCAAAATCGGCAAAAAACCCTGTGCTATAGCCTTAGTATTTTGTCAAAATTCCAACATTTTTCGACCATCTCAGAATCGCATGAAACTTTCAGGAAACATTGCTGGGACTATGCCGACAAAGTTTGCATAGTTTTTGTAAACTTTTAGCCCGCGCGTCGCGAGAAATTACAGCAAATTAGAGCAAATGACGCACTAATTAATTCATCACACCTTTAGAGGAAAGGAGCCAAGTTAATTTTACTATATCTCGCCAACGGATGAAGATAGATAAGGCAAATGTATTGCTAAAGGTCTTCTTATAGTCCAAGGAAGGTTTCCTGAATGTTTCAAGAGTTTTCACTTTTTGGCCAAAATCGGCAAAAAACCCTGTGCTATAGCCTTAGTATTTTGTCAAAATTCCAACATTTTTCGACCATCTCAGAATCGCATGAAACTTACAGGAAACATTGCTGGGACTATGCCGACAAAGTTTGCATAGTTTTTGTAAACTTTTAGCCCGCGCGTCGCGAGAAATTAGATCAAATTAGAGCAAATGACAGACTAATTAATTCATCACACCTTTAGAGGAAAGGAGCCAAGTTAAATCTGCTATATGTCGCCAACGGATGAAGATAGATAAGGCAAATGTATTGCTAAAAGTCTTCTTATAGTCCAAGGAAGGTTTCCTGAAAGTTTCAAGAGTTTTTACTTTTTGGCGAAAATCGGCAAAAAACCCTGTGCTATAGCCTTAGTATTTTGTCAAAATTCCAACATTTTTCGACCATCTCACAATCGCATGAAACTTTCAGGAAACATTGCTGGGACTATGCCGACAAAGTTTGCATAGTTTTTGTAAACTTTTAGCCCGCGCCTCGTGAGAAATTACAGCAAATTAGAGCAAATGACGCACCAATTAATTCATCACACCTTTCGAGGAAAGGAGCCAGTTTAATCTGTCATATCTCGCAAACGGCTGAAGATAGAGGAGGCAAATGTGTTGCTAAAAGTCTTCTTATAGTCCAAGGAAGGTTTCCTGAAAGTTTCAAGAGTTTTCACTTTTTGGCCAAAATCGGCAAAAAACCCTGTGCTATAGCCTTAGTATTTTGTCAAAATTCCAACATTTTTCGACCATCTCAGAATCGCATGAAACTTTCAGGAAACATTGCTGGGACTATACCGACAAAGTTTGCATAGTTTTTGTAAACTTTTAGCCCGCGAGTCGTGAGAAATTATAGCAAATTAGAGCAAATGACGCACTAATTAATTCATCACACCTTTCGAGGAAAGGAGCCAGTTTAATCTGCTATATCTTGCCAACGGATGAAGATAGATATAGCAAATGTATTGCTAAAGGTCTTCTTATAGTCCAAGGAAGGTTTCCTGAAAGTTTCAAGAGTTTTCACTTTTTGGCCAAAATCGGCAAAAAACCCTGTGCTATAGCCTTAGTATTTTGTCAAAATTCCAACATTTTTCGACCATCTCAGAATCGCATGAAACTTTCAGGAAACATTGCTGGGACTATGTCGACAAAGTTTGCATAGTTTTTGTAAACTTTTAGCCCGCGCGTCGCGAGAAATTACAGCAAATTAGAGCAAACGACGCACTAATTAATTCATCACACCTTTCGAGGAAAGGAGCCAAGTTTAATCTGCTATATCTCGCCAACGGGTGAAGATAGATAAGGCAAATGTATTGCTAAAAGCCTTCTTATAGTCCAAAGAAGGTTTCCTGAAAGTTTCAAGAGTTTTCACTTTTTGGCCAAAATCGCCAAAAAACCCTGTGCTATAGCCTTAGTATTTTGTCAAAATTCCAACATTTTTCGACCATCTCAGAATCGCATGAAACTTTCAGGAAACATTGCTGGGACTATGCCGACAAAGTTTGCATAGTTTTTGTAAACTTTTAGCCCGCGCCTCGTGAGAAATTAGAGCAAATTAGAGCAAATGACACACTAATTAATTCATCACACCTTTCGAGGAAAGGAGCCAAGTTAAATCTGCTATATGTCGCCAACGGATGAAGATAGATAAGGCAAATGTATTGCTAAAAGTCTTATTATAATCCAAGGAAGGTTTCCTGAAAGTTTCAAGAGTTTTCACTTTTTGGCCAAAATCGGCAAAAAACCCTGTGCTATAGCCTTAGTATTTTGTTAAAATTCCAACATTTTTCGACCATCTCACAATCGCATGAAACTTTCAGGAAACATTTCTGGGACTATGCCGACAAAGTTTGCATAGTTTTTGTAAACTTTTAGCCCGCGCGTCGCGAGAAATTACAGCAAATTCGAGCAAATGACGCACTAATTAATTCATCACACCTTTCGAGGAAAGGAGCCAAGTTTAATCTGCTATATCTCGCCAACGGATGAAGATAGATAAGGCAAATGTATTGCTAAAAGCCTTCTTATAGTCCAAAGAAGATTTCCTGAAAGTTTCAAGAGTTTTCACTTTTTGGCCAAAATCGGCATAAAACCCTGTGCTATAGCCTTAGTATTTTGTCAAAATTCCAACATTTTTCGACCATCTCAGAATCGCATGAAACTTTCAGGAAACATTGCTAGGACTATGCCGACAAAGTTTGCATAGTTTTTGTAAACTTTTAGCCCGCGCCTCGTGAGAAATTACAGCAAATTAGAGCAAATGACGCACCAATTAATTCATCACACCTTTCGAGGAAAGGAGCAAGTTTAATCTGTCATATCTCGCCAACGGATGAAGATAGATATAGCAAATGTGTTGCTAAAAGTCTTCTTATAGTCCAAGGAAGGTTTCCTGAAAGTTTCAAGAGTTTTCACTTTTTGGCCAAAATCGGCAAAAAACCCTGTGCTATAGCCTTAGTATTTTGTCAAAATTCCAACATTTTTCGACCATCTCAGAATCGCATGAAACTTTCAGGAAACATTGCTGGGACTATGCCGACAAAGTTTGCATAATTTTTGTAAACTTTTAGCCCGCGCCTCGTGAGAAATTATAGCAAATTAGAGCAAATGACGCACTAATTAATTCATCACACCTTTCGAGGAAAGGAGCCAAGTTAAATCTGCTATATCTCGCCAACGGATAAAGATAGATAAGGCAAATGTATTGCTAAAAGTCTTCTTATAGTCCAAGGAAGGTTTCCTGAAAGTTTCAAGAGTTTTCACTTTTTGGCCAAAATCGCTAAAAAACCCTGTGCTATAGCCTTAGTATTTTGTTAAAAATCCAACATTTTTCGACCATCTCACAATCGCATGAAACTATCAGGAAACACTTCTGGGACTATGCCGACAAAGTTTGCATAGTTTTTGTAAACTTTTAGCCCGCGCGTCGCGAGAAATTAGAGCAAATTAGAGCAAATGACACACTAATTAATTCATCACACCTTTCGAGGAAAGGAGCCAAGTTAAATCTGCTATATGTCGCCAACGGATGAAGATAGATAAGGCAAATGTATTGCTAAAAATCTTATTATAGTCCAAGGAAGGTTTCCTGAAAGTTTCAAGAGTTTTCACTTTTTGGCCAAAATCGGCAAAAAACCCTGTGCTATAGCCTTAGTATTTTGTTAAAATTCCAACATTTTTCGACCATCTCACAATCGCATGAAACTTTCAGGAAACATTGCTGGGACTATGCCGACAAAGTTTGCATAGTTTTTGTAAACTTTTAGCCCGCGCGTCGCGAGAAATTACAGCAAATTCGAGCAAATGACGCACTAATTAATTCATCACACCTTTCGAGGAAAGGAGCCAAGTTTAATCTGCTATATCTCGCCAACGGATGAAGATAGATAAGGCAAATGTATTGCTAAAAGCCTTCTTATAGTCCAAAGAAGGTTTCCTGAAAGTTTCAAGAGTTTTCACTTTTTGGCCAAAATCGGCAAAAAACCCTGTGCTATAGCCTTAGTATTTTGTTAAAATTCCAACATTTTTCGACCATCTCAGAATCGCATGAAACTTTCAGGAAACATTGCTGGGACTATGCCGACAAAGTTTGCATAGTTTTTGTAAACTTTTAGCCCGCGCCTCGTGAGAAATTACAGCAAATTAGAGCAAATGACGCACCAATTAATTCATCACACCTTTCGAGGAAAGGAGCCAGTTTAATCTGTCATATCTCGCCAACGGCTGAAGATAGATATAGCAAATGTGTTGCTAAAAGTCTTCTTATAGTCCAAGGAAGGTTTCCTGAAAGTTTCAAGAGTTTTCACTTTTTGGCCAAAATCGGCAAAAAACCCTGTGCTATAGCCTTAGTATTTTGTCAAAATTCCAAAATTTTTCGACCATCTCAGAATCGCATGATACTTTCAGGAAACATTGCTGGGACTATGCCGACAAAGTTTGCATAGTTTTTGTAAACTTTTAGCCCGCGCGTCGTGAGAAATTATAGCAAATTAGAGCAAATGACGCACTAATTAATTCATCACACCTTTCGAGGAAAGGAGCCAAGTTAAATCTGCTATATCTCGCCAACGGATAAAGATAGATAAGGCAAATGTATTGCTAAAAGTCTTCTTATAGTCCAAGGAAGGTTTCCTGAAAGTTTCAAGAGTTTTCACTTTTTGGCCAAAATCGCCAAAAAACCCTGTGCTATAGCCTTAGTATTTTGTTAAAAATCCAACATTTTTCGACCATCTCACAATCGCATGAAACTTTCAGGAAACATTGCTGGGACTATGCCGACAAAGTTTGCATAGTTTTTGTAAACTTTTAGCCCGCGCGTCGCAAGAAATTACAGCAAATTAGAGCAAATGACACACTAATTAATTCATCACACCTTTCGAGGAAAGGAGCCAGGTTTAATCTGCTATATCTCGCCAACGGATGAAGATAGATAAGGCAAATGTATTGCTAAAAGTCTTATTATAGTCCAAGGAAGGTTTCTTGAAAGTTTCAAGAGTTTTCACTTTTTGGCCAAAATCGGCAAAAAACCCTGTGCTATAGCCTTAGTATTTTGTCAAAATTCCAACATTTTTCGACCATCTCAGAATCGCATGAAACTTTCAGGAAACATTGCTGGGACTATGCCGACAAAGTTTGCATAGTTTTTGTAAACTTTTAGCCCGCGCGTCGCGAGAAATTACAGCAAATTCGAGCAAATGACGCACTAATTAATTCATCACACCTTTCGAGGAAAGGAGCCAAGTTTAATCTGCTATATCTCGCCAACGGATGAAGATAGATAAGGCAAATGTATTGCTAAAAGCCTTCTTATAGTCCAAAGAAGGTTTCCTGAAAGTTTCAAGAGTTTTCACTTTTTGGCCAAAATCGGCAAAAAACCCTGTGCTATAACCTTAGTATTTTGTCAAAATTCCAACATTTTTCGACCATCTCAGAATCGCATGAAACTTTCAGGAAACATTGCTGGGACTATGCCGACAAAGTTTGCATAGTTTTTGTAAACTTTTAGCCCGCGCCTCGTGAGAAATTACAGCAAATTAGAGCAAATGACGCACCAATTAATTCATCACACCTTTCGAGGAAAGGAGCCAGTTTAATCTGTCATATCTCGCCAACGGATGAAGATAGATATAGCAAATGTGTTGCTAAAAGTCTTCTTATAGTCCAAGGAAGGTTTCCTGAAAGTTTCAAGAGTTTTCACTTTTTGGCCAAAATCGGCAAAAAACCCTGTGCTATAGCCTTAGTATTTTGTCAAAATTCCAACATTTTTCGACCATCTCAGAATCGCATGAAACTTTCAGGAAACATTGCTGGGACTATGCCGACAAAGTTTGCATAGTTTTTGTAAACTTTTAGCTCGCGCCTCGTGAGAAATTATAGCAAATTAGAGCAAATGACGCACTAATTAATTCATCACACCTTTCGAGGAAAGGAGCCAGTTTAATCTGCTATATCTTGCCAACGGATGAAGATAGATAAGGCAAATGTATTGCTAAAGGTCTTCTTATAGTCCAAGGAAGGTTTCCTGAATGTTTCAAGAGTTTTCACTTTTTGGCCAAAATCGGCAAAAAACCCTGTGCTATAGCCTTAGTATTTTGTCAAAATTCCAACATTTTTCGACCATCTCAGAATCGCATGAAACTTACAGGAAACATTGCTGGGACTATGCCGACAAAGTTTGCATAGTTTTTGTAAACTTTTAGCCCGCGCGTCGCGAGAAATTAGATCAAATTAGAGCAAATGACACACTAATTAATTCATCACACCTTTAGAGGAAAGGAGCCAAGTTAAATCTGCTATATCTCGCCAACGGATGAAGATAGATAAAGCAAATGTATTGCTAAAAGTCTTCTTATAGTCCAAAGAAGGTTTCCTGAAAGTTTCAAGAGTTTTTACTTTTTGGCCAAAATCGGCAAAAAACCCTGTGCTATAGCCTTAGTATTTTGTCAAAATTCCAACATTTTTCGACCATCTCACAATCGCATGAAACTTTCAGGAAACATTGCTGGGACTATGCCGACAAAGTTTGCATAGTTTTTGTAAACTTTTAGCCCGCGCGTCGCGAGAAATTACAGCAAATTCGAGCAAATGACGCACTAATTAATTCATCACACCTTTCGAGGAAAGGAGCCAAGTTTAATCTGCTATATCTCGCCAACGGATGAAGATAGATAAGGCAAATGTATTGCTAAAAGCCTTCTTATAGTCCAAAGAAGGTTTCCTGAAAGTTTCAAGAGTTTTCACTTTTTGGCCAAAATCGGCAAAAAACCCTGTGCTATAGCCTTAGTATTTTGTCAAAATTCCAACATTTTTCGACCATCTCACAATCGCATGAAACTTTCAGGAAACATTGCTGGGACTATGCCGACAAAGTTTGCATAGTTTTTGTAAACTTTTAGCCCGCGCCTCGTGAGAAATTACAGCAAATTAGAGCAATTGACGCACCAATTAATTCATCACACCTTTCGAGGAAAGGAGCCAGTTTAATCTGTCATATCTCGCCAACGGATGAAGATAGATATAGCAAATGTGTTGCTAAAAGTCTTCTTATAGTCCAAGGAAGGTTTCCTGAAAGTTTCAAGAGTTTTCACTTTTTGGCCAAAATCGGCAAAAAACCCTGTGCTATAGCCTTAGTATTTTGTCAAAATTCCAACATTTTTCGACCATCTCAGAATCGCATGAAACTTTCAGGAAACATTGCTGGGACTATGCCGACAAAGTTTGCATAGTTTTTGTAAACTTTTAGCCCGCGCCTCGTGAGAAATTATAGCAAATTAGAGCAAATGACGCACTAATTAATTCATCACACCTTTCGAGGAAAGGAGCCAGTTTAATCTGCTATATCTTGCCAACGGATGAAGATAGATAAGGCAAATGTATTGCTAAAGGTCTTCTTATAGTCCAAGGAAGGTTTCCTGAATGTTTCAAGAGTTTTCACTTTTTGGCCAAAATCGGCAAAAAACCCTGTGCTATAGCCTTAGTATTTTGTCAAAATTCCAACATTTTTCGACCATCTCAGAATCGCATGAAACTTACAGGAAACATTGCTGGGACTATGCCGACAAAGTTTGCATAGTTTTTGTAAACTTTTAGCCCGCGCGTCGCGAGAAATTAGATCAAATTAGAGCAAATGACACACTAATTAATTCATCACACCTTTCGAGGAAAGGAGCCAAGTTAAATCTGCTATATCTCGCCAACGGATGAAGATAGATAAAGCAAATGTATTGCTAAAAGTCTTCTTATAGTCCAAAGAAGGTTTCCTGAAAGTTTCAAGAGTTTTTACTTTTTGGCCAAAATCGGCAAAAAACCCTGTGCTATAGCCTTAGTATTTTGGTTAAATTCCAACATTTTTCGACCATCTCAGAATCGCATGAAACTTTCAGGAAACATTGCTGGGACTATGCCGACAAAGTTTGCATAGTTTTTGTAAACTTTTAGCCCGCGCCTCGTGAGAAATTACAGCAAATTAGAGCAAATGACGCACCAATTAATTCATCACACCTTTCGAGGAAAGGAGCCAGTTTAATCTGTTATATCTCGCCAACGGCTGAAGATAGATATAGCAAATGTGTTGCTAAAACTCTTCTTATAGTCCAAGGAAGGTTTTCTGAAAGTTTCAAGAGTTTTCACTTTTTGGCCAAAATCGGCAAAAAACCCTGTGCTATAGCCTTAGTATTT
Organism: Plumapathes pennacea; assembly: GCA_964036295.1. Taxonomy (NCBI): domain Eukaryota; kingdom Metazoa; phylum Cnidaria; class Anthozoa; order Antipatharia; family Myriopathidae; genus Plumapathes; species Plumapathes pennacea. The sequence goes on from OZ038468.1 coordinate 2,003,049, forward strand.
TGTCAAAATTCCAACATTTTTCGACCATCTCAGAATCGCATGAAACTTTCAGGAAACATTGCTGGGACTATGCCGACAAAGTTTGCATAGTTTTTGTAAACTTTTAGCCCGCGCCTCGTGAGAAATTATAGCAAATTAAAGCAATTGACGCACTAATTAATTCATCACACCTTTCGAGGAAAGGAGCCAGTTTAATCTGTCATATCTCGCCAACGGCTGAAGATAAATATAGCAAATGTGTTGCTAAAAGTCTTCTTATAGTCCAAGGAAGGTTTCCTGAAAGTTTCAAGAGTTTTCACTTTTTGGCCAAAATCGGCAAAAAACCCTGTGCTATAGCCTTAGTATTTTGTCAAAATTCCAACATTTTTCGACCATCTCACAATCGCATGAAACTTTCAGCAAACATTGCCGAGACCATGCCGACAAAGTGTGCATAGTTTTTGTAAACTTTTAGCCCGCGCCTCGTGAGGAATTGGAGCAAATTAGAGCAAATGACGCACTAATTAATTCATCACACCTTTCGAGGAAAGGAGCCAGTTTAATCTGCTATATCTTGCCAACGGATGAAGATAGATAAGGCAAATGTATTGCTAAAGGTCTTCTTATAGTCCAAGGAAGGTTTCCTGAAAGTTTCAAGAGTTTTCACTTTTTGGCCAAAATCGGCAAAAAACCCTGTGCTATAGCCTTAGTATTTTGTCAAAATTCCAACATTTTTCGACCATCTCAGAATCGCATGAAACTTACAGGAAACATTGCTGGGACTATGCCGACAAAGTTTGCATAGTTTTTGTAAACTTTTAGCCCGCGCGTCGCGAGAAATTAGATCAAATTAGAGCAAATGACACACTAATTAATTCATCACACCTTTAGAGGAAAGGAGCCAAGTTAAATCTGCTATATCTCGCCAACGGATGAAGATAAATAAGGCAAATGTATTGCTAAAAGTCTTCTTATAGTCCAAGGAAGGTTTCCTGAAAGTTTCAAGAGTTTTTACTTTTTGGCCAAAATCGGCAAAAAACCCTGTGCTATAGCCTTAGTATTTTGGTTAAATTCCAACATTTTTCGACCATCTCAGAATCGCATGAAACTTTCAGGAAACATTGCTGGGACTATGCCGACAAAGTTTGCATAGTTTTTGTAAACTTTTAGCCCGCGCCTCGTGAGAAATTACAGCAAATTAGAGCAAATGACGCACCAATTAATTCATCACACCTTTCGAGGAAAGGAGCCAGTTTAATCTGTCATATCTCGCCAACGGCTGAAGATAGATATAGCAAATGTGTTGCTAAAAGTCTTCTTATACTCCAAGGAAGGTTTCCTGAAAGTTTCAAGAGTTTTCACTTTTTGGCCAAAATCGGCAAAAAACCCTGTGCTATAGCCTTAGTATTTTGTCAAAATTCCAACATTTTTCGACCCTCTCAGAATCGCATGAAACTTTCAGGAAACATTGCTGGGACTATGCCGACAAAGTTTGCATAGTTTTTGTAAACTTTTAGCCCGCACCTCGTGAGAAATTACAGCAAATTAGAGCAAATGACGCACCAATTAATTCATCACACCTTTCGAGGAAAGGAGCCAGTTTAATCTGTCATATCTCGCCAACGGCTGAAGATAGATATAGCAAATGTGTTGCTAAAAGTCTTCTTATAGTCCAAGGAAGGTTTCCTGAAAGTTTCAAGAGTTTTCACTTTTTGGCCAAAATCGCCAAAAAACCCTGTGCTATAGCCTTAGTATTTTGTCAAAATTCCAACATTTTTCGACCATCTCAGAATCGCATGAAACTTTCAGGAAACATTGCTGGGACTATGCCGACAAAGTTTGCATAGTTTTTGTAAACTTTTAGCCCGCGCCTCGTGAGAAATTATAGCAAATTAGAGCAAATGACGCACTAATTAATTCATCACACCTTTCGAGGAAAGGAGCCAGTTTAATCTGTCATATCTCGCCAACGGCTGAAGATAAATATAGCAAATGTGTTGCTAAAAGTCTTCTTATAGTCCAAGGAAGGTTTCCTGAAAGTTTCAAGAGTTTTCACTTTTTGGCCAAAATCGGCAAAAAACCCTGTGCTATAGCCTTAGTATTTTGTCAAAATTCCAACATTTTTCGACCATCTCAGAATCGCATGAAACTTTCAGGAAACATTGCTGGGACTATGCCGACAAAGTTTGCATAGTTTTTGTAAACTTTTAGCCCGCGCCTCGTGAGAAATTACAGCAAATTAGAGCAAATGACGCACCAATTAATTCATCACACCTTTCGAGGAAAGGAGCCAGTTTAATCTGTCATATCTCGCCAACGGCTGAAGATAGATATAGCAAATGTGTTGCTAAAAGTCTTCTTATAGTCCAAGGAAGGTTTCCTGAAAGTTTCAAGAGTTTTCACTTTTTGGCCAAAATCGCCAAAAAACCCTGTGCTATAGCCTTAGTATTTTGTCAAAATTCCAACATTTTTCGACCATCTCAGAATCGCATGAAACTTTCAGGAAACATTGCTGGGACTATGCCGACAAAGTTTGCATAGTTTTTGTAAACTTTTAGCCCGCGCCTCGTGAGAAATTATAGCAAATTAGAGCAAATGACGCACTAATTAATTCATCACACCTTTCGAGGAAAGGAGCCAGTTTAATCTGTCATATCTCGCCAACGGCTGAAGATAAATTTAGCAAATGTGTTGCTAAAAGTCTTCTTATAGTCCAAGGAAGGTTTCCTGAAAGTTTCAAGAGTTTTCACTTTTTGGCCAAAATTGGCAAAAAACCCTGTGCTATAGCCTTAGTATTTTGTCAAAATTCCAACATTTTTCGACCATCTCAGAATCGCATGAAACTTTCAGGAAACATTGCCGGGACCATGCCGACAAAGTGTGCATAGTTTTTGTAAACTTTTAGCCCGCGCCTCGTGAGGAATTGGAGCAAATTATAGCAAATGACGCACTAATTAATTCATCACACCTTTCGAGGAAAGGAGCCAGTTTAATCTGCTATATCTTGCCAACGGATAAAGATAGATAAGGCAAATGTATTGCTAAAGGTCTTCTTATAGTCCAAGGAAGGTTTCCTGAATGTTTCAAGAGTTTTGACTTTTTGGCCAAAATCGGCAAAAAACCCTGTGCTATAGCCTTAGTATTTTGTCAAAATTCCAACATTTTTCGACCATCTCAGAATCGCATGAAACTTTCAGGAAACATTGCTGGGACTATGCCGACAAAGTTTGCATAGTTTTTGTAAACTTTTAGCCCGCGCGTCGCGAGAAATTAGATCAAATTAGAGCAAATGACACACTAATTAATTCATCACACCTTTAGAGGAAAGGAGCCAAGTTAAATCTGCTATATCTCGCCAATGGATGAAGATAGATAAAGCAAATGTATTGCTAAAAGTCTTCTTATAGTCCAAGGAAGGTTTCCTGAAAGTTTCAAGAGTTTTTACTTTTTGGCCAAAATCGGCAAAAAACCCTGTGCTATAGCCTTAGTATTTTGGTTAAATTCCAACATTTTTCGACCATCTCAGAATCGCATGAAACTTTCAGGAAACATTGCTGGGACTATGCCGACAAAGTTTGCATAGTTTTTGTAAACTTTTAGCCCGCGCCTCGTGAGAAATTACAGCAAATTAGAGCAAATGACGCACCAATTAATTCATCACACCTTTCGAGGAAAGGAGCCAGTTTAATCTGTCATATCTCGCCAACGGCTGAAGATAGATATAGCAAATGTGTTGCTAAAAGTCTTCTTATAGTCCAAGGAAGGTTTCCTGAAAGTTTCAAGAGTTTTCACTTTTTGGCCAAAATCGGCAAAAAACCCTGTGCTATAGCCTTAGTATTTTGTCAAAATTCCAACATTTTTCGACCATCTCAGAATCGCATGAAACTTTCAGGAAACATTGCTGGGACTATGCCGACAAAGTTTGCATAGTTTTTGTAAACTTTTAGCCCGCGCCTCGTGAGAAATTACAGCAAATTAGAGCAAATGACGCACCAATTAATTCATCACACCTTTCGAGGAAAGGAGCCAGTTTAATCTGTCATATCTCGCCAACGGCTGAAGATAGATATAGCAAATGTGTTGCTAAAAGTCTTCTTATAGTCCAAGGAAGGTTTCCTGAAAGTTTCAAGAGTTTTCACTTTTTGGCCAAAATCGCCAAAAAACCCTGTGCTATAGCCTTAGTATTTTGTCAAAATTCCAACATTTTTCGACCATCTCAGAATTGCATGAAACTTTCAGGAAACATTGCTGGGACTATGCCGACAAAGTTTGCATAGTTTTTGTAAACTTTCAGCCCGCGCGTCGTGAGAAATTATAGCAAGTTAGAGCAAATGACGCACTAATTAATTCATCACACCTTTCGAGGAAAGGAGCCAGTTTAATCTGTCATATCTCGCCAACGGCTGAAGATAAATATAGCAAATGTGTTGCTAAAAGTCTTCTTATAGTCCAAGGAAGGTTTCCTGAAAGTTTCAAGAGTTTTCACTTTTTGGCCAAAATCGGCAAAAAACCCTGTGCTATAGCCTTAGTATTTTGTCAAAATTCCAACATTTTTCGACCATCTCACAATCGCATGAAACTTTCAGCAAACATTGCCGAGACCATGCCGACAAAGTGTGCATAGTTTTTGTAAACTTTTAGCCCGCGCCTCGTGAGGAATTGGAGCAAATTAGAGCAAATGACGCACTAATTAATTCATCACACCTTTCGAGGAAAGGAGCCAGTTTAATCTGCTATATCTTGCCAACGGATTAAGATAGATAAGGCAAATGTATTGCTAAAGGTCTTCTTATAGTCCAAGGAAGGTTTCCTGAAAGTTTCAAGAGTTTTCACTTTTTGGCCAAAATCGGCAAAAAACCCTGTGCTATAGCCTTAGTATTTTGTCAAAATTCCAACATTTTTCGACCATCTCAGAATCGCATGAAACTTTCAGGAAACATTGCTGGGACTATGCCGACAAAGTTTGCATAATTTTTGTAAACTTTTAGCCCGCGCGTCGCGAGAAATTACAGCAAATTAGAGCAAATGACGCACTAATTAATTCATCACACCTTTCGAGGAAAGGAGCCAAGTTAAATCTGCTATATCTCGCCAACGGATAAAGATAGATAAGGCAAATGTATTGCTAAAAGTCTTCTTATAGTCCAAGGAAGGTTTCCTGAAAGTTTCAAGAGTTTTCACTTTTTGGCCAAAATCGGCAAAAAACCCTGTGCTATAGCCTTAGTATTTTGTTAAAATTCCAACATTTTTCGACCATCTCACAATCGCATGAAACTTTCAGGAAACATTTCTGGGACTATGCCGACAAAGTTTGCATAGTTTTTGTAAACTTTTAGCCCGCGCGTCGCGAGAAATTAGAGCAAATTAGAGCAAATGACACACTAATTAATTCATCACATCTTTCGAGGAAAGGAGCCAAGTTAAATCTGCTATATGTCGCCAACGGATGAAGATAGATAAGGCAAATGTATTGCTAAAAGTCTTATTATAGTCCAAGGAAGGTTTCCTGAAAGTTTCAAGAGTTTTCACTTTTTGGCCAAAATCGGCAAAAAACCCTGTGCTATAGCCTTAGTATTTTGTTAAAATTCCAACATTTTTCGACCATCTCACAATCGCATGAAACTTTCAGGAAACATTGCTGGGACTATGCCGACAAAGTTTGCATAGTTTTTGTAAACTTTTAGCCCGCGCGTCGCGAGAAATTACAGCAAATTCGAGCAAATGACGCACTAATTAATTCATCACACCTTTCGAGGAAAGGAGCCAAGTTTAATCTGCTATATCTCGCCAACGGATGAAGATAGATAAGGCAAATGTATTGCTAAAAGCCTTCTTATAGTCCAAAGAAGGTTTCCTGAAAGTTTCAAGAGTTTTCACTTTTTGGCCAAAATCGGCAAAAAACCCTGTGCTATAGCCTTAGTAATTTGTAAAAATTCCAACATTTTTCGACCATCTCAGAATCGCATGAAACTTTCAGGAAACATTGCTGGGACTATGCCAACAAAGTTTGCATAGTTTTTGTAAACTTTTAGCCCGCGCGTCGTGAGAAATTAGAGAAGATTAGAGAAAATGACTCACTAATTATTTCATCACACCTTTCGAAGAAATGAGCCAAATTTTATCTGCTATATCTCGCGAACGGATGAAGATAGATAAGGGAAATTTATTGCTAAAAGTCTTCCTATGGTCCCAGAAAGGTTTCCTGAAAGTTTCAAGAGTTTGCAATTTTAGGCCAAAATCGGCAAAAAACCCTTTGACTTTTAGCAATACTTTTGCCTTGTCTATCTTTATCCCTTGGCGAGATATAGCAGATTAAACTTGGCTCCTTTCCTCAAAAGGTGTGATGAATTAATTAGTGCGTCATTTTCTCTAATTTGTTCTAATTTCTCACGACGCGAGGGCTAAAAGTTTACAAAAACTATGCAAACTTTGTCGGCATAGTCCCAGTAACGCTTCCTGAATGTTTCATGCGATTCTGAGATGGTCGAAAAATGTTGGAATTTTTACAAATTACTAAGGCTATAGCACAGGGTTTTTTGCCGATTTTGGCCAAAAAGTGAAAACTCTTGAAACTTTCAGGAAACCTTCTTTGGACTATAAGAAGGCTTTTAGCAATACATTTGCCTTATCTATCTTTATCCGTTGGCGAGATATAGAAGATTAAACTTGGCTCCTTTCCTCGAAAGGTGTGATGAATTAATTATTGCGTCATTTGCTCTCATTTGCTCTCATTTGCTCTAATTTCTCACGAGGCGCGGGCTAAAAGTTTCCAAAAGCTATGCAAACTTTGTCGGCATAGTCGCAGGAACGCTTTCTGAAAGTTTCGTGCGATTCTGAGATGGTCGAAAAATGTTGGAATTTTGACAAAATACTAAGGCTATAGCACAGGGTTTTTTGCAGACTTTGGCGAAAAAGTGAAAACTCTTGATACTTTCAGGAAACCTTCCTTGGACTATAAGAAGACTTTTTGCAATATATTTGCTTTCTGTATTTTCATCCTATGGCGAGATATTGCAGCAATACCGTATAAAACTTTGAATTGTGTGATGTTTTATTTAGTGAATGATTTGCTGTAATTTCTCACGACGCGCTGGCGTAAAGTTTGCAAAAACTATCAAAAAAACGTCGGCATGGTCCCAGGAACATTTCCTGAAAGTTTCATGCGATTCTGAGATTGTCGAAAAATGACCGGATTTTGACAAAATACTAAGGCTATAGCCCAGGATTTTTGCCCATTTTGGCCAAAAATTGTAAACTATTTGCTCCGATTTTACAGTAATATATCTTTTGTGTGTGACGTACGATATTGTGATGGTATTAGGAGGAGGAAAGTTGGAGAAAGTCTAATAGGGGCATATCAAGAAAGTTGAGGAGTCACAAAAAATTTATTTTTCCACTTTTCATGTTTCCATACAAGGATATCCAGCAGCTGTGATATTTTTAAGAAAGGTACTCACGCTGGGATGAGACCATTTGAACCCTTTCACTCCCAAGAGTTATCAACTTCGGTTTTCTCCTTCAGTTTCTAACCAGAAATATATTATATAGTAAGAAGATCTTAGCTTTTGATAGCTTGCTCAGGTGATAGCTGATTAGTGGCGTTCTCTTCAACTCCTGTTCCGAGATCCTGTTACAATTCCAAGCTCCTCACATGGCCTCTGCGCAACTGATCCGGTCATGTCACTTCTCGCAGGATCTACAACGATTAAAATTAGAGTATGAATCTTTTGGGGATCAGTGACTTTACATATCCAGACGTTTACTAGCGGTATTTTATGCATAGAATTACAAAATGTCTTTTTTCCTAACAGAATTACAAAATGAAACACAAAATAGCAGGGTTTCGAAATAGCCGATAGTAAATGACTGAAAAAATAAATCCAAAGGGGATTGGGCTTGACTTCGAAATAACGGGGACTTCGAATTAACCGAGTTCGAAATAGCGAGGTTCGACTGTATAACAAACTAAGACAACGAAGTTAACTAAAATACCGTGTCAGCGAATTTTGATCCGTTTTGTTTTAAGGATTTTATTCTCTTTTAAAGTTGAGGTAGGATGTAAAAATCCTGCTCAATTTGAATCAAATCAGCATATGTTTGCCACCCGTAGGTGATAAGTCATCAAACAACACGCAAAATCAGAGTTAGCACAACTGCGCAAGTACAAATAATGATAGTTGTTATAATTTGCTTTCCAAAACACTTAACAATCAAGTCCAAAAGCCTGCAAAACCAGAGTACATCGTTGATTTGGAACTAATATAGCTGAGGGTTCTATTTGGTCGGAGGTGCAAATAAATGAAGCAAAGAACGAAGACAAAAGAAAAAAAAGTGGCTCCCATAATCGTAACAGATCCTGTTAACTGACCTGTATATAGCTAGCGAGTCACATCTATACAACAAGCTGTACTGTCCTTGTACACCATAATCATCCTTAGCAGGCATAGGGGTAATTCACTCATGGCTTAGGGGCCGAATTATCTCTCCCTTATGCGAAGCCTACAGGTTGGTGGACAGGGAACTGCCTTGTGGCGGATCCGCACAGCAAGCGGAAAAGCAAAGCGCAGGTGCAGCGCAAAGCGCAAAGCGCAAAGCGCAAAGCGCATTTTGCTTTTCTTTTCTACTTGTTTTCTTGTTTTGTTTTGTTTTGTTTTGTTTTTAAATAAGTACCGAATGAAGCATATCTGGAAGAGTAACTGATAATTCACTTCTGGCTTAGGGGTCGAATTATCTTCCTTCTTTGGGCCTGAATGGACGGGTAACTGGCTTGTGGAGGACCCTCACAGCGATAAGAAATAACAAATGATTTATCGTCATTGTTGTGTATGTTTTGATTTCTTTGCCAGGAACTCACATCTGAAATGATGTTTGGGAATAAATAAGAAAGTCTGGGCTTTTGGGAGCTGGACTAGAGAGGTCATCTTCATATTAGCTTCAAACAATGTATTAGTCCATCGAGTCCAGAGTAATTATCTAATTTAAACAATCGGAGTTTTCTTCATCGCAATTTTGGTCCCGCCCAGGAAAATCAGTCACGCAATATTTTTAGAAAAATTAACACACCGCTTCTAAGTGTTCATACAGGTGTCCAAAAGCATTGGCCGGCCGCAAAGGCGGTAAACTAATTAATCGGATTTCATGTCATTGTTTAGTTTTAGTTCTATGATTTGTGGCACTCGTAAGCCGTAGAAAAGAAGCAGCCGGGTGAATCACTGTGCGTATTTCTTGGCCAGGCGACGTAAAACACATCTATTTGGACAAAGGTTGACTTTCATAAATTTTTGCATTGAAATCTGTATATGGAAGTATTGCGGCTTGCGTGATGAACGTGATTAGCCGGTCAAGGCTTTAACTGGCACAAGTGCGACAAATATGGCCTTAAAATTAAAACAAAAAATATTACTAACTGTGAATACTACTGCTCGCAGGTTACAGCGCACAAATCTTGCGACAAAAGTACTTGTTGATTCACTGAATCAAATAAGATAACCTTCACCATGTCTTGGTGAAAGCTATCTTATTTGATATATGCAGTTCAGTTGCCCTGATTCATACATTCAAATCCGTGAAGGGGTCTATCCCGCTACCCTAGCATTTGCGTCGGTTTTTCCTGTTCAATTCCAGACACAATTCTGTCGAGATATATACTATTAAAGAAAATAATGTGATCGTTTTGATGACTGAGGATCGCTAGTCGCATCTTTTTTGGCTTTACATGTCATTGATAGAATTAGCACCGATTTTAGAAAGCCCTAAGCGAATATTATTCCACATCTGAATGTGGTGTGCTTTAACGTACCTCATAGTGATTCGACGACAGCTAAAAATTGATAACGGATGGATAGGGGCTTCGAAGTTTCTAAGTTCATTTGGTTGTTAAAAATTTGATGTTTGCTATGAAACTATGACAAGTCGTTGCTAAAATTCCAATCAAATCATTGTCACAGCAAAACTACGGATCTAGAGGACATACACTATTGCACAAGTAGTTGAAAGCTGTGTCGAAATAACACACATTGAAAGCAGTAATCATCAGCCATAATCCAAGGTGTCTGACGTCAGAAACGACTCACCAAAATTAACGTCACATAGTGTAGCGCAACAGAATTAACTCTAGCCAATATTAAGAAACCTTATTTTGAGAGGAACATAGCACACTTTCAGAACAAAAATATTAATTAAAAAGGTCCTGTCTTTTAAGGATAGACACAAAGACTAGTATATATTAATCAGATTTTAACACTTGAAGCATTATTTCAATAGTTTGTCGGAATTGCCGCCTTAGAAATTAGCAGCCACAGTGTCGCCAGTTCGAGAAGGAAACTTCAATAAGCTGTTGACGTCATTACATTTTTAAAAAAATTGATTTTTATGAAGTGTCGATCCAGAATGGTGCTCTGATATCGAAAAGTGCTCACAAATATCGCAAAAATGTGTAATGTTCCTTGAGATATCATCCTACCTCAGATGGCTACTTTCCAGCAGATTTCTATTTAATTGGCATCAAATGACACCCAAAAAGTGTGCATAGTATTCTCATTTTGTTGGCACTTGTGCCAGATTAAAATATAACTCCATTCATAGCTCCATTGCTATAGTATCCATACCTACAGTTGTTTCTGATATATTTGACTAAAAACGTTTTATCTCATTATGTTCCGACGGCAGAAGGCCTTTGTTTTTTTCATGGCTTGCCTGTAAAACCACATCCGAAGAGCTGCAATCGAAAGCCAAATACTTAGCCAAATACTTAAGTTTATCATTCCTTATATGCACCATATCATGCATGAAACTGTTCCTTGTGGTAATATGAGTCAAAGAATGCCTCTATCAACTCGTTTGCTGCTGGGAAAAATAAATTGATGTATTTAACCTGTCGAACTCGTCAACTGTCAAATGAAACCGTCCCCCCCCCCCCCCCCTCCCCCTCCCAAATGAAACCTAAAGGTGTGACCACTCAAATGAAAGCTCTTAAGAAGTACATTCTAATAGCGGTATTCACTTCTAACTCCTGAACTGTCAAATGAAGCTTAAAGGTGGTACCAATGAAATGAAAGCCCTCAATGAGTACATTCTAGTAACGGTGTTCACTTCCGACTCTTGAACTGTCAAATGAAACCTAAAGGTGTGACCACTAAAATGGAAGCTCTCAATGAGTACATTCTAATAGCAGTGCTCACTTCCAACTCCTGAACTGTCAAATGAAAGCTACAGGTGTGACCACTCAAATGAAAGCTCTCAATATTAGTACAGTCTAACAGCAGTGTTCACTTCTGACTCCTGAACTGTCAAATGAAACCTAAAGGTATGACCACTCAAATGAAAGCTCTCAATGAGTAAATTCTAATAGCAGTGTTCACTTCCTACTCCTGAACTATCAAATGAAACCTAAAGGTGTGACCACTCAAATGAAAGCTCCCAAATGAGTAAATTCTAATAGCTGTGTTCACTTACAACTCTACAATGAAACTTTAAGGTGCGGCTTGACTATCATTTTAAAGACGGATTATTCCATTACATAAGCTTTACCATCATCAACATATTTAATTCACTATAAGAAAAAAACATTTCATGGTTCCACTGAGATGATACTAGCCAGATTGTTAATTGTGTGAGAATGATTGACTTTTTACCCGAATCAAGACAGTTTCATTTGAATGGTCACACCCTTAGGTTTCATTTGGTAGTTCAGGAGTTGGAAATGGACACTGCCATTAGAATATCAGTAATATTCTAATGTCAGTGTCCATTTCCAATTGAAACCTTGGAGTGGTCACACCTTAGAATTTATGCCCATTGGGAACTCTTTCATTTGAGTCATTCAGGTCTTTACGCTTCGCCGTTCACAGGTTGTGTTCTAGTAGAACAACCATTTTTGGCTGGTTTGGTTGATCAACTTTTGCAACCTACTCGGAACCCGGTTGAAACGATTGAAAACGATGGTACCAGGTTTACGGCCGTGTTTTCAACATTTTAAACAAGTTCTCTATTCTTGGTACACCAACCAAAGGTTTAGGTTGGTCCGCCCAGTAGAACAAACTAAAATATCATGAGCTGATGTTACGATTTTTAGTCATTCGTCCGAGCAAAATCTTTCTAACCAAACGTCAGCCAACACATTTACGGCCTTGAGCAGATTCACATCAACCTTACGTTGGCAAATTTCTATGATTTTTATCTCTCGGCCGACGCAGTATTAGTTCTCACAGGGAATATTATCTCACCCATTTTTTCCCTTTATAACGAGCTGTTTAATACGAAGACAGAATTCACATACTGTTGTCATTTGGATAACCAGTACGGGAGGTTTCGGTGTGTTAGGATTGAATTATGCAATAAAAGGGTTCGGTATCAACATGTAGTTGCCTTGGCAAGGAAGACAACACCTATTATTTAACGATCCGTGAGAGCGGCAAAATGAGACAAACTATGAATCCTGACAAAAAGACAACTGAACCGCAATCTTATGGTAACTGTAGCGATGAAAGGGAAAAAGCGGCATATCAGCAAACGCTCAGCAGGTGGAATATTTTGCCGGACAAGAATAAGACAAAGACGTCGAGAAGATAACACTCGAAACGTCAGCCAAAATACATCCTTTGCAGTGTTCAGCAAATTCACATCAACCAAGTTGATACTTTCTACAGTGATTTACCGCCAAAGCAGATAAAAACTAGCTCTCTCAGAGACTCTAGAATTCAAGAATGAAAACCTGCATTGAAGGATATTTGTTTAGACAAAGAGATTTAACAGAGATGGAAAAGCGGTCAGCAAATCCACATCAGCCAAGTTGATAGTACTTTCTACAGTGTTTTACCGCCAAAGCAGATAAAAACTAGCTCTCTCAGAGACTGTAGAATTCAAGAATGAAAACCTGCATTAAAGGATATTTGTTTAGACAAAGAGATTTAACAGAGATGGAAAAGCGGTCAGTAAATCCACATCAGACCTACACTGATATTAATAGCGCGGCTGGCGCATTATCACTCAGCCAACGCAACAAATGCGTTATTTGAATTGTATGTCAAGGATGTCTTTGTTTTGTGCATGTGTATGTTTTGAAGGAGAAGGTCCTGACATTAGTTTAGCAGTGTGCGTTGCACCTTGAACCACATGCAGTTGAAGTGAGCTGGTTTATACCAGCTCCAGGCGTAAAATAATGGACATGGATTTTGACATGTGTTCAGATAAATGAAAGACTGCTATATTGGAACATTCTTTATTAGAAAAGCTGTCCTACAATGCACATTCTTTAATTAATGTATTTACCCTTTCAAAACTCGTGAACGTGACAATTTGTAGAAAAATACATCTTTGTACTGCAGGACACTTTTTACCAACTTTAGTGCGGAACAAAATGTGAACTCACACCCGTTGGAAGGGTGTGTTGTGATATATTGTGTTGTCTATAAATAATGATAATTAAACACGATGAAAGTTATTTGTCCATGAAAATAGAAAAGAGACCGCACACATGGTTGAAACACTTCGAGATGCAAGGTGCTCAAATATTGAACTATGGACACTTTAAGCCATCAAATGACGTTATTTTGGGATTTCGGTACTTCACAACGTGTTATCTCAATCTATTCTCTTTTCATTTTAAACATTTTTTGCTGAGATATAATCTCATTTTTTTGCTGCAGGCGGATAGCCTTAAAACGGCCCTTAGGCGCTCTGTCTTTCCGATTCAGTCAAGATTTATGGAACATCCGGCTTGATATTCCACGTTTAAATACGGCTTCGCTTCGCTCGAAGCGGTTAAATAGAATAATTCTCAAACTATGGTGCTCATTTGCCTAACACTAAACACAAGAACGGCTGTTAAAGCCGAGAAAAAGCTATTCAATAAACTCGATAGTGAGCGTGTAAAGTCTGCTACCTTATCAATTGACCCACATATATCGTTTCCTTGAGGTGTATCTTAGTTTTTTTGTTAAACACAGAAGCCAGCGAGCGAGCCACAGAAGCCAGCGAGATAAATGACATATATTCTAGTTTCTCTGCTAGTATGCTATGAACACTTATGCCCCATAAACGGCCCCCAGACCCTTGTGAAATTCAACTGTACAGAGTGAAGGTCGAAAGTTTCAAGTGCAGAGCTATCATTGTAGATAGTTCATTCATTATTGTTTCAGGAATGTTCCCTTTGTTCAGAGCATATTTTTCTCTAGTTGTCACTGCATGGACACAATTTTCAATCACAGATTTTCAATGCAGTTCATTGTTTATAAATTCCTACAGAAAAATTGCGGACAGCGTTTGGCAGGATATTCAGTCAAAACCCGTTATCTTCGTATGGTCCAAAATAGATGAAGGCAAGCTTAAAAGCTGCCGAAAGTACTACATATATTACACAATTAGCCGAGCATTTTTGAATTGATTAGATCTACCGCAATATCACCAGTAGACACAAGCTTTGACAAATGCGAGAAAAGTCACCTAGACTAGGAAATTTAATCTAAACAGGCAACTAAACGTCCATCACACTTGTACATGTAATCTCACCAAGCATACAAAGCTCAGTTATAAATATATTTCTCATTCATTAACAAGGTGCAACTCAGGTAGTGTCGCCCTCAAAGGCTAAGTCGATAAGCTTAGCTAAGTAAACTCTACGAACTTAACTTCTGACCATCAACGTATACGGCTGAGTGTTGTTTGGCTTTTAATCTCAAATCCTCGATGCTCGTTCGTCTCAAGTCCTGACACTCTGTCGGACTCAAAGGCCCTTTCAGAAAAGGCACCATACCAGGTCGGGCGGCGAGCTGTCTGTAAAAATGGTGCGAGTAGACTGCCGCTGGTGGAATCGCCCCCAAATGGGGCCCCAAGGGACCATATGGACTAGGGGCCGCGGCGTAAGGGGAAACCAAGCTGAGTGCGGGCATTTGAGGGGCCCAGCGTTCCATTCCCGATGGATACGGGTAGGGGTTCGAGAATCCACGGGGCATTTCGGGAACTGGAGAGCGGTAGTCGCTCGTGGGTCCGTACAAATATGTGGGGCTTTCTCTGCCGAGAGATTTTTCTCGTTTTCGCCACTTTGCTCGTCTGTTCTGGAACCATACCTGAGGTGGAAGAACGAAAGAGAAAAATGATGAGATGTTTTCTGGAATGTATGCTTTCATCTAGCACTTATATCAGATCAAAGCGATTCGCTTAAATAAGGGGGACCAGGAAAAGAAAAATAAACAACAATTCTACTGCACATGATTCAGCACACATCGGTCCAAGTTTTCCATCCTTTCCCTATGACAATCCAAGCTATTTAGGTCCACATGGACCACGCGTCACACATCCAAGATATCCCGCCAGAAGAGCCGAGTTGTCATAAATATGTAAACTGAATAAAAGAAACAATAGTTTGCTTCAAATTGGAGTTGGCACTTAAGATATTCTGTGTACAAGGTGATGCGTGAAACTTGTCGTATTTCCAAAGAATTTCAAAAGTGGCAAAGTGCCCTGATATAAAGACCCAGTTATATTTATGAAGAACAAAGCAAAATACCGACCCATAATGAGAAGGGATGCCAAAATAAAGTGTTGACTTATCAGTGATAAGGAACAAAGTCGTAATAAATGAAAATTCATTTGAAGCTACGAGTTTAAAGTAAGGTATTTTGAAAAAGTAAATAGAAACTAGACAGGGATAGAGTAAGTACCTGCGAAGCACAAGGTTCAACATTTACAATTCTTAAATCACATTTCGTTTGTTAGTTTGTTTCCTGTCTTAAATTAGGCCTAAATCTTTTAATTAGCGCCTATAGAATCTGATATTCGTAAAACGACAGGTATTGTTTTCAAAGGCAGGTTTAAAGTATAAACTCTTGGAAGATCAAACAATTTGTGTGATCGCATCTTTGGCCGAACTTCCCTGGATTAAAAAGTAAGGCATTTAGGTGTGGTATGAGAATATTGTTTGCGCTGTAAAAATAAATGCATTGTTCGGTAAATGTTTACATTCGTGTGTCTCATTAGAGTTCCGCAATCTGATAAAGTTTGATAAGAATCAGCGAAAAAAGCTGCAGTCCCGCAGTTGG
This sequence comes from Plumapathes pennacea, assembly GCA_964036295.1. Taxonomy (NCBI): domain Eukaryota; kingdom Metazoa; phylum Cnidaria; class Anthozoa; order Antipatharia; family Myriopathidae; genus Plumapathes; species Plumapathes pennacea. The sequence goes on from OZ038468.1 coordinate 2,019,065, forward strand.
TATAAGACGAAAACATCTCAGGGTCGGTTATGACCGACTTAATGTAACGATCGCTAAAAGGTGCCTGAAATTTACGCCGGTTTAAATTATACTCTTGGTCTATGCATTTTACTAGAGTATGATCAGCTTTCGTGACTGACAAACGGTGTAAAATTTGGTGAAAAGACCTTTTCAGACGCGCATAACAGAGTTGACACACGGCAAATGACCTAAACTTATGATTAACACGCTAAAATGCAAAACCGAAGGGAACACGTACACAGAAAAATAATACGAGACAAAACACAGAAGAGTTGGTAGATTATTATCACTGCTTGCAGCTAGTAAACAAAATGTTAGAGATGCTTAAACTTTATAAGAAGTTTTCAACCACTGAAATCTGGCAAAACAACTACACAATAACTACCTAAGCTCGCGAGTAGTTTATTTCTTGTTGAGAAAGGTTTTTTTTTAAAATATATTTATCGCTTCAGTTAAAAATCCACAGCGGATAGTGCACAATGGTAGCGTTCTAATTTGGATGTGCTGCGGACATAGATTGTCGAATTTACATAAGAATAACAGCCCTTATGACTCTTTTATTGTGTGATCTTGTTTTATCTCTCCATGCAATTTAGGACTGTCTTGCCTTATTAGTATACAACGAGATGTTGACACGTATAGACGGAATCTTATAACAGGCGATGCTGCTGTTTCAAACCAGTCAGTTGAACCTTTCTAACGGCTTGCTTGTTCGTTACTATTCATGGTCCTTCGAACACACACAATTCTGTTATCCTCGAAGACTATTCGTGCCGAATGAAGTACATCGAAGTTTCGTTCTCAAACTCTGGTCAGTAATTTTCTGTGAATGCTCGTTTGATAGGGTTCGATCTATAGCCCGACGATTGGCTTCATGCAAATGGTTAGAATGTGGTCAGACTTCTCGGCTGGTTTTTTTTTATTATTATTTTATATTTATTACGTCTTCTTCTAAGAACGCGGCTAACCTTGAACGGAATACACTACACTGTAAAATCAAAAGTGCTGATTCGACCCCAAAAATGGGGCCGAAACGATGAGTCCAGGATGGCACCTTTTTTAGGTCTGTTTCAGCTCCATCATAATGGGGCCGTTTTGGCACCAGATTTTGGGACTAATCTGACCCCTGTACTGGGGCCAAATTTGACCTTTGAGTGGGTTGAATTGTAATACTGGGGGGCTATTTTGGAATTCAGAAGTACCCAATCGGCCCCCAAAATTTTAGCCCTCTCAGAAATGGCCCCTTGAAAAATGGCTGATTCAGCTCCTTCACAGGTCGTTACAGCACCGTGTAGATCTAATTTACTGTTCCTGTTTTTTTCTTTAGCTCAGTATATAACAAAGGTTGACTCAAGTATAGTACAGTAGATTTCAACTGTAACATTTTATTATATTCAAGTTGTTACAAGCTCATTTGGTAATTCGCCCTAAATTGAACCCCCTCTGTATGACTGATGATCACACAATGTGATCACAAAATTATAAGTGGAAACTCTAACACTGTTTCACCTAATTTTACAAGACATAGACTTCCAACCAGCACAATAGGTCTTAGTAATGTCATGGAACACTTGCCCAAGCAGCAACAAAAAAAAAAACAGCACTGTAAGCCTAGTGAAATCATTAAATACACAAATAGTTAGGCTAAACGAGGATACATTTGAGCATTGACTAATTTGACTAGATATTTTGCACTGGCAAAGCATTGACAAAGGAAGTGACAGACACAAGTGTCTGTCTCCTACCAATTTCTAGCAAAATTTGTTCGAAAAAGGTCAGAATTGCTTTGCAATTGGTGTACGAAATATCGATTACATAAAAGCAGGCAAGCAACCCAAGAACAGCATCCATCATTTTATGCTGGGGAGTGTCGCACAGCACACTGCCCTCAATCACAATGAAGAGTAAATCCACATCAAAAATACCTTCCACCAGCACAACTTGGGGCTGAATAAACTCACTGACACTTGCATCTACATCACAGTCCCTCTGAAAATAAAAGGCAAAAGTGTAAGTACAATCATAGAAAAAAAATGCACAAAGCAGCATCTCAGTTACAGTCAAATTATGTGCAATTTGTCTAGAACCTCCTAGAACAAAAATAAGTTCAATCCTACTGTAGTAGGTCACACCTTAAGTGGTCAGTTACCAGATGGTTGGAGTACACATTATGCAATATTCTTGTACTATGATAGTGCAAGTAACTGTATCAGGTGAACACCAATAGGCTCTTTGCATGTGGGGTCACATGACCCCAAATACATGACTGGGAAAACATCAACTCAGGCTGAACGAGTGTCAGAAATGGAAAGAGCACAAAAAAAAAAATGCTGACAGATAAAATTTCAGGTCCATATCATTTATATATCACATTTGGTGAAATGGGAAGTTGCGGGAGGGCATTAACTTGCCCTCCAGCAACTCTGTTCTTATAAATCTTCTTAACATTCCTAAACAATGCCACCAAGTTTGATGTATAAATGCTACAAGATCTGATATTTCACCTGTCCGCATATTTTTTTATTTAAGTGTGAATTTACAAATTTTCACTGAGCATGCACAAGCAGAACTGCATTGTACATGTATGTCCTCCCGTATAGGATTATGGTTAGAGTTAGGTTTAGAGTTAGATTTAGGTCTGATTATCATGTGCTAAAAAGAGGTAATTCGATTTTGTCACATCCAGTGTGTGGTGATACCTCAACTGTGTACAAGCAAAACTTACAAATCTGATGTGAAATTCCATCATGCATTCATCTCAAATACAGAACAGTGCATGTGAAAGAAAAATAGCATCAGAACTTATAATACTGTACTCACCGATTACATCTCTACTCTTCCATTATTCTTCAGTCTTTCGACCATACATTCAAAATGTACGGAAAGGGACAGGTACTGTACGCAGCCTTCCACAAATAGTTCTAACTTTGAGTTGAAGGAAATGACTGTATACACTGATAACTTCGTCCTGCCAAAGGAGTGTTGGCCTTTGTAGATATACAAATAAGAATTCCTGATCACATTTATCCACCGAAGTCGGGGCTGCTGAACGCTGACGTTGTAATTGATGGCAGACTGACCTGACCGTAACTCCAACAGCCGTCGATCAACAAGTTCGACTTATATCCACACAGCTGCATCCCTATTCTTTCTAAAAAAATGAACGTTCAACCGTTTCACAATACCGCACCACCACGCCACAGAAAAAACCGTTTGAACTGAATGGCGCCCGCGCTACTACGCATGCCCATTACGCTAAACCGCACACACCGACAGTCGTCGCAAACTCGTTCCCAGGGCCTTCAGCGTGAGGAAACTCTCAAACGAGAAACGAAGCCCTACCTTTTCAGATTTCTCTGGGTCATTCAAGTTTTGCTATTTGATGCAGTAGTGGATTGCGGAATTCAAAAAGTTGTTCTCAAAAATTTTGATCTGTAGCTTGAAGCGGTGATTCCCAGCCCAAGCGGTGAGGCCTGGGCGAGTGATGTCATAAGAGTTAGAGTGGGAATGGTATAACACAATTTCAGCCAGTTTCGGCCATTGATGGCCAGTTGCAGCAGCAATTTATATCTATCATGCATGTCTGTTTCAGTGTGTACCTTCCTGTGATTTTTTCTAATGCAAGTTTTAACAATAAATTTCTGAGCAACAGAACTTTGTGGAATTAATTTTGGGGCCAAATCAGCCATTTGTATTTAGCACTTGGGGGTGTGGATGAATTGAAATCAAGGGCCAAATTACAATTTAAGAGAGCTAAATTGGAAACAGGAAGGGTCAAATCAGTACCATGTAGAACTGTTTGAGCCCTTCTTGCTCATAACGGCCCCACTGTGGGCCATACTGGCCCAAATGACTTTGGGGCCGAATTGGCTTTTGGGGCCAAATCAGCACTTTTGATTTTACAGTGTATACTCGTATATTGGACCGGGAAAGTAGAAAGCATGGCTGCCTTGTTAAAATCTTAGAATACAACAAAGAAAACAAATAGTTTACGTAACACTTACTGTAATGCAAATCAGTATGCGTTTACGGGAACTACACGATTTCGCTCCGCGAAACTTTGAGAAAAAGTCGATTTTGAGATGAGGACCATTGAGAGCTAGAAATGTGCTAGAAATGTACTTCAACAGGCGGGAATCACTCAACAGCTCTTATCTCCTATCTCTTAACGATTGATTAAGAGTTATTAAAATTCTTTTAAGTCACCTCAAGAACCCAGATCTCAATCGATGTTCGTCAAATATTCTTGGACACTAATATAAAAGACATCTCTTATACGCAGCTTTACTCTTCAAAGCGTTGGATGCGAGGGGATTATAAAATCTGAGCATAATTGTGTATTTCTTTTAAACAAGCAACGAAGCATTTTCCAAAATGAAACGGTAGGGGACTATTGTTTTTCTGCTGCATTGACCGTGGTCCTATAATTGCCTAATACTTTGGCAGCTGTTTATATTCTGTGTTGACAATGGTTCTTTTTATAATTCGCTTTCGACGTATTGATGAATACGTATTGATGAATACCTATTGATTTAAAAAGTGGACCGGAAAAATAATATTGCACGGAAAAGAGAATATACCTTACCAATAATAAATAGCAGTCTAAAAGAAGCACATTAGTTTATCGTCGGTGAGACAATGAGTTTAAGAAAGAATTCCATGTTAATGCTTAACCTATATCTAACATGGCAAGCAATTGTTGAAGCTTGTATCAAAACAGTCGCATGCTGTGTTACCTTCACCAGTTGTTTGCTGTTAAAAGTACGAACATTCATTGGTAAACTCAGCTGGATTTTCAAATTCCTTGAAAAAGTTACTCGAGTGGGACCTCTTGGCGTCTAAACCTCTTAAACCTAATATTTTGTCGTTGAGATCATTTCCTTATAGTGGTCAAACTCGTTTCTGTGCTGAGCTGCGTTATTTATCCGATAAGTGGCGGTGAAAAGATAATAAAAAGTATTTTCTAGCTCTAAGACAAAGGAGTGAAAGGGAAATCATTGTGAATTATAAGTTCAGTGGCAGTAACGTTAGGGTTGGCTGTCAATCTTTTGAATTTTACGGCTAATTTAGATCAGCAGGCCTTTGAATTTATACCATCCTCGTTCGTTTGACTCTTTAGTGATCTGAACCACGAGAGGAGAAAGAAAGAGCGAGGACTGACATTTTGGTTCGCAGTTTGGAAAGCGTTTTGGAAATCTATGCTCCACAGGTTACACCCAATCAAGGTCTTTTCAAATTGACAACTAAAACGTTTTAAGACCAAAGCCTTTTGTGTTATCTCCTCTTTTATTGTGTTGTCAACGCCATTAAAAGTGCATTCTCGAATCGCTGTCCCTTAATTGCCAATTTTCGCGTCTACGTCATTCCTTGATTAGTCAATGTGTTCGGCTCGCAGTGCAATATAACCGTATTTATCTGACAGGATAATTGCACCAATTGTGTTGGTATTGTATATGTCTCACTTAAAATGCAATCCCAACTTGACGACAGTAAAGGCGGGTTTAGAATCGGCATCAAAGATAATCCTTACACACTCTATATTACTCGGTTCAGTGCAATATCGGAGAGAAACTCATGCGCTTTCAAGTACAGATAAAACAGCCTCTATGGCTTTCACCATGCTTTGCTATTAAGGGCAAAACTTTAGAGATAAATTTTGAAACTCAAACCCAATTTTCAAGCGCTCTCTAAATTTAATTTGCAGTTCCGTACACGCCCGGCTAGAGATGAAAATGTCATTTACAGGTATACGGTGTTGTAATATCAATGGATTTTTCTCACAACAATCTGTCAGCAATTTAGTGCTCCACGTAGGTGTTCAAAAGGCAAGCGTTATGTTATGTTCTGTTTTAGTTACGGCGCTGATTTTGTTTAATTCCGAACTAATTTGCCTTTCTTGTTTAAAAAAAAAAATCACTAAACGACTCGCAACTTAAAAGTCAAATAAAAAAGGTGAATTGTTACGTAAATCATAATGTTGTGTTTTAATACACGTTAGAAATGTGATTAATGCTTCTAGATGTATAGCAGTTATTGTGGGACTTGCTTTATAAAATAATTGGCAAAACAAAAGAAGCGGCCAGTATCACAACAACCGAGGAAAGTTGCGTATTGTAGCATTCTAGTGGGATACAGCTGGGCGCCAAGCGACCAGAAGAATCCAGCAAAATTACGAAGTACCATTTCAAGTTCGCACGGAATTCTCTCTAAACCGCGCGGGAGACGCCTATCCAGCCAGATAAATTTGGTGTAACTTAGTTTCAATCTACAACACTCCCGCGTTCTTATTTAGTCTAGTAATTACTTGCGAATCGATGGCGTTAAAAGACTAAATGCAATATGCATGAGTTGAATTTCGAAATAATGGCTTTACCTGAACTCTTGCTTCGCTTAGGTCCAGTCTTAGGGCCAGTTCCTCCCGTGTGAAGACATCTGGGTATTGAGTCTTCTCAAACGCGCGTTCCAACTGATGGAGTTGGTAAGTGGTGAAGGTTGTTCGACTACGCCGCATTTTGCGCGGTTTGGAGTCATTGAGCAATCCATCTTCCTCTTCACTTCTGTCTCCTTTACCTTCTCCAACACCATTTAAATCCTCTGCAACGACAGAGAGAGCGTAAGAAAGACAGCAGTAACTGTGCTGGTGTCCATGAAAGAAAGTAATCATTGGGCTAATTGACCTTTGTCAGGTTTTCAACGACGACCGACTTGATTGCTCATTCACCGGCAAAGAATCTTCAGCCGGCTCGCAGATTGGCAAATATTGACGAGGAATTTGAGCTGAGAGCGAAGTTTAAACAACATTTTTTAATGTGACTAAACTTAGAGCGAACACAGTTTAAATAGCAAATTAACACCTCGCTCGAGACCATGCTGTTCTGTTTGCCGAAGGGAAACGGAACGAGTGTCGCAAGTCGAAAATGCTTGTGTACACTGAGTGGAGAGTTTAATGGGATTAAGATATCATTCAGGGACATTGAGATGTTTACCTGAGTCGCTAAACTCCTGTGTCGTGTCACCGTTGTCGTCGAAAGTGTCCTTCGCTTGCTCTCTTCTGTCCTGGTTGCCCAGGATCATGTCTATCGTGTACCCTTTGCTTGATGCTTGAATTAACGCGCTCTCTATTGAATGCTTCGCCTTCTCTTTCTCGTCCGAAAAGACCATACTGGGTCTACTCTTGCTTTCCATCTTCAACGAAGCTTGCGGCGTTACGACCGATAGCCACTCACAGAACCTCTGCTACCCCCGAGAATGTCTTTTGAAAGGAAAAGTTAGATTAATGCAGATTTTATATTTGCCCTTAATCTTTGTCCTTTGTTAGTTAATCAAAATGAGCGTTCGTCATAGTTTTAATCAGTGTTTATTTGTCCAAACAAAAGCGTCCAAATAAATAGCCTATTCGGCTAAGCCAATCAGCGCAGCGCATGCTTATTAAGGCGATATTGCAATACAATACTTAGAGTTTGTTTGTGTCTTCGGTCCCACTTCCCCTCATCAAGTTCTCGCCAAAGGGAAAGTCGGAAGGCCTCTACATTGCAGTCATAACTCAGCCATTAAAAAATGCCTTCATTCGGAACAAGGGATTTGAAGCGTATAACGACTTCACCCAACCGTGAACTCAGCGTTCTACAAGCTTTACGTGCTATGCAATTGCATGGAAGAATTATGGGCAGCCCGTAATACAATTAACATCCAATAGAGCTTATTAAAAGTTTCTGTTGCCATGGTTATTTCACACCTCAACCGTTGTTTCGCTGGGCCAATTCCGTTAATAAATTAATTAAATTTCGGCCGTAGATGAAAAATGAAAGGATGGACAAATTCGGGCGGACAATACCCAAGCTTCTGCGAAAGTAAACCCGCTTCGCAGTGAATCAGCACAGCGTGAATCTAAAAAACACACTGTAAACTTATTACCTGCACAGAGTGTTTACCACGGCTTAATTTCAAACTGTGACAACTGAAAAGCGGCCTTTTACTATAAAGGCGGTTTTAGCCCACAGTATGTCGTCCCAAATCTTTGACTTCTTTGTCTTAAGGGAGTATGCGGGCAGTAATGTATTCGCAACTTCTAATTAACGAACAATCCGTTGTATGCGCAAAACAATTGCTTTGAAAATTAAATGAATACGCGCAGAATGGGGCTCTATAAGGCTGAGAATATAAGCATTTAATTACAGCCTCAGGCAAAAAAATTGTTTATCGTTTTTCTGCGGTGAAAGCAGTTTTCACAAATGTGCTTTTCTTAATAGGCTGTTAGTAACTCAATCGTCGCTGTTTTAGTAAAATAAAACATAACTATACCTGAAGTTCAGTTTCATGCAATGGCGAAACGGCTTGCCCCGGGATAATGAATAAAGTGAGCCCTCGCTTTAAAATTTTGACCGCAATCAGAATGCTTCCTACTTATGTCACTTTGCTTTATTACGCTGCCCATAATGCCTCATCGTTTCAGGGCCCATATCGGGCCCGCATTTGTAATTTGGGTCACTTCGGTTAAAGATAACTTTCGAAATGTTGGCCCTTTGTGTCAAACACAATACCTAAGCAAAATGGGCGCCTTCGCACTTCCACATTCTTGATGGTCGTCTCTTACGACTTCCTGCCTGACGCCAAACAATAATCCTAAAACAGAAGGTTCGCGAACAGTTGCTGGCTTTGCACGCTCACATTATGTATCATTTCACGGACTAAGGCGTTTGAGATGATTGGATCTGAATACGTGCGTTATTTTTTAATGTCACAAACAAAAGTCTTACCCGAAGCCTGTTTGCTGACCTGTTGATGTGATAGTTCTACTAACTAAGTAAAGAGGTTTTTGAATAATGACCGCAATACAGGAAGACTATATCGAAGTCTGGGTTTTGAATGAGACGCATATTTTGAATGCCGCTAGTGTCATTTAGCTCTTCTGATAAAACTGTTTGGACCAGGTGCAACTTGGCTGAGAGAGAGAGAGAGAGAGAAAGAGAGAGATCAGAGAGTGTGTGTGTGTGATCGCTCTTCTTCAAAGCAAAGGTACAAGACGGCAAATTAAAAGTGCCTTAGAACTTAAAGAAAACAGGAGAAATAGAGAGAGAAAGAGTTGGACACACAAAGGGAGGTATTATTGCGACAGCATACAGAAAATCTAATAAAAGAAAAAGGACACGAAAAAAAAGGCATTAGAGTTATGATGTTTAGTAATTTTGGGATAGAGACAAGAATGTTAAAACAGTTTTTACGGAGCATAAACCATAACGAAGCACATCAAAAATATCACTTCAATCCTCTTAGTACCCTTTAAGCAAAAGCACCTGCATTCTGTAGAGATATCGTCGCAAAAGCTCGGATATCCACACTGGAGCTGCAGATAACCGCCTCCATCCTGATTACTTTAACAAATGACTCAGGACAAAAATAGCCTTATGATTTAATATTTCTATTAGTTTATTCATGGTTGAGAAGTATATTGACAAAAAAAAATCAAGATCATGATATGAAAGAGGTAAACTTATATTTGGTATGAAGAGGCTCTGGTTGTATTGGTGACATCGTTTGTATTGGCTGTAAAAAAAATGCCGACCGTTTACTTTGAGTACAGCAAATTAAATTAGAATTAACGCTTATAACATCAGCAGAAGCACTTCGAAACACCTGGATAATGATAATGGTTTAGTGACGTAAATAAGATCTTGAAACTCAAAATGCAATACAGTTGTTGGGGAAGGGAAAGTTGATAGTTTGCAAGTATTTCATAAATTGAACAAAGGCTCCTCGTTTAACTCACCTACCACAAGATTAATTTTAGGATCGCTAATTGTGAAGTTTAGTAAGAAGATTATGCGAAATATTCCTGGAAAGAAATGATTTTGCAGGTAGCTATGCTGGCGATTACAGAAATATACTTGTGACAGCTTTTGAGCACTAGGGCATTATTCACACCAATTAAGCAGTGTTTATTGGCCTTTCCTCGCATACTCACAAGCGGATATAGCACCGATATTGATTTGCTTTAACGGCTTCCCAGATGGCTCTGATTTCGAGCAACATAATCGAGTTTATCTCATCTCGGTTTCTGGACTATTATACCAAGAAACGAAAAACGGCTACGAAAGACCTTTAAAAAGCACTAACTGTTATATCCCCGCGAACTTTGGCTGCAGCTTAAGGAAAAAGTAATAAAATATTATCGTGTAGAATCCTATACGCGACATCCTAATTATTGAGACTATGGCTATAAAATGCAACAAGTTTAGAGAAACATAACTATAGCTTTAGGGAGAAATTATCCAGGTGTCATTGCAAGTAAATTAAGCCAGTTTAACCATGTTTTAACGTCAAAGAAATTCAAATTATAGCTTCTAAAAACGTTTGCGCCCAAACCGTCAATGGAAACGAGCGCTTACAATATATATAGTGAGCTGAAGAACAAAACATTGCATCCTATGGCCTTGGACAAAAGCAAAGTACTCCAATACAGCGAAAGCACTGCTTTTGAAATATTGATGGCGATATCGTTGAGAAATAAGTGAATTAAAGCGCTCGCCAATTTATATGTTTTTTAGTGGCACGTGCTGTTTAACTAGAATTGAAGTATCTAATTTTTGACTAGAAATTCCGCCTGAGACAAGAAAACAAATTATATAACCTCCGTTGATCTTGAAATAGTTTTTGTTACATAAACAAAAAAAAAAAAAAAAAAAAAAAAAAAATCGCCAGTATTGACAGAAAACTTGTCAAGGTGAACAGCGTCTAGTAGGCTAACTTTTGACTGTATGAGAGTCTCAAGTGAGACCACCTGCAAAAGTTTGCTGACGCACAAGCTCTTACCCACTTAAGCCATTTGCGTCAACAAACTATACTCACTAATTTAGACCAAGTGGCATTTGAATCTCCTATCGGAGATAAAGGAAGTCGAAAGAAACACATCAAATGCATTGCCAAACATGCTGTTCCTTTTCCTGCAGGGTCAATAGCTTAGAAATCAAAAATTTCAACTCGCAATGAATGTTCTACAAGGAATTTAGTTTGTGCGATAGTTTTTCCGCCCACAAGGACTCCAGTTATTGGTTCTTAAGTAAAGGATATTCTGCTGTAGTTTATTTGTTCTGTTTAAAACGCTAAAAAAAATCTTTGGTTGAGCAATAATGACGCCGGGTAAATATAAAAAAAGGTGCTCGTTGCAGAGGTTGGCAATCTATCAGCACTTCTGTGCTTTGGTATGAATAGTTCGCCTGCATATATAGTGTCTCTTCTCATTTCCGCACAATATATTCAAGTAACTGCATCAAATCAATCTAGCGAACATGCACAGACCAAGGAAGAGGGCATAAACTGAATAATATGGAATGTCATTCCGCGTGTGACTGAACGTCTAGTAGTTTAATTGGCGTTGATTTAGTGCTGAAATGTTTACAAGGGCCAACCCAAGGTTTATGTGGATATGTTCATAACGCCGTGAAGATTGTGTAAGCTAGCATTTCGAGTGTTACCACTTCGTCAGAGGAAGAGAAGGGTATAATACGGTAAAGGTGTGTTAGAACTAAATAAAAAAGGAGACAAATAGAGAATTTTCTTGCATAATTTGGATAGCCTCTTAGAAATCTATGCTCCAAAGGCCAGAAGAAAGGGAGAGAGAGAGAGAGAGAAAGAGGGACAATGAAGACTCAGTGATAGAAACAGGGGAATGAGCAAGAATGATACTGATACTGAATAACTCGAGCGTAGAAGAGGCTAAAAGAGGTTGAGTAGTGGCATGTGGAGCAGATAAGAGATGACAGAAAACTGGTAAAAGTTGAGTGGGAGAAATGAGAGGGAGGTAGAGGAAAACTTCCAATCATGTTGCTGACTGCGCTGTTATATATATGATCTAATTTACTGTTCCATACTATAAGCGAGAGAGCCCGCACAGAATTGTATGCACTTATAAGCAAGTCTATCTTTAGTGTGTAAAAAGAAAATGGAAGAGGAGACAGAAGAAGAAGAAAAGAGAAGAAGAGTAGAAAAGAAAAGAAGTCAATACGAAGAAATACGAGGGGAGGGGAGAAGAGAAGAGAGAATATGAGATAAAGAGAAAATATCGATGTAGAGTGACAAGCAGAGTTGATAATAAAAAACAGAATGCACAGAAGAGTAGTCGTGGAAACAAATTCACAGATGAAGGCATCACAAAATTTTGAAATGAAGGAAAAAATACAGGAGAAAGACAATAAAATACTAATACTAAGACTAAGACTAATACTAATACTAGTACTAATACTAATACTAGTACTAATACTAATACTAATACTAATACTAATACTAATACTAATACTAATACTAATACTAATACTAATACTAATACTAATACTAATACTAGTACTAGTACTAGTACTAATACTAGTACTAATACTACTACTAATAATAATAATAAAACAGCACGAATAAAAGACCGTACAAGGCTATGCAATGCTGAAGGGTCTGAGTGTAAAAGCGAGCTTCTTATTCTGATCAGAATTAAGTACAGTACTGCAAAACTCACGACATTATTAAATTTGGACCCTAATTCTGGCTAACCTTGCAGAGGCTAACAAAGCCTAGATATAACGCTAACTTGCTGAGATACAGAGGGTCAATATAGTTCCACATTAATTTTGTCAAACTTTGATACCCGTGGAAAACTCGTATAACGCCATATACTTATAAAGTGTAACTCCGCTAGTAAGTAATTTTCAGCATATCCAGTTTACAACAAACGGAGAGTGAGTGAACAATGTTGGAGCGTATAATCGATCGCCCAGTGGACCAACTGCTTTGTTAGACGACCTTCGACCTCAAAGGCAGAATTCGGAGAACTCATGAAGTCCGCATGAGCTAATTTTAATTGATCTGCATCGGAGGGTAAATAAAACGTAGATTTTATCAACGTAAGGTTGATTTGGATTTGCTAAACGCCATAATAAATATGTGTTGAATGGCCGAATGTTAGTCCATTCGATGAGGACGAGTGCTGGTCTGGGTCAGAAGCGAGTTGATGGCGATGTCTTGAAAGTCGCAAATACATGGCGATCGCCTGTCGTAACATTAAGAATGGGTTGGAAAAGGCAATAAGGACGTTTTGTTTATATGTGTTGTTGGCGTTTCAATGCGGCCATTACATCGACAGGGCTCCTTCTTTGTGTAAGCTCATTTTCAGGAATATTTTCTGATCATTTTTGCAAGGATTATCTTTAATTTTCTATTGTACACGAATTTCGTCTGTTGTGGTTCGGTGAAAGTCTTTCTTGTTAAATTTGTTTAATTAATTGGTTTAACGGCAGTTACTTAACGTATATTTTTCGTCCGGCATCATTTATGCGACTGTAGCGTGTCAAACGAAACCTTTGCTTTCACGTACGTGACAAACACACATTCAACATTTCGCTTTCAAATATTCGACCAAAGAAACCTTTAGCTCTTGAACTGTACACACCGAATTAAAAGAGCAACCACTCAAAGGTAAGCTCGCAGTGAATATACACAAACAAAAGAGCTCACACTGAGGGAAGTTCGAATTATTTTATGTTCAATCTGGACAGGTAAAGATGGCGGTAAAATTAAGAACGAATTAGTTCTTATTTCTTCCTGATGAGCTGTAGATTTGTCCGAGTATACTGCGGGTACTTGAGAACACCTGGCTTCTTCAAACACTACTGGCAACGACTCAAGTGACCAATTAAGAAATTCTCTTGTAAGCATAACACTTCCTTTCCCGAACTTGCTCATGCACCTCAATGCAGAGTCAAGTTTGGTTACTATAATTGCAATACATTTACGTTCCAAGCCATTGCTGGCTTAAAATTTAACTCAATATGCCAAAACAGTTTCGCTGGTGGGTGTCTATGAAAATATATTAGCTTTATACTCCTCATTTGGACTACATCCAGAAGGAGATGCAAGATAAGATTGCTATTGCTAAATACCCCCGCAGGCGCATAACCCCATAAAACTGCATGCGGCTAAATACTCTCTTCAAACGCTTGCAGGGGAGAATAAAATTTCCCCTAGTGCATTAAAATGTAATCTTGAAGAGGGTGGACCACGCAAAGTTGAAATCTGAGACAACCTTGCTCATCGCCTGGTGTATAAGTAAACAACTATTCTCTGTTCTTATGTTATTGATCACATTGGAGTTTGGTTCATGTGCCAGTTTGCAGTTTGAGTTTGTAACACAAGAAAGCTCTGATTTTTAAACAGTGTGATACTAGCTCTTAAGAAAACTAGATTAACTGCGTCGGCGTGGTGATAAAAACGCTAGTGTATCAACTGAAAGTTGATCGGGGTATGGAACGCCGTAAGAGTAACAGCAGCTAACGTTTCGAGCGTTAGCCCTTCGTCAGAGCGATTTTAAAGTTTTTATGGTATCCGAAGCAAGAAAGCAACACGTTTGCTTTCGAAGAGCGAATTGGTGCTTACATTAAGACTACAGGAACAGGATCAAACAAAATGCATCGCAGGTTAAAAAAGGGCTGTGTGTAATGTTGGCAGAATTTTCTTCTGCTGCGCTAAAAGTTGCGTTTAAACTCTATTATATTATCACACTCCATCCAAACAATTCCATGTTTCGTAAATAATTCTTCATTATTATCAGTCACTTCTTGACTGAGGTATTTTGTGCTGGGGTCTTGGCTTGCTTTGAAAGATTTCGGTGTTCGTAAGTCTGCCAACAAGATAGAATCTGAATTTTCATATAAGTATTTCGTTGTATTGATTTCATCTGCCCAAAAGTCTCTACTTCAGAGAAGGCATCAGTACACTCGTCCGGAAATTATATCAGTTTATATAGCCAAACATGCTTAGCTGAAGTAACGAAAGAAAACCATTCATAGCATACTGGGAAGAAATTAAACAATGAATTGTAGCTTACTGTGTATAATAGCTTCTCTCTCTGTGAAGTCCTGTTCTGTGTTCTTGCTTTCTGGTGACTAGAAATCATTCATAAGACCTGAAAACTAAAATTAAACAAACAATGAATTTTACTGAGGTTACTTTGTGTCGTCGCTGCTCGCAAGTCTTCTATTATGTTCTCGTGAGAATGTTATGCTCCTGGAAGGTTGTACGAACATTTAAAACGTGTGTCCCTGCGACGGCTAAATTAAGACGTTACTTCAGGTTTTGTCGGTTCATTAACTAAAAGACACTGGAGATACTGGCTTGAGGTAAGTTGAGTTCAACTTCCGGAAAGAAGTATTCCCACGGAAAAATAGACGAGTTTGCCAAACTACTTGATAGATATTGTGAGGATATATAGATGAAAGTAAGTATTGAAATAATATAACATCAAGCCTGGTGACATATAAAAACGACAATGATGATTATATCGTTGTAAGGTATTTATAGGTGAAGATAATTAGGATTTATTGTCTTCTTTGTTTCGTGCTGTTTGTTGTGTTGCTCTTATTTTTTAGTATAACATGTTACTGGGCTGATGATGGTGTTGTTGTATTTGATAGTGATACCATTAGGTAGTTATTACAGTGTTAATGACAATGATGATTTTGTTGTTGTCGTTGTTGTGCTGATTGTGACGACGACAACTCATGATAAATGACCATAACTGATGACGATGACGACAATGTTGCTGCTGATAATTATGATGTTGCTGATGATGATGATTGTTATGGAGGTGATGATGGTGATGATAGTGATGGTGACGATAGCTGTTATGGAGGTGATTATTATGGTGATGAATGTTATAGAAGTAATGTTAATGATGATGATGATGATGATGATGATGACGATGATGATGATGATGGTGATGGAGGCGATGATGATAGTGATGATGGTGATGATGTTGATGATGATGATGATGATGATGATGATGATGATGATGATGATGATGATGATGATGATGATGATGATGATGATGATGATGATGATGATGATGATGATGATGATGATAATGATGATGATGATAATGATGATGATGATGATGATGATGATGATGATGATGATGATGATGATGATGATGATGATGATGATGATGATGATGATGGTGATGACGATGATGATGATGATGGTGATGATGATGATGGAGGCGATGATGATAGTGATGATGGTGATGATGTTGATGATGATGATGGTGATGATGATGATGATGGAGGCGATGATAGTGATGATGGTGATGATGATGATGATGATGATGATGATGATGATGATGATGATGATGATGGTGATGATGATGATGATGATGATGATGATGATGGTGGTGATGATGATGATGATGGTGGTGGTGATGATGATGATGATGATGGTGATCGTGATGATGATGATGATGATGGTGATGATGATGATGGTGGTGATGATGATGATGATGATGATGGTGGTGGTGATGATGATGATGATGATGATGATGGTGATCGTGATGATGATGATGATGATGATGATGATGATGGAGGCGATGATGAAAGTGATGGTGCTGATGATGCAGTGTTCATGTTATTGTTGAGTGGAGTTCATGGTTTTGCGTTTTCAAAGTTTAATGTGCAAAATAAAACGTGGCAAGGGTTCACTCTTTTGAATGCCGTTTAACAACTGAGATGTCATATCTTCTTAGAAAACGAAGAGTGAACATTCAAATGCAAGTTATGATAAGTATATTTTTATGAAGCCGTTTGTTTTAACTCTATTTTTGTCTCAAAAATATAATCTCGCCGCAGCTCAACGGATTAAGTACATGAGATGTTTGTAGATTTCATTAACTGTTCTTATGGTCTGCTAGCCTGCGAAAACAGACGGATTTTCCGCGTTGCTTTGCGAGGGCGAAAAATACCGTCTGTAAAACCGAGCCGCCGACAAATGACTTCTATGACGTCTAGGCTGTCTCAAGAGCGACCCATGACGTCATTCTATTTGTGATTAGAAATTACGAAAGAACGGTCTTTCCTTTGTCTTACTTCTTGATTCTTTAAAGCGATTGGACAATGTCTGTTTTTGCAGCCTACTGGTCTGCAGGACGGATCGAACGCTAGATAGAGCGGACTTTAGACCGGTGTTCCATTGTTGTTTGATTGATGGGCTTCACCAGCACAGGCAGAATTATACCCCCAAGTGGATCTTAATAGAGGGCAATGAGGAATGCACAGTGAAAGACACGTCCACAGGTGTAATAAACGGTATTTCCTTGCTGAGGTCATACTCTATTTTAATCAGCATTATCAGGGTTCACAGAGAAACAAGGGCACAAAATTCCACGACTTTTCTAAGACTTTTCCATGAGTTTTAAGTGATAGATAAAATGTGAGCGGCCAATCTTTATGGGTATTTACAATGGCTCGTCGCTTCGGTGTTGTTTACACAGGATACGAGACCATCAAGATATACAAATAAAACGAGATAAAAGTCTACAAAATACTTAAATTATGTCCAACTTACGTTATATAGAAAATACTTTAAAAAAACAGATAGCAATGTAATCGTTTCCATGACAACTAAAGGCTTCAGCAGGGGCACCCTTAAAAATTGAACCAGCTTGTCTTCGGAAACACCTTGCGTGTTTTTTATTTATGCCTCAGATTACTCGTTTGTGTTGCAAAATTAGTTAAACTTTAATTTTCTCCTTCACTTTCTCACCTGAGATATGTCGTATACAGTTAGGAGAACTTGGCTTTTGATACCTTGCTCAGATGTAAGCTGACTAAACTATCAATTCTCACAACATAACTAGTATACTTTCTTGTTAAAAGTTGAGAGAATGCAGCTATGTTTTTGAGTTCACTCTACAGTTTAAAGAAGGTATTTCGTGTTTTGCAGTCTCATTTAACCAATGACGTCAGTCCATTCTTTGAATAACCAATCGGTATAATTTAACCACAAAACCGCCTGGCGATTATATCGGCCAAACACTCGCAAAATTAGTCAATTATCTTTTAATAAGTTTCAATAGTCCTTTGTTGAGTCCCACGTGCATCAGAAGCATACACGTCCAATCTTATCAAATGTTTACCTCTAAAGCCAATACTGGCCTAAGCTATTATCTTTATAACAAACCACAAGAGTCCTTAAAAGCGTAGACCAAAGAGTGCACTGTACTCAGAGATTAAACACAAATGAAGGTAGCTACGTGCTAGCTCTAGCGCTTCGGTATGAGCAAAAGAAAGCATTCGGAAGTCAAGACAAAGCAAATATAGAAATAAACAGGAACTGCGTGATACTACAAAGAGTTCATTCAGAGCTCTAATAGATTGCCGTGACCAAGGTAAAGAGCGGTTTAGACACTTTGAGGGCATCCGTATAATATAATAAGCTCTTTGGGAGATTTTTAAACTATAAAAACATTGTGGCAGGGTAAAAACTGAGTCAATATCATTAAAAACAATGGGCTGTTTTCACTTTCTGGCTAAGGATAAGATGTTTTATATTACACAGCGAACTAACCACAGACATGTTTGTGATCACGCGCCCGCCACAATATCCTTAAATGGACTCAATGGGGGAGTTAATTGTTTCCTCAAACGCATTAGTGACTTGGTCGTAAATCATAACAGAGGAAATTATAACTCGTTAAATTCTTACCATGAGTCACGTTTTGTTGGATTTTGGGCTAACTGGGCAATTTCACATGCGTGTATCTTCTCTCGTGATACAGATTGTCGGTAGATTCTAATTTGTGGTCAAAACAACGTTGCGGGAGAGAAAAGTGCCCCCGGGAAAATCTGTCGCATCACGAAATAGTGAACAAAGCTACTGATGCATATTTTGCTTAAGAAAAGAAAGGGGGTTAGGAAGTGATTTATTTTCAATTAAAATTTGGCATCTACTCTGCTCGTACTTGAAAAAGATGGCAGTTTCCGCAGTGAACTGTAAATGGCCGCATTCTTGAAGTATTCTGTTCGAAATAACAAGGTGATTATTTGAATTAATCATCTCGTAAATACAAGCTAACTGTTGTCATAATGGACACACTATTCAGCCCCAACTCCTGTGGTGAAATGATTCCATAAGCGGTTTTCAGAAAGTATTCTGTAACTAAGTAGCTTTCTCCACAACTCTTGCTTTGATGTGTAATCTTAATTTACTTAAAAGTGTTGTGTCGAAAAGACAATAAATTACTGTGTGCTGATGAAATGGGTAGCACTGCATATTCTGTTTACTGTTAAGTTAGCTGAGTATGAATTTACTTTCAGTATAAGGGAGCACACATTCAATGCATGAAATAAAATCAATTTACTTAAAGAAAACGAAACTAAATATGAGTTGGTGAATGTTGTGTAGTGATGTGTCTTTTGTTTTGGAAAATGAATTTGAACTTTGATTGATTGAATAAATAATTAAATAAATGATGGAATAAACGGGCGATTGACTGACGACAGACAGACAGACAGACTGAATGAATGAATAAATGAATGACAGAATGACTGAATGGTAAGTGAAAGAAACGAAATTAAGCATCATCACACTGTCACAATGTTTCTGCACAACGGCAGTACAATCACACATATTGCTAATATCACAAATGTCGTAAGATTTCAGATTTCAGAAGCAACTCCACCATTAGGTGACCGGGATAGCATATCTCCAACAACTGAGAAATTTGATTGCTTCTTTGCGGTTTATTTCAAAGACATCAATGGACATTCGAACTGATAACCTTAAAACTGATACAAACGCCCCTTCCCCTCCCCCAAAAAGATTTATTGACAGTAAAAACTGATTCTTCAGTAAAACAGTTCATGAAATAAACGAAAACAAACATTGATGGATACTTTGCAATCGTGGGTATATTGTGTGCGACCTATTTTGTTTTAGCTGGTTTAAAAAGCTACTAAATCACATGTATCGTTTTGAGCCTTGCTGTTGACTTATTATTGTTGTACACTGAAGCTCAGGGTTTAGCATAATACTTAGGAGCTGAAATCATGCTTAATTTAAAGGAATAAAATGGGGAATTAGCCCAAAATCACTTCTGAAACATGCCTTGACGTTTCTGAGCTTACGTTTCTGGGATTCGTTATGGTGTTAATCCAGACCATTGGTTTCTTTATTGGCAATAATCCCGCTTCTAAATTTCACTGATATCTTTGATTTTTTTACTTTAAAATATTGTTTTAGTCATGCCAATAAACAGCAATATTAACCCTCACAAACGTGAGCTTGAACCTCCAGAAAACACTAAATTCTCTGTTATATATCGAGTCTGTCCATTTTATGCCGTTTAAACTAAAAGTCTTGAACAAGGGCGTTTTCCTTTTTGCCACCGATTATTTTCTTTAGAAAGCTACAAAACACTCCTCTACGTTATATCAAGTCTGTCCATTTTGTGCCGTTTAAACTAGAAATCTTAGAACGAGGGCATTTTCCATTTTTCCATCGACTATTTTCTTCAGAAAATCTTCTCCTCTTTAGTTACTTTCTCATGCATGCAATATTGAAAACCTCTTTCCATTTAGTGTTTAATCTGGTCTTGAGTTCAAGCAAGAATGGGCGTTGCATTTTAATTTCACCCACAATGGGTATTGTCTTGTTTTACTACAAACTCTTTCCTTAATTTATCATGCATTCAATGTTGAAGGCGTTACTGCAAACACGCCCTACATTTCATGAAGAGATCATTGCGAATACGAGTACTAAATTCTCAGTCTTCGTTTCGTCCGCTTATTTCAGATGTTTTGTATCACAAAATTTTGGGCTTTGTTCCAGCTACTGATTTCTTAATGGCAGACTTCTGACTGAACTCAAATTTGTGTTTGGTTCAAGACGTATAATGGTTTCCATGACGATTAGGACATTTGATGGTGAAGATATATTTTTCTCAAAGTGGAAAGGGAATCTTAAATGGTAAATACCTTGC
Source organism: Plumapathes pennacea (assembly GCA_964036295.1). NCBI lineage: Eukaryota > Metazoa > Cnidaria > Anthozoa > Antipatharia > Myriopathidae > Plumapathes > Plumapathes pennacea. The sequence goes on from OZ038468.1 coordinate 2,039,871, forward strand.
ATCCAATCAGAGTGCCTCAGTTGGATGTCCTTCACATCAAACTCCACGTGGCGTTTAGTTTTCTTCTTTGCTGTATGAATGCAGACTAGAAAAAGGCGGAGAAAGAAATACGATTAATATATTCTTTCCTTTAGACAAAAGGCCTTTACACCAAAAATCTTTGTCTTTTAAGGTTTTGAGTGTTATTTGTAGTAATGTGTGCTTGCACATGTTGTCTTTGTAGTAGTTAAAAGGTCAGTGATAAAGTGGATTGTCTTCCGTCAACTAAATGAATCATATTCCACACTTTTGAGATTATCTGTCGACTTTGTCACGAAGACACAAAGTCAACAATGACCTCAGCGTCCAAAAAGCTGCTGGGATCGACAATAACTGATCTAATTTAACTTTTTTGAGTTTAGGCCGAGATACCATTCTTCACGTTTCAGTTCTGACAAACTTGTACTTTAGCTAAACCATTTGACGGTCGTTCGTGTTGTAAGACGTACAAAATAAAAGTTGATTCTGAACCCCAGTAAAGAATATCTTAATTTCTGTGCAATAAACTGAGGTTAACTAAAGCTGACTTATCTAAGATTGCTTACTTAATCCACGTCTAGAAAACAGGACGTTGTCTAATTGAGCTAAAAAAGAATTCCATCCAAGTCCTTCTTGTTGCCCAGACACCACCGATGCCTTAAGCCCTGGGATAATATAAGTTAATCTCCGATAATTTGCGTTCACACGATGAACTCAATTCTTCCCTAACGCAACATATCATCTTCATTTTCTTAAGTCATGAGTGGGCGTCAGGCGAGCTGCAGTGTGTTCACCGGTCAATAACGCTCTGGTTCCCCTTTATTGTCCATTCTTTTGGTACGCTCTATTAATCTTCAAGCTCTGTGTATTGCTTTGTGTCTTTAGTTGTCCGTGCCAGTTATGTATTGACCAGACAACTACTGATGTGAGATCGTAGAATATAATACACATCCTCAACCAGTCTGACCTTAAACGGGGATAAATCTATGAAGTCAAATGGTCATGCCCCTAACTACGGACCAACTATAACCTGTTTCTGAGAGCGCAAGCGAGTTCATTGGGACAACCATGCCAATATTAATTAAATTTAAGGTTTCTTCAACTCTCTGTTTCTCTCTGAATATAAATTATGATCTGCTATTACAGCTGTTTTAGCCAGCCAATTTTAGAGTCTAATTTCACATTCATGTGCAGCAGTACTCTTTATTTATATGAACTTTGTCTTGTTTCTGCATAAACGCAATTGTGACCAGCGGTTCTTCACAAAAGCTGCGCGCAAGAATATTACTTGATAATTAACCAGCTTGTATTTCTCCAAAGACGAAATTCATTTATCCAGGTTTTCTATTTAAGCCTAGTACTGAAGAAAAGTCATGCACTACTTGGTTTCGACTCTTTATTTTCAAACTCTCCATGTGTGCCTTTGTGGTGCTTATTTTCATTGGCTTTCTCTGAAGCTGCTATGACACAAATTAAGAAAATGATTTACATATTTTCCCAGTTATTATCACATCTACTTCTAATACTAGTTGAGCAATGGACGAGATAATCCCCAAGGTGCAACGCAAAAAAAGATATTCCCTTCGTCATTTACAATAATCAACATCTCATTAGCAAGAAACTAAATTATGCAGACGTTGGGTGTTCTGACAACTACTCAATCATTAAATTGCATATTTTACAGTAATTTCTCGAACTGCCAATGAAATAAGAGAATGACTCAACATTCTTATCTCTCTGTCTGTGATTAATGACAATTTAGCCCAACGCAGTTTCATCACCGGGGATATGTCTTCCCCGATTTTGGCAATTAATAACTAGAAAACCGGGTATGTTTCACAATAGTGTACACACAGTTAAAACATATGAAGGTCTGTAAAACTAAAACTACACCAAAACACATCAATAATATAACGTAAACCAACGTTTCTCGGGAATAGAAATACATTCTCAATTGACAAGATATAAAGTTATTCTCGAATGACTGGAAAAAATTGTGATTTCTTTGGTTCTGCGTTTGCTGCACTTTTGAATTGGTCTAACAAATAAACTTATAAGCATTCATAGTCAACCAGGAGCAACAGCAAACCACAATTCTGCTTACTGGTCTCTTCTTTTTCAAAGTAAAACCAATTGCAAATTACTTTGGCTTTTGGTTGGTTAAAAGTGTGACTGTGATCGGTAAGTGATTAGTTTGACTTTGAATAGTCATACGAAAATCTCTCTGTCCATAAAATAATCCGCATTTGGTCGAGTTTGCATATATGTACATTGTACATACGAAATAAATACGCCGCATCTTTGTTTACTATAATAAACAGAAAGGCGAAGATGCAACTATATAATAAATATAAGTAATAAAAACACTAATAATAATACTAGTAATATTCTATATTTAAGAGGACAACTTCAGCCGAATATGTTTCACAGAAGAGTCCTTTGGAGAATATTCTTCTCAACTGTTTCAATGTTAAAATGAAGAGAAACACTTATTCTGCCTTTCAGCCCGTGTGTTACTATTGTGTTATGACGGAATGTTCTGGCCATTCTTTCCCAAGTGCCTCCATGTGCTCTTTAGCTCGAATTCTGAGGGAGGAGATACTAGAAGAGCGCTCTTCATCATGCCCTCCCTCTTCTCCCGCTTCAGAGCCGTGCGCGGGAAATCCCGCGGGATGATAAGCTGAAGACAGAGGCATATATGTGGCTGGCCCAAATGGCGGGTAATAACCAAGCCCAGAAGAGTTGGGAAAGCTGCCAATAGGGAACATCGAGGCACCGTAAGCGGGAGTGTAAGTAAGGGAGTTTTTCCAAGGGTCTGGAAATGGTACGCTGTTAAGACTGGCCGTGCTAGGGCGAGGGAGAATGGTGGAGGGTAGATCGGCCATGTTGGCCATTTCGATCTTTTCCTGTCGTCTCCATTTTGCCCGCCGGTTCTGGAACCAGACCTGCAAGTATTGGAAAACGGTGTAAGAGGTTGCAGCGGGTCAGGGCTAAGAGGGCAAATACAAGAACCGAGGGAAAAAGTACGCGTAAGCTTCTTTCACAGCGTTCAGCAAATCCATATCAACTTTATGTCTATACATTCCATGTTTCACCGCTGTGCCAACTTAAAACAAATCTAGTTCTCACAGGGTCTAATAAATAATCTGAATATTCGTCTGTTTTGCTCTGAGAAAGATTTTCAACGTTGTAAATCTTTGGCTGCAAAGCTGTCCAACATATACTATTCAAGACAACTCATGGTGTGGTTGTCTTTGTAAATGCAAAATATATGCCTCCCTTCGAGTAAAACATTGAATCTTTTCAGTTAAAGATATACTCCGAGGAAATCAGTGTCGTCACTCTGAAAGTTGGCAATAAGTAATTTCATCCGAGTGAAGCTTGATCATAAAAAATATGAGGTCCAAAATTCTCAAACACACAAACGAAAATCAACTATTCTTAGGAACTTTAACAACTTAAGACGACGCAAAACAGTAACTATATTTGTGTTTGGTTAAAAAATCGCACTTTTATTCTTGAATTTTTGTTTGTTTTTCCCACATTTCATTTCGCCCGACATATAATTACTGTATTATTAGAGACATCCAGTGAAATTGAATGATGTTAATTCTAAAGATGGTTCAGCCCAAAAACATGGGATAGATAATAATGATTAAGAAAAATTACTTGCAAAGGAAATACTTCAAGAGATAAATCGATCAATCTTCAATTTACTGTTGAATCCATGTATGAGTTCTTTTTCGCCATTGCATGATAGCTAAATTCACCTAAAGTAACAGAATAAAAATTCCCTTTGTCAAAGTTATATCCTGCTTTATTGGTCTAATCGGCGAAAGTACCAAGAAAAAAAAAGAACCAAATTTGACAGAGACTTAAATGAAAAGAAGAGATTCTTTATGCTATGCAATGAAAGAAAATGTAAGTGCTGCCGTCCCAGCTGCCTTTCCGTCCTTACATCTGCCGTTATACTTGTAACGAAACCATTAAGAGAAATTTAAGGAAATTACTGGCAAAGTAAAAAAACACACACACACACACACACACACACACACACACACACACACACACACACACACACACACACACACGATGCTTCGCCGTTCGAATTAAAAGTACCTGGGATATTTCTCCAGCTTCTGTGCTTCAGTGGCATATTTGCTTCAACATCAAGTTTTATCATCACCATTGTTCTTGAAGTCGATACATATTGCAGTTTATCCTTAAATAATCTTTACCGCTTTCTATACGTTTCCCGTTATTTCAATATCTGCAAACTATCGGCACTTCGATGACATTAGAATTTACGTTTTCACATTACCCAGTTGTATGTTTACTCCATAAATTTTGAACACACACGAATTGAATTATTGTTTACTAAAACTGTTGCTTCAAGGCGGATATTTTTCGAGCCAACAAATATTGATAGCTTTGACGACTTCGTTCTGTTACGTTATTGGGAACGAGTGAATGCGTTTACCTAGAATGTTTTATGCGCGGACTAATTTGCCTAAACCATCAATCCTAACACAAAGCATACGGATATTACACTTAATTGGTCCGCCTTTGGGTCTCAAAGCAGGCTTTCATAAGCTCCTTCCACCTCGGAAAAAAAATGCGGTTTTCACACGGTTTACAATAATGAAATGATAATGAGTCTCTGGTCCTGTCTGCTATTGAAATGCTGCCTTCAGAATTCTTTGTATCTATTTTTAGGAAACGAGGCTCTTCTTTAATGTGCTGTGTAATGGTCTTTCTTAACAAACAAATGTATTCGGAAGCTTCGAGCAGTAAATGCAATGCAAATTTCGCCCCAAGGAATCGTTTAACGTTAATTAAAACACAAAGACGAAATTTATCTTTAATTTGTAACCTTCTGTGCTTAGTTTAACGCCTGACTCGGTATATCATAGGAATCATTTTTAGACGGCCGCTTTAAAAGAAGAATTGCAACTGCTATGTCCAGGAATAAAAATCAACGAACCGCTCAATTAGTCGGCAGTTTCCCTGTTCGACAAAGAATGCAATCAAAAGCTCATTTATCTTTATGTCGGCTTGCGTCAAGTTGTATGCATTGAATTTCTAGACAGAACTTTGTCCGGTTCCTGTTCAAGCCTCAAGCTACTTACTATCGCGATGATTCACGTCACAAGCCCTGGTTTACCCCCCACAGCGCCATGCTTCGGCAAACCAATGCTGAAGATACCAGATTCACCACTGAGATTCCGTTTCGAACCGAAATTTCTCAAGCATTTTCTTCTACTTTGCCTTGCTCTTGAATGATCAATCATGAAGATGCTTCAATTTCCAACTTCTATCTGGCTAACCTTTTATCCGCTCTTTTCTTTTATATGCTCGACGCGTCGGTACCCGTTTTCAGTATTTGATTATCAGTTAGAACTAAAAGGGAATCGCTAAATAGATAATGACACTTCACTTAAGCAGTAATTGGAAAATCACACAGAACAGATGTATGTGTACTGACCTGGACGCGAACCTCTGGTAGGTCTATCTTGAGCGCGAGTTCTTCCCTGGTATAAACGTCAGGGTAATGAGATTTCTCAAACGCTCGCTCCAACTCATGCAACTGGTAAGTCGTGAAGGTCGTACGATTGCGCCGATGCTTTTTCTTAGCCGCCGAACCATCCGATAGGTCGTCTGTGTAAGAAATAAGCGTTAGATGAAAGGATTGCTCAAAGTGTTATTCTACGCTGAACTTAAATCGCATGAAAAGCAAACTACCTAGCTCCGCGTCAGAAATGTCCCGGTCGCTCTCTTTCTCCTCCTTGCCGGCGCTCGAGCTGCTGCTCTTAGAGTCTTTACGACGCTTGCTACCAAGCAGAGCCATCACAGAATACGCTGGTGAAGAAGATTGTTTCTTCGCTTTATCAAACTCTGACCGGTCGTCTTCGTCGGAAATATAATGGTTAGCGAAGTCAGTTGGGGAACTCATCTTTCAGTAGTTGAAGTCCGTGCCTTTCTTGCTATCAGAGTTGTCCGGAGTTATCAACAAAACTACTTGTTTGAGCCCGTTAAGTCTGAATTATCAGGACCAAGAGATAATGGGCTACATATCCTGATAACAGGTGACTAACCAATGGGAATGCGAGCTGCAATATTTTGGATGTACTGATATTGTATTAAAATTACGGGGTTGTTTGTGATTAGCAGACAAGGCTAGTGATTAGTATAAAGGAGAGCTAATCACTAACGAGACCAAAGGATTCACGAGTAGGGTGCTTGTGATACTATAAAAGAACTCCGTGATGCTTCGATTGACAAAAAAATAATCAACTTGCATTTATTTGACCAAGTCTGTCTTCCGCGGTTTTACTTAATTCAATTCACACTGAAATTGAAGCGCACGAAATGTCCTTGCGGCAAATTAGGGTCTATATTCCGAGTTAATAGCACTTCTCTCTTATGTAATAGCTTGTTCCTTTGCTTGTTAAACCTTTCCATTTCGACCTGGGCTGGTTGAATTTTGAATGTTTAATTATTTACAGCGTCAATAATTTTAATGATGATATTGGTTTATCAAACGAGAAAAGCTTTAATTGAAGCACAAGCCGAGCTGTATTGAGTGTTAAGCCTGCGGTTGGGGCAATTTATCTTAATCAAACTCGCGTATCACCCCCTAGAAGAAAAAACAAACGTCACTTCGCTGTGATATATCTCTCACAAACATTATTGACCCAAAGGGATCGTTGTTTGGAGTGGTGATATTGAACGAGTATTTGAAAGCGGAAAAGAACACACGGGCTGCACACAGGCGGTTTCGTGAAGTCAAGGTCTTTGAAGGGATTACGTAGATACAATTTCTAATGTGTTGGACCAGCCCACATTAGTTTGCATTTATCTTAATGTAGGTAATTAGCCGCTCAGTGCCACGAGCCATACTTTGATCTGCACGTACAGCGATAGTTACCATGACAACAACTCATGCTTCTTTGATTTGCACTTTCCATATGCGAGACACGTGTGGCAGAGAGCGATTCGCGCTGAACTTTCTATAGTTGCAATTGCGGGTAATGAACGAAGCCTTGAATCCATTCAAATTTAGTCGCCAAGTTTAACGCTTACATTGAGTGGCCATTATTTGGATTTCCTTCAAGTTCGTTTCAGCTTCGTTTTCACTTCCCTCATGTAAGGCTTGAGCAAGTCCTTTATTCGCACGTCAAAAAAGCCGCAAGAGGTGAAATAATGGCGGAAAAAGAAACCCGCTACCGGTCCATTGTTTCCAAATGAGCTCATTTGATCGTTACGACGTAAAAGAAAATAACGCGGCCTCTCGGCCTAAATGACATGTTCAAATTCTCCCGCAGTCTTTTGTCCGAACCATTTACCGCCCTTCAATGTTTATTAACAGCTATTTCAAAGAATGGTGCTGTGCTTATAGCAGCCGCGGCCGACGCTGTACGAAATTAAAATCGAGTTTAATTAAGGTTCTGTTTAGAAGTTTATTAGTTTTGGCTGGTTGGGCTTGAGGGTAATATCATTGTGAAGATTTTTAGAAGAGGAAAAAGGCTGGTTTTGCGACAAGTTTAATATTGATCAAAGCGGCAGTGAAAAAGAGTTCGAAATTTCGTGTCCTGGGTTGTTTTTCACGCAGCAGACATACACGACAGGAATAGAAGAAGACAATAGCATAAGTAATTTGCTTTTAATTTTGATAAGTAAGTTTCAATTTTCGACTTAAGGTTCACACTAAACGTTAGCTGGTAAAATGAAAGTCAATTTCGGTTACCATATCCCAGTCAAATAAAAGAAAGCCAGTGGTTTGTACTGTCGAACATAATTCCAGTATACGACGACTAGAATTTTCGGGAACTTTGAACAAGAGATTACAAGATTGAACAGCCCAATTTACGTTAACAGGTTTCGCATTTACGTCGTTATGGCGTGTTTGTGGTTACGGCTACGAAGCCATAGAAATATAGTCTCCCCTTTGTTCGCCTGACTCATTTTCTCGGGTTAAAAGAGTCGTTTAGCGGATAATGGATTGTCTGTTCACTGTGCAAGCGTCATTATAAGGTCAGATTTTTCCCCCGACATATATCGATGTGTCTCTGTGTTTTCAGAATGACAACGCAGAGATAAAACTGGAGAATAAATCGAGGAAGACAGAAGTACACATAGAAATAGATAGAGAGGCTAAAGTGGAGTATAGAGCGGGAGAAGGCTGAGACAAAACAAAAATAATGTGTAAGAGAGAATTGAATTTGTGCAAATCACGACGTAACTCGGGGTAGAATAACACAAAAGAAGAGAAATCAACGAAAGCGGATAAAGACTAACGGAATAAAAAGCAAATGACGAGAAAAAAGGACATAGAAAACAGGCAACAATTACAGACTTTTTAATTTATACGTAAAGAACTGAGCAGAAATCCGTTAGGCAAGTAAGATATATATTTTTATGAATTAGGTTGTGATTAGATCACCGTTTAAAGGCTGATAAATAGGGTCTACTATCTTAAAATAGCGAATAAATAAAATAATATTATGTGAAAAATTATATTATTACATATGAGCGTGGAATTAAACCATTTGTCAACTAACTTGTGGATTTTTAATAGAAACACAGCAAGTCCATGGTAGGCCCAATATTTTGGTAATTCTATCATGAACATATACTGTGTACATTTTCTGAAATTGCTCTGAAATTTGTCTACCGCACAAAGAATTCAGTATGTACGATTAAACAATTCTATTTTTTGCGCATTTCTCCCTCGAATAAGAACAAAAAAAATACGTAAAAGAAACGAAAAGAAATGTTGTGTTTATCTGAATATATTGCGCTCAAATACGTTCGTGAATTGTAGACTTATGTTTATGCGGCAGGTTTTTTTTTTTTTTTGAAGTCACCCTATCCCTAACTGCACCTTGAAGATTGCAGGGAGTAAGCGACTTTAAAACGAGTCAGGATAAGACAATCCTAAAACTTGAACCGCCGTCACCTTACGGTGAGTACTGCAAGATCAGTATTTGTTACAAGTCGCTCAGTTCAAATTAATGGCATCAAAATGGTGATGTCACCGTCTGCAATAACCGATTGGCTTTATTCAACATAAGCTTGCTGTATGTTAATAATTGTACTTTAGTTTTATGGTTTGAGATTAAATAAAACACAATCTTTAACATATCTTTAACCTTTAATGCAACTGAATCCTATTATAAATCAACTAAGCTGTTGTTGCATGATTTTGTTCGAGCTATATCAGCTATGAAATCTGTCAAAACATATCAGGCCTGCCGGTGAATAAAACGATGAATCTGAAAATAGATCTGAAGACACGAACGTTCTTTATGTTCAGGCCGCTTGCACAATATAACTCTTACTGGATAAGGAGGTCCAAATGCGACGCACAACAACCATCTTCTATTGCTGAAAATTTCAGTTGGCAAAAAATCTGAGCGGTTTTAGAATGAAGAGCTACTACAACAACAACAAGAACCAGATGGGACGATTTCTTGCGAAAACAGAGAATGATAACAGAGTTATATTGGTAAATGTTGGAGAATCCGTTGAAAAACTGCTGATTACTTTGTATAAACTTCAATAGTATGGTTTTGATGTGGTCATGTTTTCAATGCGTTTCTTTTGTCTAGAAATTTACAGCATTTTGATCTAACGAAGTTACTTTTAGACTCAACAAACCGTTTGGGAGAATCATCTCCCCTCCCCCCTCTCCCTTCCTGTTTTCTATTCAATATTTAGAGCAGTAATCAGCAAACAAATATGACATCTAAGGCATGAAAATTCAACTGGTACTTCTATTTTACTCATAACTAATCCAATTTACCATTACAACACATTCAAGACTTTCTGAGTTTCGCGTTTAACTAGTTGGTTTTGCTTTTAATTTAAAGGCCGTCCGTTATTAAGATCGTGATTGAAAACCGCACTTTAATATATCCTAAATTTACAAGAATTTTGTCGTTTTCGTGGAAGTCAAAATGATTTTTTAGCATTACGCGCTCATTATTTTAGAAATGCAGTTTAAGCTATGTCTAGTTTGTTGTTCAGGCTGCATATTAAGTGCGTTTGATTATCACAGTAATAAATAATAAATAAATTATAAAAGCGAATGTCAAAAAATCCACAAGTTTACATACTTATAATACATGTGTACTACTAGGTCTGAGGATCCTCCTCTTGATAACATACATCTATTAAATAAATCCAGAAATCCAGCAAGGTAAAAATACCTGTGACGCTTGGGGATTGATGCGCCCTAACCATGCATGCAGTGATGTTAAATCTTTAGAGCCTGATTATTTAAAACGTAATTCTCCTAAGATTACGCAAACAGAACACGTAAGTATGTTAGGAGATTTTAGAAAGCATCGACTAAAATCTGCTACCAAATGCAGATTGCTCACTTTTTCCTTACAATTCTCTTAGCAGCCGGCATGGAGAAAGGAAACAGTCGATCTTGATCGCTGTTAAAGATATCTGATCAAGCATTCCACAAAGCTCGATGCCCAACCAAGATAACAGTCACGAATCTTGTGGACGGTCTTCAGCTCTTCGTGTTGCAAGCCTTTTCCATTGTTCCAGACAGAAGTTTGAAAAGAATTTCAAATTCAAATCATCTATAGGTAAAAGCGGCTTTATGTTCCATCGCTTTCCTTCGAAGTGACGCTATACTGGATCCTCTCCAATGCTCGCCTCCATTCGGCAAAATACTACACTGTATGTCTTGCAATGAAGGCGACGATGAAATTGGCATATCCCTCGTCACAAACTGTTGCTGGAAATTGGGCTGTGCAATGGGAGAATTATTTTGCTGAGGGATAGACACCCCCAAATGTGACCTCTGGACTTGATTCGGATGTTGAAAGCTCTGTTGCAGCATATCGTGACCTGATTGGTTGAACGGATGATGAGGCGCAGAGACTGGTAGCGACGGTGTTGGTACGGGGGCCATGGTTGTCATGGTAGCGCCCATGGTTGGTAACCACCGCTGGTCGTTGTGGAAAGTGCAGAGTGTATCACCGAGCGGCGGATTGTAACTCTGCGCCATGTGTGAAGGCAAAATTGGCGCTGGAGGTCGCAAGATGGCCGCCGTCTTTTTTCGCTTCTTCCATTTTGCTCGACGATTTTGGAACCAAACCTGCAACAAGGGCGTGTTCGTTTAACATTAATTTGTTTTGAAGTTTCATTATTCTAACGACTATACCGTCTGTGTTTATGGTCTTGGTTACATCAGTCTTAAATTGCAGTGCTGCTAATACACCGGAACACAAGATTTTTATATCCATAGTTCTGTGAACAGTTCACACAGATCTCTATACATTTCAGTGAAAAAAGAAAACGATAAAGTCTGATCATTGAGCTTTGAATAAAATTACTATACTACACAATGGTTCTGCCTGTTTGCTGTCGTTTAATCGTTCCACTGTAATGTCTTTTCAGACCAAGTGATATTTAGAAAAACAAAAATCATGAAATCCTCACAACTGCTAAGAGAATGTACTCATTAATTTGAGTGGTCACACCTTTAGGTTTTATTTGATGGTTCAGGAGTTGGAAGCGAACGTTACTACTGGAATGTTCTCGTTGAGATTCCATTTATGTGGTCACACCTTCAGGTTTCACTTAACACTTACGCAGTTCAAAATTTTCTAAGTTTCATTGGCAGAAAATCTTCGGTCCCCTGTTCATCTATTTCTGGCGTTTACTCGAATTTTGCCATATATGTTAGTTTTGCTACTGCCTTTCCATTTTGATTCTACGCATCATTTAATGTAATGGTACATCTTAATTTCTTCAAAAATCAACCATGGATTTTGTCATAAGAATCTTCACACATCAAGGGTTAATGGATCAAATATATTCAAAATTCTCTATTTGGTTATACGCCATTAAACTACTCGATACGGTTGTTAAAAGCTCGCTCAAACTAATCTGCAGGAGTAGCCAAATTCTTCTTCTAAACCTCTGGGCCAACAAGGGTTTTCTTTTCTCTTTTATTCAAAGACAAACTACAACTGTAGAAAGCTTGTTCCAGCTCCCAAACATATCAAAGAAGTCATGATGTGACCGAAACCTAGTATATGACTTATTAGGCTTACTACTGACAAAAAACCCAGGATTCACCTACTCGCGCTTTGGATAACATGTATACTAGCAGTAAAACTAGGATAGCAAGAAAAAAAAAATGTAGAAAGACTTTCGGAGAACGAGTTTTACAAATAGACTAGAAAACGTCACCCTATAATAAATTCGGATATAATTTGATGTAATCGCTTAACCTAATGTATTTTAAACTACAAAATATCCTTAAATATCCTTAATTGGCTAAGTATAGCCCTAAACAGAAATAGTCCAAAATCTAGGTTTTTAAAGGCGATCTCATGCAGCCTACTTCTTTTGTCCAAAAATATGAACAAGCATTTGAAATAAACAAACAAACTGTTATCAGGATTCGTACGTTATTGCTATACATTCGCGACAAAAGCTTGCCGACGGAAGCACATGTTTCAAAAATCGGCCAGAAGCTATGCAGCTGTAGCAAAAATCAAACAAAGAGATTCATAAAAAAAAAAACTGTTGTTCATCGCAGAAACAACTGAAAAACCGCGACTCCAGCAACAGAACTAAATGGCACCTTCAATAATTTTTTGGGGGGAAAGGCCAGTGTTTCAAAGGAAACATTTTCTTGACAGCCACGTATCGTTGAGAAGCTGTGCAAATAGAAGAGTGGAGTTTTTAATTAATCTTCTTGGCATTATGTCGGAAAATGATTATATCGATTCACATACAATTATTCGTTTTGAGAGACCTTACTCGAAATTAAACAGGTTCGAGATGAAGACAAACTCTAGCAAGCTTTAAGCTGGACGCTTTTATTGACTTCTCGAACTAGACACATAAATATGCTAAATAATTTCATTGCATGTAGTGCCGTCTCTTTTTAATTCTTAATGCACTGATTCGCATGTCAAAGTCCCTGCCTTTTCCTTTTCCTTTGCCGACCGCTTTTATTTGTTTAAATTAACTTATAAATACGAATGTGCTTATTTTGAAATGGCTTTCTCATCGGGTACTGAAATGAATTTGAAAATAATTGTACATAAAAGATTTGGCTTCAAGGGAAAGGGATAGTAGCTGAAAAAAGCATAAAACTACAAATCGTCTATGAGGGTGTTGAGAACTACAATAAATGAGTCGTGGCTTCTTTGACTTCTCTGACAAGTAACCACATAAGACGAGAATTCAAATTTAGCCAGCACGTAATCAGTTTTCATTAAAAACCGATAGCTTTCAAAAACCAAAACATGGCTCAAAATTAAATGCAAATTTCGAGCAAATGTCTAAAGATCGACATTTGTAACCTTTAACTTGCCGGTTTTCATAAAGCTCAATGTTAATAATTTGAAATGCTTTATTGACAGCCGCACTAAATGAAGAGATGTGAATGAGTTATGTGAGATAAGTCGTAAAAACCAGGAACATTACAGCAATGGTTTTGGAAATATCGAATTTAGAACCAAGTAAAATATATCCGGTTTGTCAGTGATAACGGTTACACGCGACTCTTCTAGACACAAACAGCTGCCGTGAAACAAGAGAAGACAAAAGCACTTAAATTACTTCATGTAACTACGATATAAGAGCACTACCGTCCCAAATGAACTGTTTCGTTTTGGAGCGCATAACGTGCTTTCTACGCTATTTTCGGGGGCAGTTATTCGCTTACAGGGCCGAGGAGGATAACTGAGTCAGGAAATTCTCGTGTTTAATCTGGTCTTTATCTTTCACGCGTCCCAAGCACATGTTGTTGTATATACATGCTTGCTTGTATCTTAAAGATGTTGCTGGGAATCGTTATTTATCCTAATCGTGTAGCTAATAACGACGACAGTTATTATTCCAATTGAAAAGACTCCACGACTTTTTTTATCTGCGTTGTCATGTTCAAAGGGAGTCATTTGCCGACAAAAGATTCTCATTGTGAATGGATGTCGCCAAATTCGATGCATTCTTTCTCGGGTGCCGCCTTTTAAAAAACCCACATAACCGAAGTCAAGAGTTTACCGACTGAAAAAAACCAACAGAAAAGCTATGTTTTCTTATTGCAATATTCATTAAGAGAAACGGATGTAAAGAAAGAGGTGACATCCTGAAGTCATTCTTTCGTTTTCTTCATTTGTACTTTGGGTTTTCCAAGGCCAAAAAGCTAAAGTAAACAAAAGTTCGATGTTTTGCTTCGCCCACTTTGATCAGCCCGACATGCGCCACAACTCTTTGTGCAAACAACAGACCTTTCAAGCAAGCCGAAGAGGTTATGAAAATCTTTTGTGTTCCTGTCGGGGAAGAAAAACACCCACAGGCCGTGATTGACCATGCTTCGGATCCAAAAGTCTGGATATATTGGAAGAACAAAGAGAAGGACTCTCCCAACGCGTCAAGTTGAAATCAAAAGGGCGTCAAAGACAAATGAAAATTGATGTTAATGTTACAATATACAGTTCTGACTCTATTTTTTCGCAATTTAGATTTAATTTAAGATGTACATGTAGCAGAGGCAGGTTTGCTTAAAGTATTTTGATTTCCTGAGCAAATTCTATTATGAGGGCAAGATGATTATCCTCTTCTAGCGAGAAAATTTGGTACAGATATGAACTTTGAGAATTGTACTCTCTCTTTATTCAACACACACTATGTCTTTAGCAAGTGTATTCCGGTATTCAACGGTTATCGCAAACATCCTAGTTCGTTGTGGACAAGATAGTTCCAAATTACCTGATTTATATGAACAACAAGTTTTCAGACTTGTTTGATTTTCTGGTTCCCTGAAGCAATCAAGAAGACAGGGCAGGGAAATGATAAAATGAAGTCATCCGATCCTTGTCGGGTGAGTATAAGGCCTAATACGGGCGAGCACGGACGCTTTATCACTGACTAATAGCCTAGCTTTTATCCTGTATTATTTCTTAAAAAGTTGTAAATGGATGGAAGCATCCTTCAAGCTACAATCTTTTGTCCAACTTCAATCACGGCGATTGAACTTAACAATCAAAAAATACAAAGAGAATAACGAAAAGATATGTCTACTGAAACTCTAAAATAATTTTCTCTAATTAATATTTCTGTCTCTAAAAGATAGGCCGGTTACGTCGTGGAGCCCGTAAGTCTGGATGCTTCTGAGGCTAACATGGTTTTCACCCGGAAAAGTCTCACAGTACTGAGGATTTTAAACTATCGTTAGCATTCTTCTTGAGCAAACAAGAATGGCCAGAATGAGGCGATTAAAGTTGGGCGGTGTGTAGCTTAATCCAAGACCCTCCATAGGACCTTTGAGAGATTGTGCCGCCGAGAAAAAATATGTTAAATTTCAGAAAAATGTAATTACTCGTGAAAACCGTATAAGATTTCATTTAAAAAACTCTAATTAACTTCAAAAACATCGGAACCCCGTATTGTGTTTGAAGTCACCTTTCGGCAGTAGTAGTTGCCAAGATCACGTCTTGGTTTCTTGTCTGTATTCGGCTGGGAAAATTTAAAATCAACCACGTGTTTCTGTAAAGGCAAATTCTGTAGCTACTTCTCTAAAGATGTCGATAGCTGAAGCGTTTTTATCGCTGCGTGAATACTGCACGGCGCTACGAGTCTCAGAGTATTTTGCATCGGCAGATTTTGCTGAATTCGCACCCTTTATTGATACAGCAGACACTAGAAATGACCCAAAAAACACTGAATGCATTAAAGTGTATTTTAAGATAGCACTTTTAAGATACGGATAGACCTTTTAGATTTCGCTTGTTCACCTGAGATGTATGCCGTGGTCTGGTCAATGTTCTATTGGAACAGGTGGCCACAAAGAGTATGAGCATAATTTCCTTCCACTTATCTCAAATTTGTGATAAGATGACTTTACGGGTGAGGTCTTCTAATAGAACATTGCGCCTGAAAGCCGTATTCGAGCAATTAAGTTCCAAGGCCTGCCAAAATCTCGCAGATTGGACTTCATTTTATTCCAACCTCAAAAGTAATTATTTCTCGTCTGATGTAAACACAGGCACTTTGACAATCGCTGCTTACTGTTTTGAGATAATGACAGTGTATTTTTATGGCAGCACTGATTTATGGTTTAATGGCGAACTATAACTTTTACGAAGCACCATAAAAGCGGAGTTTAAGCTGTTTCATTATGCGTCCCAATAAGGTCATTTCGGTTATTTCAATGAATATGTTTTTAATAACCCCACCATTGTGTACATTCAAAAATGTGTGGCCAGAATCTTTATATGTCTCTTGACACGCCATGCCTTAGGAATCCTGGCTAAAGATTAAAACGAACACCTTCATGAACCAAAGGTGAAAACATGTACGTTACACGAAGCGATCATGATTTAGTCATCTCCGGGAGTGATTTTACCGCCGAAGAGCGGTCGACGAATCAAAACCCAAAACAAAAACCAAATTAATGTCACAAAAGCAATATTCTTGTTGCGGCCTCGATAAAAATAGTTCGCATAAAGCCGCAATTCGTTGTCGCTGATTTCCGCACAGATTTGCGCTGCATTTTGAAGCCAGCAGAAAGGCAGTTTCTCACGAGTGAACGTTTGTACAATGTGTCTTCCGTCGTGTGAGGTGATTAGCTCGAAAGTATACAAATATATCATTATGACCGGTAAAATCGCTGGCGGCGTCACTGATTCTATCGCTTAGACATCTTAGTTAGTGGACCCTAACCTCGTATTCCTATCACCAGGGCTGGACGACGCGAGATAAAGTCCGCAAAAGTAGGAACAAAAACCGGCTGACTATGCCAACAATATAGTCGGCTTCACGGACCGTTACATAAACTTCATTATGCCATAGAGATCCTTAAGGTGTAATTCTACCCTCTTTGTCGCATATTTCCTACCTGAACTCGTGATTCCGTTAGTCCAATGCGCGCAGCCATATCTTCTCTCATAAAAACGTCAGGATAATGCGTCCTGGCGAAGCATCGCTCGAGTTCGTTGAGCTGAGCTGGAGTGAAGCGTGTGCGATGTCGCTTCTGCTTGACTGACTGACTATCAGTAGATTTTCTATCGTCTTCATCAGTCGTTACTGTATCGAGTGAAGAGCGCTTCAGAAGACCAGGCGATGTCTTTCCCGCGTCTCCGCAGCTAATTTTGACGTTATCTATAGCAGTGGAGATATAAAATAGATTCAATTAGAACGGCCCCTCACCGAAGTCATTAGAAAATTTATTTTTATAAAACTCAGTTAATGCGAGTGATCAGTGAAGACGTTTCCCTTAACAAGATGTCCTACCCGAGTCTTCAGCCAGTTCGCCGTTGTGGTTCAAAATGCCTACTATAGAATGTTCCAGGCTCGGAACGAGCTCTAAAAGCGAAGTAGTTGAAGGATCTGCGCGATGGTCCAAGCTAGTTCTACCGGGACCGTGACCATCCGCCCGTGGCTCCATCTTAATCTTCTGCTGCAGAGCTACTGATCGGTCTCTTTGTAAGTCGCTTATTACCCTCCGTTTAATATCTATAGCCCCGCGCAGCCAATGAGCAAGCAGCATGGAGCTACTTTCTAATAAAATTATGTCAGGTGTCAGAGACGGATCAAAAAGCATGTAAGCAAATCAGTCTATATTAATATTTAATTGCACTAATTGAACGTGAGAGCATTGTAAATTAAGCGTCAGTAATATATATATTTTTCTCTTTTGAAAGTTCAGCTACCCAGTGGTGTATTTCAATCAAAACAATGCGTGCTGCCGAAACGAGATCTTGACAAGAGTAGTGAAAAAGTTTCCCAAACTACTCTCTTGAGATTTTCGTATGACTGTAATTCCCTTAATTAATAAGCATTTGTTTGTGATGAAGTATTTTGGCTTCAAAATAATTGCTCAAATATGCCGTGATTAGGCCGGACTGAATCTTTATTAGGAAGATTAATAAAATATTAATTGTTAATTAAATCGATAGCACTTTTCGCCACCACGTCGAGGCTAAGCAGGCATGAATGATAGCTGCAGCTTATATTGGCACGATTAACTTCTATTTTCTCAGATATATGTGACCGGACTATAAACATTGAAATTATAGAAGTTAGTGTTATAACCTTAATAGCATCTCTTCCGTCGATAATCAGTCTAGCTGCAAGCTTTCCATACCCGTCCACATCACCGCGGAAATAGAAAACAAAGTCTTATTTGTTCAAAAAGCGAGCTGTTTGAATTTTGACAAAGTCTTTGTGCTTCATTTCTTTGCACATGACTATTCCACACTCGCTAATTGCCTAAGCGTGCGCTGAATGGCTTCTTTGTACCAAATGAAAACTTCCATTTTTGAATGGGTTTCAAATAATTATCTTGCCTGCATGAGTCCAAAAGTTCTTTTGATTTTCTATTTAAGCCCGCACCTCCCACGCAGCTAGAAGATAGAAATGCCAAACTTGTACACTTGTTTTCAGGTTCTCAGCGCCCACTATCAAGAAGATGAATGGTACTAGATGTCACCTGATCACCTAAGCGTTTGAATTTGTTTACTTCTTCAAAAGATCTCCACGCGCTGGATCTCAAAGAGCGACAACTAATCACTTTACAGCAGACAATTTCGCCTCAAAACACAAAAGATTTAATGGCTCTGCACAAATCTTAAAAGCTGCCAATCACCATTGCACGCGACTCGGAAATCAAAGGAAATCCTTGGATAAACTTTTGCAAAAAAAAAAAAAAAAAAAAAAAAAAAAAATCAATGAAACCAGAACATATAACACGCTCGTGGTCAAAATTAGTTCAGCATTCGCAGCTGTCAGCGGGCAAGTACAGCGATTATTTCGCGACTAATGAAATTTTCTTAATTGTACTATTAGAATTTCTTGTATACCTATTACTTTTTACAACATCAATAACTTCTGCAAATCTCTTTTCTTTTAGGTGTACAGGAAAAGCTCTCGTTTGTGTCAGAACAAATTCCCCGTTTCTCTTTTCTTGCTACCAACCTAAAATTATATCTGTCGAAGAGTTAGTGATCCCTTAGTGGGAATCAGAAATACGAACTACTTTCTTTTACAATGAACCTTCTAAAGTATGATCCTACAGTTTATCAGAAATTCGCAATGATAGGCAAAAAGAGACATAATAATAACCCTAATTTAGGAACTGATCAATTCAAAGAAGCCCTTGGGAACTGGTTTTGAATCACCAATACAAACATGTTACAATTTGTAATATAACGGCCGATTTGAGCTGTATTCTTTTAAATTGATGTTATTATTTGCTAGCAAAGATCTTAAAGTAGCTGCCGACAATGGCAAAAGAAGTCTGGCTGCATAAATGAATATTTAAACGTTCGGGATATCGAAGTGACTGCCCCAACGCGACGCGGAAATTTCACACTCGTATGGTAGCCAATCTAGGGTCTTTAATTAAAAATCTTTCCAATTATGATTGTGTTCACGGGCATCAACTGTTTTTTGGCTCGAGGTGTTTTGACCTCGTCATTGACTCGGCTATTCCTAATTATATTTTCTTTTTCTCTTTGGAAACGCGGCTTTGATTAATAATTGATTAGAGTTAAATTTACAGATGATTATAATCTTACTTACAATGGCACATAATTAAACCGCGTGTGCCCCAGAACTTTATTGAAATAGATCTGAGAAGATGCATGTTGCTTGCAACAGGAAACAAGACAAAAAAAAGTATTGTTATTGGTGAAAAGTTGAGGCTGGAGCCTGTTGAAAGTCGAATCGTAGCAGGTTGCTTGTTTTTTATTTATTGTCGATAGCTCATGGAAGGATTAATTGGCGCAAATCTAGCCCACAAAGACCCGAAAGTGATGTGAATTCATTTACGAATTGCAAACACACTTCGTGTACTAAACCTTTGCCGCAATTTCGACTCATCTATCCTTGCTGTCGCTTTCGGATCACAATTCACTTTCACACCCTTCCATATTATCTAGAAAAAAATTTTATAGCACGTAAGCGCTAAAAAGACTGATCTGGTCGGTAAAAAAAATTACGTACTTTAGGCTGGAGACTTTTGCCATCTTTCCGGTTTCGTCAAAACACAATTTTTTGGCTTTTAAATCAAAATTATCACAGGAATCGGTAGCACCTCGTGTGTTCTTTGTATTTTTTTGTGTAGGTGGTATTAGGGTATGTGTGTACTTTACACTAAAGACAGGATTATCATTCAAATATGAGCGGGGTAAGAATGATCTCAAACAGCGGCTACAAAATTAATGACCGCGCATTTTGGGTTAAATATTTTGTGGTATCCTTGAGTCCTACACTGTGAAACATCTTCCTAAATAAAAAGCGCTGAGATAAAGCGCACTGAGTCTAACGTGAAGAATTCGGAAATGCTTTGATTTGAATTTTTTCAGGGTGGAATAAATCTGTTTGAACAGAGCGAGGCAACAAAGCTGTTAAGCTCAGACAAGTATACAACCTATGCAATAAATTATCATGGTTCATTTACGGTGGGATCAGAAAGGAAAATATATTAATGCCGCCCCATCCTAAACCACTGGACGCCGCCGTTGACTGAGAAATACGCGTGATTTACACTCAATGCCTTGCTCAAAGACGATCTCGCTTCAAATAATAGCCATCACTTCGTCTATTGTTTATGTTGTTCTTTGCTGACTTTACTTAAGATGATTTTTGAAGTGTCATATATATACACTATTCTCTGCTTGAATGAAGCTAACACCGCTCTCGCGACCCAACTCTTTTTCTTTTAGCAAAATCATTTAATATACGTTTAAGTGACTTTAATTTTTGTGGAGGTTTTAGCCTTTCTTATGCAGGATCACTTCTCTGAAACTGATATGTGATAAGCATTTCTCTTCTAAAGTCCAATGATATCACCTTTTGATAGAAAAAAAGTGTAGTTTGTAATCGTAAGGTACATTCTTATAGTATAGACTGTAGTTTTTACTGCTTACAGAAAAAGAAAAAAGGTTTTAAGGCATATTACACCAATATATAAATCAACCTTCTATCTTAATGGACTCAAATGTTGTAAACTACACCAAAATTGTAGCTATCAGTCGGATAAGTTATAATCGGACTAATTTCTTATATAGAATATACGACCCATTTTCACGTGTAGATTTTTTAAGGTACCTAATGGCTTTACGGGAATAAATTGTGCCACAATACGCTGCGAGGGCAGGTGTGCATTGCTAAGCCGATGAAGTACGCACAAATCAGTCCTGCTACAGCAAAGTACAGCTTTTCGGTTTTCTTTTTTCTTCTTCGGATTACCCTCCTATAAACGTTCTCTCTTTAATCATAACTACAACATAAACTCAAATAAATTCTTATATTAGAAAATATACAGTGTAGCTTTAAAGGAAAAAGATATGAATTGACCGAAGCAATAGTTACTTTTATAAAACATTGAGAAATAGTTTGACTTTTGCGTCCATTTCTTCGGGGCTATTATGATCAAGTGTGGTTATCTGTTTGTTAGCTATATAGATCAAAACGCTCCTTCAGGCTGAAGCTGTAGCAATTTTATCATGCCCAGATCTAATGGTCATTATTTGCTTATCGCAACCCTGAGTTTGCTTCCATTTTTTCCTGACCAAAATGGACTTTTAAATTATTCATTATTGGCAAAACCTCACTTTATCAGTATCTTAATATAAATATAAAGATATTTTGAAAAGCAAAAAGAAATTACATAAGAAACACTGCCTGTGCTAGACATGTTTTTGGCAACAGAAGATAGTGATTCGGCACAGAACAATTTAGACGCCTGCACAGTAGATACGATAGCGCAGGTGTATTGTCGGCAGGCTTTAGGTCCACTTCAATAGAACACAGGAGACTCTTCGACGCCATAAAACTTCTTACAGCCCCGCAACGAACCTGTGCTATGTTAAAGCACAATTAAGTGCTATTTCCCGGAAAACTCGAGCTCATAGAAAGAGCTTTGAAGCATGCGTGATAGCTCGAAACGAATTTTTTTCACATGGTGCATTGGCGGTCTGCTTTTTTTTCTTAACCCTTCTCTCAAAAGTTAATCCTTGCCTTTGTTCTTACTCGTAGAATAATAGAGAACGTGTAGTTCTTAACAAGAGTCGCCAGATGGACTGTAGAAGTGATTGAATTATTATTTTATCAGGCCCTTATCTAGATGCAGCAAGAGCTAGCAGATACACCTGGGCTCGGTTCAAAGCTCGATTACTAACTCACGGTGCTTCTTGTAATTTTGGCCAACTGCAATATTTTGATCAAAAGCTCACCAAAAAGTTTATTCCAGCTCAAGACATAGCGAATAAGTTGTTTTATTTGCGAAAGGTTTTCAACTTCGGTCCAAAATGACAACAAAGTTTAGACTTAACACGGGGTTAGCCTAACCTTGCTTTGAACGACCGGGCCCTGGGACTTCGACAGTGACTCAAGGGCAGACTTTAAACTCCTGCATCATATCATACACGTTTCACAACACTATCTTTATTGGCCGTCCCTGTTTTTTATTGAGAAATGGCCAGCTTTTAAATTTTAAAATCACATTGTTTTGAAGTCTTTCCGTCTCTGAAAATAGTTTTTATCCGGCCTTTGATTTCTCGACTTTATTTCGTTGTCGTGGTAGACATAATAGCATGTTTTGGTCAGACGAAATGAAATTGTATCAGGAGATCTTGTTTGGAAGCGAAAATATATTCACTAGAAAATGAAAACATCGCTCAAATAGAAGCATCTATCATAAAGAGTGTTCGTTGTTTTGGAGAACCTTCGTAAAAAATTGGGATTGCTATTAAAAATGAAAAAAAAAAAAAAAAAAAAAAAAAACGTACACACACACACACACTGGATAGAATATTAAACTGGTTTTGAGATATAAGCAATATCTTATGTTCTCCGATACTCAGAAATAAGGTCACGGCTCTTCGCCCAAGAAAAAAATATTCTCTAAGGACACTAACGCGATCATACCTGAATATTTCCAAGGATAAATCCTTCCAAGTAAATAAAGAATCAATTTATACAAACGTCCATTTTAGGTTCATATTCGCGCCGCGTCGAACTCTTCGAGTAGACGGCGACCTGCGTTCACTGTTAAATCTGACTTAAATGAAAATCTATGTGCTGATCAAAGATCAATACAAGGGGAAAAAATTAAGTCATCGACTCAAATGCATGAAATTACTGTTGCATTAGCTAATTCTTCCCAAACCTTACTTAAAAACATCATTCGATTTATATCATTAACCTACAGCAATTTCATTTTTCACGAGCTTTAGTATGAAGTGAAACACTGGGATATCTTTTTTTTCATTTCAGCCCTCGTTAGATTTTCAACACAGTTAACATTACTTCGTTCGAAGCTTGATTATTTTAGTTCCTATGCCTCTAATGAGAAAGGACTAGAGTAGAATGCTGTCAGCATTCGATCAGACACAAATACAGTCAAACTGATTTCTCGGTCACTTTCTGTGATAATGATTATATTATATTATATATAATAGTGATCGTTTAAAGTTTCTCGGGTATCACACTCGACCCGAAAATACGACAGCGAGAAGGAATTATTTGCTCCAATGATTCAGATTAACCAAAAATTAATTTTGAGTCGTGCTATATGAGCTATCTATACTCCGCAGAACTGGAGGGTATCAGTAATGAATGAAGGAAGGTTAAGGGAATATATTCCATGCCATATGCTTGTTTGTTAAAACAAAATATGTGTTTCTATGTTTATAGGAACAAGTTAAAGAATTTTTAAAGCTCTGATAATGCCACAGCCGCGATTGCATGTTTAATTTTTAGGACGAACTAAACGGGAACAACATTCAAAAACGTCCAATATTTCTTTGATCAATAAAGCGCAAATACTGTGGCCACACAGCCAAAAAAAAAAAAAAAAAAAATTAAATGGCAAGGCTTTTAGATTATTAGTAGCCATTCTATAGTCTGAGTTTGTTTTGATTTCATCGCTAATTCTATGGCAAGAAAGATCGTTTACGTTGGCTTGATTTTGAGAAGCTGTTAATTGAAACTAACGTCTAATAATGCCCTCTTCGGCAAGGACTAGGCCTTTTTCTCGTTTTCATTATGTGGTTGTCTAAAAATCAACTACATTTTTCATAATATTGCCGTCTATGGAACCACTTTGAAGGTCCAGGCAAGCATGTTTAGTCATAGTTTCAAGGTGTCAGATTACTTTATTCTATACACCATACTGAAAAAGTATTAAAGCGAACTTCATTTTCCTAAAACTAATTTCGTTTAGCCGTGCAGCTGAAAGAAGGAAACCCACATACATAATTCACCGGTAATGTCTCCATTTGGGGGAGGAATAATTATTACTTCAAAACAAATTACGAAATAAGATTTTATATGTGCAGTACCTTGGTCATTAAAATATAAAATCAATATTTAGAAATGTGTTTCTCAGAGTTTTAATATTTTCAGTGAGTGCTGGCTTACGGAGATATCCAAATTAAATTATTTGAGGTGGTTATGAATGATTCACAAAGACTGACAAGATGAAAAAGAAATGGCTTTATGTGGTCGCAATTCAGACGAGGTAAAACAAATAATAATTAGACAATTCTTTGAGGCTTCGTGTTGGAATTTTAAATAATCTTCTATTCTGATCCGACATTTTTACGTTATTCTTTCATAATCAGACTCTTTCAAGCTACCGGCTTTTATTGTCTCTTCCCGCTAAATATTTCACTTTCAAAAATGAATTAAGCATTACTGTTTGCCCATATATTCAAGGCATTTTATTTCACTGATTTCTGTCTTCACTTACTGACTTGGATACTGAAGAAAAACCGCTTAAAGTAATCGTACGTTTGCGGCTCTGCTAAGTTAAACGGCGGGTCGTCTTTGCAGTATCCCAGCTAGAGTCACATGGCTGATTAATGAACACGAGTGAACATTTGGTTCGCAAACAAAATTGAGAAAAAGAATTTAGTAAATTCTGGATTAGCTAATCGCGGTTTGAACAACTGGGACCTGACCTCTACCACCGGTATATTATTTGCGCTTCGTTATCCGACTGAAAAGTGAAGCTATTCTTCTTTTTAACAATGATATCGCTATATGATCTAACTTGATTCATTTAAAAAAAGTGTAAAAAGATGCCAAGATGCCAATCGCAAAAAGGGTCAGTCAAACTGACGAAAATACAAGTGCCAGTAAAACGAACTTGGATTTCCTTTAAGCGTGTAGTATGGTTTTTTTTTTTTCTCCTCCAAACGTAAACTTCTTGATATTTGCAGTTCGTTTCTCCAGAAGATTGAGAGAACATACTTAGTTAATTCTGGATTACAGTCCTGGCCAAAAAGACCCCCAAGTCGACCCGAGCAGTCGTTCGACTGGGGTATCGTTTGGCCTCACACTTGGGTGACTCGAGTTCAAACTTGAACCCAAAGTTTCCCGCCGTTTCGCCACCCAATGCAAGTAAAGCCAAGTCAACTCAAGCTGATCGTGTTAGCTATTGCTATGGTAACTGAACGGTCTCCTAGCGACTTGGGTCGACTTGCAAGTCCGTTTGGTCAGCCATACTTCAGACTTTCAGCAAAGTTGGTTTAACTTTAGTTCGTTTGGCCAAGGCTTAACACTAAAATTGGTTGTCAAAAAACCCCATGGTCTAATGGGGATACGGAAACGGGATTAAATTAGTTTCTGCAGTGAATAGTGGTGAAATATAGGAGAAGAAATGTTGCCAACTGGCCAGAGCAGTCAATCTTCAATCAGCAGTTAGTTATCGGTCAGTCGTCAGTGAGTCAATCAGTCGTCAACCATTTTGTGTATCTGTGAAGTGAACCCAATAAATCATCAGCAACTGGACATCTCACGAATATGGCTGATGGAAAAAACCCATTTAAACTCAGGTTTAAAATGTGACGCCTGCTTTAGAATGTACTCATGAGTGGTCACACCTTTAGGTTTCATTTGACCAGTTCAGGAGTTGGAAGAGAACGCTGCTATTAGAATGTAATCATTGAGAGCTTTCATTTTGGAGTGATCATACTGTAACTTTTGACAGTTGAGAAGTTGGAAGTGAACGCGCTATTAAAATAAATTCGATCGAGAGCTTTCATTTGAGACGATACGTGTTTATGCCATTACGTTGGACGTTATACATGTTCTGCTGTCCTGCATCCCAAATTTTCTAATTTTGTTTACGTGATAAAATATCCATAGTAGACAAGAATGGATTCTAGGGGTTTCTTTATTCACGATAGGAATTCATTTAAACATTTATCAGACATGTCGATTGAGATATCGAATACTGGCCATTTCATTGGTTAACTACTTCTAATAAATTACCATGGCAACTTTTATAGTTCATTGTTCGTCCATCGTTTACCCAAAGATAAAATTCTTTGGTATATGTATAATGACCTTCCTTATATTTTTGTTTTGTTTTTTTGTTTTTTGTTTTTGTTTTGTTTGTTTTTCTCTTTGTTTGTTTGTTTTTTTTTTGAAAAAAAAAACACAACAACAACAACAACAACAGAAGTGCACTTTACGATTAAAAAATGAATTGATATATCTACAGCCACGTGCCTTGTAAAACTCCCTCCAAAGAAGTCTCTAGTTTTCACTGAAAATAGTCGCTATGACGTAAGAAAGGAGACATCTTTTACGCGAGAAATTATTTTTTCACAAAATCATGTTTCACTCATGACTCAGAGTCCATTCCTGTTTTACTACTCAGTCCCAACAGTATCCCTTTCCTAAATATCAAAGGCTAGAAAAGCGACCTTTATTTTTCTGCGGGACTAAAACGCGTGACGGGTTTTGTAATGTTGACAGCGTTCTCCGTTCGCTCGCACTAGTGTAAAGAAAAGCCCAATTTCAAAACTTTAATAATTTCAATTATGTTGATCGCAATCAAAGAGCAACGAAAGGAAATGGCGACATGAATAAATGTGTTTGAAAACACCGACAGGGTTATTTTCATTACGAGAAAGTTAAGAAAGGAAATTTGACTTTATTTAATTTAGAACAGTAATTGTAAGTAATTTATCCATTCTTTACATGACATTATTCAAATTATACCAGGTTGACTCTTCAATTGGTACGTTAGTTGGAATAAACTTCGTCTTGAGCACTTCCAGTTTTTATTATCACTAAACTAAACGGATAAATCTCTGCGCAATAACTAAACCGCAGAAAGCCACAATCGCCGTCATGATTTTAATACTAAAGCGGTTTTCAGATGGCTGTCGAACAACCAAAACCAAAGCAATTTAAGCGCCAATCACAGAGGCTGCAAGAAAATACTTTCAACAAACAGAAGCCAAAGTAATCTGCAATTGCCTTTTCGCTGTGGATCAGCAGTGTAAGAAAACGCCATCGTCACTCACTTGTCTAAGAAGATAGTCGAACCAAAAAGCGTAGCAAAAGCAATAGCAATTACACGATTCCTCTGGACACTAATAGTCATCCGCAGGACACTCTATTCCTACCAGTAGTACCCTAAGTTTAGTTCCGGGTTTCCCTGTCCAAATAAAACTTACTGTTCATATGCAAAAACATCGCTTCGTTTTATAAGAACTTTGCAAACGTACAAACGTGAATTAACACAGCTATTGATGGTTACACCTTTTGGCTTCATTTGACTTGAAGCTACTGACAAAGATGAAACTATAGCTACAAAAGGCAAGTCTTAATCTCCTCTTAAGAAAAACGTGTACCATGCTACAATTTATTACTACGGGGGAATTTATGGAATCGTATTTTGCAGTCAGCATCGAGTGACTAATGGGCTTCAAACTTCATCAACAATGTTTCTGCAAAAACACACTTTCAGACTCTATACTTTTTAAATGTCTACTGTTGTCATGGACTGATAAAAAGTGTGCTCTGATTGGTTCTTTGTCGATATACTGTACACTATGTGGGCCAAGCGAGTTTCTGCAAAACCGACACCGCAGTGAACTCGGAAGCCAGAAAACTAGATGGAAGTAAACACGACCAAAGAAGATGACTTTACAGAATCTTGCTGACGGGAAAGTCCGACTTTCTTATGGTTCAGCTTCTGATAAGGACAATGAGCCATAAAATACCCAGACTGCACAGTGCACCATAACTTTCCCAGGATGCACAGCGAGGCAAAAACTACCCAGAATGCACAGAGGGCTATAAACTACCTAGACTGCACTGCAGGCATTCCAACTCGTGTCTAAGGGAGCCCTTCCCCTTATATTTTTTAATGTAATTTTTAAATATTTTTTATAATTTATATATTATATTTTTTAGAAAATGCCCAACACAAGGTGAAGTGCTATGCATGTTCCTCACAATGCTCAAAATGCCAACAACTGGTTGAAGAACATGAAGAGAGCGACATTTAACTGTAGGTCAGGTATTGAACCCTTACACTCCGAAGCCCAAACTAAAGATTCTCCCAACTGCAGTGGAACCCTGCCTTATAACCACCACATTGTTACGCCAATGACCACTTTCTTTTTGTCTCAAGGAACAAATGCCCCGTCATTTTCTTATCTGAAAACCCTGTTAATGCAGCCTCCCCCTTAATAATGCCTGATTTAACCCTTTCACTCCCAAGAGTGATCAAGTTCAATTTTCTCCTTCAGTTTTGGTAGCACAAATATATTGTACAGTAAGGAGAACTTGGCTTTTGATACCTTGCTCAGATGATAGCTGATTAAACTATCAATTCTCACTACATCACTCATACATTTTCCACTTAAAAGGTTGAGAGAATCTGTATTTTGAACTTGGGAGTAAAAGGCTTAATATCCCAGTGGTGGCCGTATTAAGGGGGTTGCACTGTATTTAAGAAGAAGTGTGAAGTAGTAGTAAGAATATTGATTTAATCAGTGTTCATCTCTATCAAAAGTCAAGTTCTCCTTACTATATGATTATTTCTGGTGAAAACTGAAGGAGAAAGTAGAAGTTGATCACTCATCCTCCTGGGAGTGATGAATCAACTTGAATTTTCTCTTTCAGTCTACCACTGCAGAAATGCATGTATATCATACAGGCTTGCTCAGATACATAATGTAAAGGCTGATTGAATGATCTATCAATCTTATTCTCACTACATGTACTCATGGAAGAATTGTGTTATAAGGAGGGACAGGGTTTAAAACAAATTAAAAGCAAGATATTTTAAAATACTGACTTACCTCCACTACAATCTGACCATCTGCTGTGAACAAGCTCTTCATTAACAGCTGTAAAGTGGAAAACAAAGGATTTGAGCCAAAAACCCAAACAACTGTTGAGTTCAGAGAAATGTCCAAAAAATTTTAAATAAAAAGAACTCACCAGTAAGTCAGGAAAAGTTGTGGCTGTGAAGTACGAGAACCTTATCAACAATAGAAAAAGTTATAAAACACAACGGCATGTCTCACAACAAGGAGGAAGACACACAGCCAGGTCCATAAACAGGAACTTAAATTAAGGCAGACCAGTATAAAGTCCATTCACTAATCAATCCATATCTCACAGGCTGCCGTGCTAGCTTTCCATACAATCCGTCAAGAATGGAAACCAACTCCTTGTTTCTGTTGGTTCACAACTCCATCTGCAGCTCTGGCTGCAACTTCTGCTTCCCATACGGCTGGATATACAGTAAAAGTCCTTGCCAAAATATAGGGTTTCAAAACAGTGCCGGATTTTATCATGGAGAGTGAATGGTCCTGGTGTTGGCAAAGATTTGTCGATGCTTTTCAAGGGTTATGATTCCATCTAACAGGCAGCCATTATTTTGTAAGCGATTTAATAATGATCGATCAGTCATGATTATTTTTTCTTCAGAATGCATGTATGATTGCCGCTTCAGTTTTCTTTTAACTTACTCCAGTGGGAGTTTGGTGATGTAAAGGATACAAAAAGCAACATTGCTCTAATGTACAGAGCAAGTGAGGTTTATATTAATCTAGGGATTTCATGTGGCAGTTACAGCTTAGAAGATTACCAGCTTGTCAGTGCCTACTTATTGTAACCTTAACTAACTCCAACTTTGACCACTGTTTTCTCCAAGATTAATACATAGTTTCAAATTCAAAGGACAGATTTCTACCAATTACCATTTTAATTAGTGCTTATATTTTCTGCATTCGAGTTGGATTCAGAGACAAAAAAAATTTGGTTTAATCTAACCCTAAGGAGCCTGGGTCTAACCCTAACTAACTCCAGCTTTGACTGTCATTTTCCCCAAGATTAAAACATATTTTCAAATTTAAAGGGCAGATTTCTATCAACAGATCAAGTGCCTAATTTTCTGCATTTGAGTTGGACTCAGAGACCAAATTAGAGCCAAGTGACTGATCAAAGGGTCAATTTGAGCAGGTTTTAAGTCTTCAGTTGGAAGTTTTCACGTTAAGCCAAACTCTAAAAACAGCCCCGCGTGCGTAATTCAGACATAGAATTCATTCTAAGCTTGCACGTGCAGCGACGAAGCAATAATTTTATGCGAATTTCGCGCCATTTATGACAAACTTTCGACCTCGCAACCGGCCGAATGCTTTAGCATTGTCATTCAAAAAGTAAACAATAGTATCATTCAAAACGTATTTGCCATTGTGTTTCAGCATTCACTTGAACATTGCGGGAATTACGGTAAAGACTGCACGAGGTGTGACAATATAAATGCATGGCGCGACTCAATCATAAATCGCGATTTTCGCCTCTCTTGCAAAAGTATCGCTTAATTCGAATGCATAAGATCTACGGCTACAAATAAATACCTTGATATCCTTCGCTTTGCATCTGTATCTTTCAGCTGGCACACATTCCTGTACAGCAAATTTCAAGCCTGCTCGTCGCTCGAAATCAACAATGTTTGACAAGCTTCATTTTTATTGGCTGTTCCAAACAATAACTTCAGAGGTCAAGAGTCATCTTTCCAGGGGAGGGACAGTAGGGATTTCGCCTTGTTTATACTTTTTCGCCATCCAAATTTGCTGCTCTATTTCGCAGTGCAGTGGAGTCTCCCTAAGTGACTTTAGTAGGGGCTTTTTACAACGCTACTGTGACTCAAAGCAATGCACCTTCCCTCCTTATAAACTCCACGTCCGATCCTCCCCCCCCTCCCCCAAACACACTCATTCCAGTTATACCGTATCTATATCAGCTTCCACCACAACTTTGAAATTACAATGCTATTTTAATAATAATTGAATAATAATTTAAAATCCTTATTTTTATGGGAGCGAGTACATTTTGAAATAATCTCAAACAGGTGGTTATCAAATAAGCAGCAAATCATAGAATTAGTACAGTGTAATTTTCTGCGTTGTCCTCAGAAAGTAAACAATAAAGATGCTAATAATAATGCTAAAAATATTTAACTATTCGTGATGCTCGTGAAAAGGGTGTGGTTGCCAAGGCCTCTCGGCATTATGGGTCATCGCCGGGGCACTCTGGTCAGCGGATGTAGTCTCAATCTCGTCACATCCATCGAGTTTTGGGTCGATAACACATTGGGAGTATTTCTCCATGTAAGAACTCAGATAACTCAACGGCGCAGACCCTTGAGACAGGATGTGGTAATGGAAATCCTTTTCATCGAGTTCTTTTCCAGCCTCTTTTAATTTCGACGTCGCATCGTTACGAATACGCCAAATTTCCAATTGACCAATCATATAAGCAGTAGCCTGGCCGGGGTCGGACTGGTACCGAGTTACGTCTTTTACTGCTTTGTCCGTTGTGTCCCAGGCCTTTTCTTCGAACAGTTTAATGGCTTCCCAACGTTTCATACCTGAAATAGAATTGTTCAGAGTTTCAAAACAAAATTACTTATAGGCATAGCTCACAACACAGTGTCCGCGATCCTCTCAAATAAAGGCTCAGCGGTGTTCACTTTCGACTCCTGAACTAAACAAAAGATGATTAGAACAATCGTGGAGGTTCGGCTGGCGGGGTACATAGTAGACTGCAAATTGTCCCTCATTTCTCCTAAAAGAACGTATTGGGAACCCCAGTCGCTAGCGCGAACGAAAAAATCAAAAGAGCCTGGGAACTGACAATGGCAGAAAATGGGCAAAACAGAGCAAGAGGAAAAGGACAGCTCGTTCCCAGGCTTTTTTCCTTAAGATGTCTAGGTTCACAGAACTGAGTTCAGTTGTTCAAACTTCCATTCTTGAAACGTGGAAAGATGGCTCTGCTAACAAACCCGACTATATCTGTCAAAATTGCACGAGCCACGGGCTCCTACACATGTGCAGATCAGTAAACTGATGACTGTTTCCGTGCCCACAGTTTTCTTCGAAACGAGGCTTCTTAAAGCTCGCTCATGCTCAACAAAGAAAATCGTTGGCAAGATCGGAAATCCCCCCTTACCCTCCCTTCCCCCCAGTGGAACAGAGCAGTTTTACAAACCTTTGTAATGCAACCCAGTATCCATCATGAGCCGAAGAGCTCCCCAGATTTGCCACTTGAGCATGCAGTACCGCTGCAGAACTACGGCACCTTCAGCCCCCCCCCCCCCCCCCCCCAGTGGAACACAGCAGTTTTACAAACCTTTGTAATGCAACCCAGTATCCATCATGAGCCGAAGAGCTCCCCAGATTTGCCACTTGAGCATGCAGTACCGCTGCAGAACTACGGCACCTTCAGCCTCACCTCCCCCCCCCCCCCCCCCCCCCCCCCAGTGGAACACAGCAGTTTTACAAACCTTTGTAATGCAACCCAGTATCCATCATGAGCCGAAGAGCCCTCCAGATTTGCCACTTGAGCATGCCGTACCGCTGCAGAGGGTTGTTCTCGTAAGCGTCTGTTTCTTGAGCAATGAGGGGATTTTCCGCGTATAGCGCCCAACCCTCTGTGAAGGCGGTGTAGTAACTGGCGCCGTTTAACCAGCCCATCACTCCACCACAGCTGTCACCAAAGAGCTCTTTAAACCCCTGCACCTGAAAGAACGAAGAGAATGGAAAAAATAAAAATAAAAATAAATAACTGAATAAATATATATATATATATATATATATATATATATATATATATATATATATATATATATATATATATATATATATATATATATATATATATATATATATATATATATATATATATATATATATATATATATATATATAATCACTTTATTTAAGTCTCAATGTATTTAGCACTGCCGTGCTAATTGGGGAGACTTGAAATGCGGAAACGAAATATCATAAACTGAACGCAAATTCGTTAAGAATCCCAACTGGTCGGAGGCTAACCAGTTGGCTATTTATACAGTGTGACAGTGTGGCCGACGATTTGAACTCAGGGCTACCGTTAATTCAGCTAGTGGTCAGAGCGGAACTTGAACCTGGGACCTCAAGATTTCAATTCCGGCGCCCTAACCACTCGGCCACACTGCCTCCTCATGGAAAGAGGAAATATCGGAGTTTTGACCACTTTAGAAAGACAAAGAGGTAGTTACTTGTATTTTATGTAAATATTAGGGTAAACTTTATGGTTCGTACAGAAATATTATTCAGTCATAGGTCTAGGCTTAATCATTTTAGCATTGGGTGGGATTAGCTGTAGTTTATGATTTGCTTGTTGTTCTCGTTAGTTTTAGATTACAGTGTACCTTAGATTACAGTGTTCCTTTAAAATAGGTTTTCATTTTCATACAAATCAAATTCAATTTCATAACAAAAGTAAGCGTACTGGGCCTCGCTTTGAAACCGAGGCAACAAGCCTCTCTGAAGCGGCCTATTGTAGATTTTACTGCTGCGATGTCAAACCTGCATAAACGTCCTTAGGGGCTCTTGCTAATATCTTATTTAATGCTAAGGTGGTGTTCATGTGTTGTTCGTCCGTTTTAATTTGTTAGTTTAGTGTTTGTTAATGTCTCCTATCTTCCATTCTCTCTATCTTCCGATTAAGTTCCTACAGTACAATTATTGCTTAATTGATGTTTCTCAATCAATCCTTACAACAGATGCAAATGAGCAATCTTTTGTGAGCACGTTCATTCAATATGGCCACCGCGTGACGTCACACGAAATCTGAGAAATTATATCAAACGGTAGACTACCAACCTGTGTGTGATGCC
Organism: Plumapathes pennacea; assembly: GCA_964036295.1. Classification (NCBI taxonomy): domain Eukaryota; kingdom Metazoa; phylum Cnidaria; class Anthozoa; order Antipatharia; family Myriopathidae; genus Plumapathes; species Plumapathes pennacea. The sequence goes on from OZ038468.1 coordinate 2,073,859, forward strand.
CAGGTCTCGCTTCATGCGCGGCCACAGAGATGGCATTGTACCTCGGTCCCAGGTCCTTTAAGAAAAACGGCAGTCGGTAGCTTGAAGCCCAAAGACACTCCTTACCACTGCGCCGATAACTCTGGGACCCAGTCCCCGGATTAAAATTCGCCACGAGTTTCACTGGACAGTTGGGCGCGGTTTGTTTCTCGGAAGTGAAGTAAAACATATGGGTCGTTTTCGGAGCAAGAAAGCTTAAGATACCTAGAGAAAAAACATGCGAGGAAGCTTAAGATAACTGGAAAAATAACAACCAAAACCATCCATGGCAGAAACAAACCGATGTTGTTTACCAATACAATGGAAAACCAGCTCTAAAGAGAATTAGATTGACTGCGTTGGCGTGGAGAAATAAGTATAACTTGGATCGACGTTTAAGGGTCGACGTATGAAAGCTGGATGCCGTGAAATAATCGGAAGATGACGTTTCGAGCGCTAGCCATTCGTCTGAGCAAATATGGAGTTATAGGTTAGGAAAAGGTTAATAAAGGATGAGGTGCACTGACGATAAATTCGATAAATCCGACAATTCGACATATTATACTTTTTTTTTGTTAGCACATGTGTCAGTGACCACTACACCTCATCCTTTATAAACCTTCTCCTAACCTATAACTCCCTCTTTCCTCAGACGAAGGGCTTAGCGCTCGAAACGTCAGCTTCAAATTCTTTCATGGCGTCCAGCTTTCACACATCGATTCTAAGTCGATCCAAGTTAGTCTAGTTTTATCTGATTGTTGGCGTTGAAAATGTGAGACTACAAAAGCTACTTTTTTCTCTCTCCATCTTTGTTTTCTGAGCGGCTGCATTAAGCAGTATAAGGATGCTGTATTCCGCAGCTCGCAAACCTCGAAAAGTCACATTATCTGACTTACCCGTTATGTTTTCTTACTGTATGTGACTATTACCTCTTTCTTCCTGGCGTCGAAAAAGTGACAAAGTCGCGGCATTTTTTTATTTTATTTTATTTTTTTTTGCGGTTTGCGGTTTGCGGGCTGCGGAATACGGCAATCTCTGACTGCTTATTAAATTAAACTTCTTACCGTTGACCTCTTTAAACCATTCCATCATTCCTTTATACCTCATTGGGCAGTGAACCTTTGCTGTCTCCAAACTGGTGCACGCGGCAAAAGCTTCCTTGTTGCTTTCATTTTCTGGAATCTTCATGTCATTGAAAAACATTTTCTGCTCCGCCAACTCCTTCTTAAAGGTATCCACAGCCTTATCCGTGTCATTTTCTTTCGTGTATTCCTTGGCAATTTTAATAGCTTCAGGGTATAACTTGCTCAACATGGTTTGCCCAAGATTGTATACCTCATCTGGAGTCATGTCGTTAGTGGTAAAGTAAGGCAAAATCATTTTGTACGCTTCTTTCCCGCTTAGCTTATCACCATTTGGTAGTACACCTGTGGTCTTTACACCAGTGCTTGTCCCGTTAAAATAGATGTATGCCAGGGGTAGAGTAGCTAAGCCGCTGGATATATTACTAGGAACGCAGTGCAGAGAATGGTTGAACTCCAAATACTTCAACATCTCGTGTATTGGTGTGCCAATGTTGTTTATCAAGGCTTGATCGACACTGGTCTGTACAGATATCCCCTTATCTCGTTGCCATAGGGTTTTCCAGGCATCTGTTGCGTTCCCAAGCCATCTGGGATCTCGCATTCCTGATACGAACGACTCATTCAAGGCACCTACAGGACGCAAACAAGGCAGTGAGGTTAGGATAACCAAGGATAACCCAGGAGAGCCACGTTCTCTCTCTCGTGCTTTTGGCCAACAAACTACAGACTTTTGTTCAAAGATTAAGAGGGTTTCCGCTGTAAACTCGAGTAAGGATCACGGTAAAACGAAAAAAATTCTTGTACCAAGACAAATGATTTGTAATTGAAACTTTTCCCCACTTCCTTGAAGATCTTTATGCGAAGCATCTTTCACTGTAACACCGAAAGATAATTCACAAAGCTCTGATGTTATATTCTTTTGCATTTTGTTTTCGACTCAATTTTGCGCTCAAGTGTGGACGACCAAAAACGAAATTTTCGTATTCGGAAAAAAATTGCCTTTTATAACGGATCCGATCCGCTTTGTAGGAAGTGACTGCCAATGGTGTTAATGACTCGTGAAGGTGTATAAGACTAAGAACGAGTTTAAAACCGAGAACTGGATCCTAAACATTTGAAACAATGCACTACAAAAGTTAAAACTCCCGTTAGCGGACACCATTGGGAAGCAGAAAAACTGTCCGTATCAAAGTAATACCAGCTCTTAAGAGAAATAGGTTGACTGCGTCGGCGTGGCGGAAGACAAATTACTGGTGTATCAACTAAGTGTTGATGAGGGTAATAGAACGCCGTCAAAGAGACAATAGCTGACGTTTCGAGCGCTAGCCCTTTGTCAGAGCGAATGAGAGAATTATTGGTAAACGGGGTTTAAAAGGGGATAATTTTTGATTGGCTGTTGTGAAAAGCAGCCAATCAGAAAAACATGGTCAAAGGTTAAAGAGCTACGAGAAAGAGAACCGCTCGTTGATTCCTGCGGGAGATATGGTATCAAACTCGAGCTGTCCGCTTGCGAAAATGTGTAAACTACAGAGTTGTTTGACTGGGCTAGAGTTTAGACGTAAAGGCGCGTCCATAAGTAGAGCTGTCCACTTACGAGTGTCCGCCCAGAAAGCTTTGACTGTATTAAGAAGTTTTCGAATTACTTTCACTGTGAGATGAAAATATGCAATGCCCAAAATGACTTTCGCTTATTTGAAAACACTCCAGACCAAATGCTGAAAAAAAATTACCATGGTTACCAAGATATCGCACAAACGTATTTTTTGTGTGAACTTCATTGGGGTTTGTTTTCTTTATGGATTTTCTCTTTTAGCCGACAGGAAAAGCAAGACAAAGCAAGACAAACATTGTTCGGATTAAGAGATTGGGTTTATAGGCCTGCTAAGTAGAAATTTAAATGTAGTTCACCATAAATTCACTCCGACGTTCTGCACTTCATGGAGCTTGCTGGGAAAAACATTTGCTTTCAGTTTTCACTACATTTTTCATACAATTTCTTCTTCAAAGAATAAGAGAATTTGTATTATGACTTGCTTATCGAATTAAGAATCCCTTTGAAAAAAAATCCATCAAAACATGCAAAACATCTGTTTTTGTTAAACTCCTTTGAATATTATTTTAACACGTTGAATCGATTTCCGGTTCTGAGGGTGTGGTTATAGTTATTTGTGATAAATGAAATAATTACACCAATAAGCAATGCTGAAGTAGCCATTTCAGCGTCCGTGTTCGTATGCTTCGTTTTTGCAAGTGAAGTAGGACGGTCAAGATGTTACGTGACTCATTCCCCATTCCCCGTTTTAGTAGGGTAAGGTTTAGGGTTAATTATGTTATGGTTTATAGGATTAATTGTTTTGAAATCTAACCATAAACCTATAAACCCTACAGAATTTAGCTCTGTCGGCTTCTTTGATCGCATCCCCATTCCCAGTAACATAGACAATTCGACTGAAACAAATGTTCTTCCGGCTCGAACAAAAGAAATGCAGTGTTTTACAGCTCTTTCATAGTTCTTTAAACAGCATTTATAATTAATTACTTTGACTAAAGGCCAATTCATACAGGACGCGTCGCGACACCCCGTAACTGCAAGTGTCAACGCGACAAAATTAGACCCCGGTCATTCCTTCAATCCGATTCAACTCAGAGCGACGCCGTAAAAATAGAACAAGGGCTAATATCAACGCGACAACGCCTTCAGTTACGGCGTGTCGCGACGCGTCCAGTGTGAATTGGCCTTGACTTACCTTGAGGTCCGCTTCGGTAAATATTCGGGAATCTTCGCTGAATCGAATAAAACCCATCCTGACATTCTTCTACAGATCGAATAAAGCCGGCCTTAACACCATATATCATGTTGTTAATGTAATCCTTGACTGAGTCTCTCATTGCTTTTAACTGCTCGAGAACAACATTCAGATCTTCCTCAGATTTCGGATGAAAGCCGTAACTCGCATATGTGTAGTGAGCGCTTAAGTCTGAGCCAATATAGCATATCGGCTGCCAGCAAAATTTGTTGGGGCCAAGCATCCAATCGCCAGCATAGTAATTCTCATCGTAGGGTGTTCCGAAGTTGCTTTGTAGGAAATGAAGCACTTGCGCGAGAGCTTTTAGCTCGCGAGGTTTGAGCTTATGGCGATCAGCTTTTCCATCTATGGTCTTCGCTCTTTTGTAGAGATCCCTTGCTGTATCAGTTCGTTTCTTTATCGCCTCCGGATGCGCGTCATATGGCCGAAATTTTTCTCCAACAGTTTCCGAGTCAGTGTCCGGGTCGTAGCCAATCTCATTTGGTTTCATTCGATAGTATGTTGCCTTCACTTCTGCCAGGAATTCATCCAGACCGACACGTCTCGCTTCGATTGAATATTTACAGCGTTCGCTTGGACTTGATCCACCTCCCGTTCGCTTCGTCGCCTCATTTTTTCCAGCTTCTTTGCACGATGCGTTTTGTGCCAGGCGGACAGCCCCAGCAATAATCAATGCAAGCCCTATCAAAGCTAAGACTAGTCCAATGCCCACGATAATCATCAGACGCTTTTTCGAGGTTGGTTGTGGCCATTCCTTCATTTCATACGAGTCCCCTGCCATGTTGACAACAAACGCCGCACTAGTTGAGATGGCGCTGTCATCCGATAACTCGCAGGCAACTTCAATCAGAGCTACAGAACCTAGGGGGGTAGGGGTGAGGCGGAGAAAAGTTCTTAGAAATCAGTCTTGGTTTCGGGGCTGCTTATAACCGACGCGTGGATTTATCATCGGACCGCTCTTTGAGTTATTTCAATCAGAAACTAGCAGTCATTTTGTGGGCAAAGTTTGAAAACTTTCCAGTGGTGCCGAACAGGAAATTCCAAACATTCCTTTCCTGTTGTTCTTTCCCGAGGCTTCTCATACGCGGATCGTGACTTAGTTTACTGCTATTTGGTGTTTTGATGTAAAGTGATGATAATATTATGGGGAAAGCGGAAGGAAGGGGTAGGGGTTTATAGCCACGGAGGACTTTCTGATACAATAATTACAAGGTGACGAGTAAAACGTGGTATGCGAACGCCTAATTACACAAATGCAACTACAAGGTCAGACTTGAAATGCTTCTGACCCAAGTCTGACTATGCGAACCCAATCAGTGATAGCCCTTTTTACCGGGTGGGCTTTACCGGAAAAGATTATCGGTGGGGATCAGGATCATATTCAACAAGTGGCCACATGAACGGAAGTGTAGTAAAAGATGGATACAGAATGGATGAAATATGGAACTGGAATACGGAAACGGAACACGGAATACTGCTAAACGAATGGTGCCTAAGGCCATGTTTACATGGAACGAGGGTGACCCTCCTAGGAGGGACACTCCTAGAAGGGTCACCCTTCTCTATTGTTCCGTTTACATAATAGGTAGGGTCACCCTAGGAGGAGGGTTACCCTATCTTAGCAGGGACAACTTTACACCATGTGAACGCTCGACGTAGGGTAACCCTCCCGGGAAGGGGGGGGGGGGGGGGGGGGGGCGAACTCTTGGCGAGATAGCCCTAGGGATAGCACTTGGCATGTAAAAGGGCTATCTTTTGACCCTTCTAGGAAGGTGTCTCTCCTAAGAGGGTCACCCTCCTTCCACGTGAACAGGGCCTAACACCTGATGACCTCTGGTTTGATACATACTCTTCTGCGTTTTATAAAATGACTCTATTTAGTAAACACATGAATTGTTTAATTTTAAGCCTACCTTACATTCGTCAATTACTCTAAATTGAAAGTCAAAATTTCCTCATTATTTCCTCAATATTATTCAAAACTTCAAATGTATTTAACATTACTAAAAACTTCAAATGTAAATATTAATAAAAAGTGCTGGTTGGATTCAACATCGAAAGCAAGTTCGAGCACAGGACACCCAGAGGGCTGGCCATTTCAAAGATGAACGTTGCCTCTGTTTCAAAACAAGGTTTAGTGCAAATCTTTTCTCGTGAAAATTAGTTTTCATTCTTATGCAAATCAAACTCATTTTCAAAAGAAAGGTTTTGCACTAAGCCTCGTTTTGAAACCTCTCCGAAGTAACCTATTCATGCATTATTATTTTACGTTCTCACTCAAGCTCTTATAAATCAAAGTCTCACCGCAATAGGTCGCCTGTGGTTCGAGTAGTCCCTACATATAGTCCTCTTGGGGTGGTTTTTCCGGAGGCTCATATTCCGTATCACCAATAACGCCAGTTATCTCCTTCTCTGCTTCTTTTCCGCCTCCTGTTGGATCCAGAACATCAACACATCCTTCCTCCTCGTCGTTCAGAACACAGCTCACATATTTATGAATGCTGTCCTCTAAATATGCCAAGGGCGAGGAGCCTTGAGCTAGCAGGTAAAAATGGAAATCTTTCAAGTTGAATTTGTCTTTGAGTTTTTCCTTGGCGTAATCTCGTAGCTTGATGATATGAAGTTGACCGATCATGTAAGCCGTCGCTTGTCCTGGATCGCTTTGATATCGGGTGACTTCCTTTTCCGCGCCATCGCTCGTGTCCCAGGCGTAGTCAGCAAAGAACTCGAGGGCCTTATCACGAGAAAAGCCTTTGTAGTGAAGGCCAGTGTCCACGATAAGGCGAAGAGCGCGCCACACCTAGCAGGGAAAAAAATCTCAGAATGTGAAGATTATAGGGGAAAAATCGTAACACATAACACGTGCACCGTTCTTTGACTTGTGGGTGTGTGTCTGCGACAAACTGACATACATTGAGGCAGGCAGACAGGCAGTAAGACAGACCGACAACCCGAAACAGTGGACAGGCACAAAGAGCGAAAGACAGTGAGTGAGTGGGTGGCTATTTATACACTGTAGTCCATAAATTATAAAGTAAGCTAGTTATATCAAGGTCAAGGTCATTCCATAGTAAAGTGAACATTTGCGTGACGAACTGATGGTAGTCGTTCTCCTTTTAAGGAGAAATGGACGTGTGATGTTGCCCCATAAATCCTATTGGTTGAGAATATTGTAATGGACCAAAATTTGTAGATGAACGAGCAGAAACTCCGCGAGAGCAATAAAATATATTGGACGAAACACTTGAGTACTGCAACCCAAAACCTAACTAGAGCCGTTTTCGGATGACTGTCGAAAACCAAAACCAAAGTAATCACACAGGCCAATCACAGAGACTGAGAGAAAACAGTTCAGCCAATCAGAAGCCAAAGTAATTTGCGTTTGGTCTTGCGTTTGGTTTTACTTTCCAATCAGCAGTGTGAGTACAAACCATCGCTTGCGTGAGAAGTGTTTGGTTTTGGTTTTGGTTTTGGTTTTGGTTTTGGTTTTGTTTCTGATTGGCTGAGCATGCTGACAAACTCGTGTGGACCAATCCGAAAGCGAAGCAAACGCAAAACCAAAGCAATCACACAATTACTTTCGACAGTCATCGGAAAACCGCTGTAACACTTGTTCTACGCTACATTTATATAAGAGGGTTACTTAAACTATAGTATTAGAGCGGTTTTCCGATGACTGTCGAAAGTAATCGTGTGATTGCTTTGGTTTTGCGTTTGCTTCGCTTTCGGATTGGTCCACACGAGTTTGTCAGCATGCTCAGCCAATCAGGAACAAACCCAAAACCAAAACCAAACACTTCTCACGCAAGCGATGGCGTGTACTCGCAATGCTGATTGGAAAGTAAAACCAAACACAAGACCAAACACGAATTACTTTGGCTTCCAATTGGCTGAACTGTTTTCTCTCAGTCTCTGTGATTGACCTGTGTGATTACTTTGGTTTTGGTTTTCGACAGTCATCCGAAAACGGCTCTAAGTTTTTCACTCCTGAGAGTGATCAACTTCTATTCTCTCCTTCAGTTTCTCACCAGAGACATATGGTACAGTATGGAGAATGTGATCCTTGATAGTTCATTCAGACAAAAGTTGATTAGCCAATCAATTCTCATTATATCACTCATACCTCAGCAGAGCGCTGTGCACTCCCATTGGTCGAAGTATATACTATTCGTCAAAAAAAAGGTGTGTTCGGACGCCGACTGATTCACTTTCCTTGGGTGCGTTCAAACAGCTGGACAGAAGAATTTGTTCGTGATATCCAAACATAATAATGAATCCGTTCTTTTCTTTCTTGATTTTGGCGATGGTTTTCGTCCCTGCAGGTAAGAACTTGGAACCTGGTCGGGTGAGCACTTATAATGAACTTTTTGTTGTCGGCCGCTTTTAGCGTCTGAAACCTTCGACTGACACGCGATATGTTTCTTTGCAGTTTCGTCTTTACGGTGCTACTACTGCAATTCGACTCGCTCCTGGGACAGCTGTAATGACGCCAAAAAAGAAATGACATGCAAGGCGGGTTTGGATTGGTGTGTCGAAAACTGGGAAATGCGTGACAACAAGTGGGAGTCGTTCCAGAAAGGCTGTTTTCAAAAGGAGGATTGCCACATGTCTCAATCTCGGAGAACTTGGAGTACTCGGTCTGGAAAAGAGAAGTCTCTCGAGTCTACCAAGTGGTGCTGCGACACAGACCTGTGTAACGGAGGCAGCCGTTTTGAGACCAGCAAGCTCCTCGTGTTGATGTGTGCACTTCTGGCTGGCATTGCTAAGCTGTTTGGCTGAGTCACTGAACGAACCGCGGCTGTATTTTTTTTTTCTTTTTTTCGTTCAGCAGTCATATTATAGCTGAAATAGTAATGTATAGCAGGCGTTTACTTTGTTTTTTTAGGCATCTAGCCTTCTTGAATTGTATCTTGCGATAGATATTAAAATAAAACTGGATATATTAAACAATCATTCTAACCCTGCTGTATAATGACGGAAGCTTCAATTGGCACTGAGAGTGTAATTTGTCCATTCTTTTTTGGCGCGATCGTCTGAGAATGATGAGCCTATGTGAATTGTCTAAGCGACGCTACAAACCCACCAAGCTTCAGCCATATTCATTTCGTGGTTTTTTCCGCATGCGTGACGTCATGTCGCCAGTATGAATCGCAAAAATAGACCACTCAAATGAAATATGTTCATCTTAAACTAAAATGGAAAGTAGGAACAAGAGCGAGACTTTCAGTTTCTCACCAGAACAATATCATACAGTAGAGACAACTTGGCTTTTGACACCTTGCTCAAATTAAAACCTGATTAACCTATAAATTATCAGACGACAGTTTGACTTCGAACACGATTAATCAAGCCTCACTTTGATACTTATCTGTTATCAATACTATTTATTGATTGTGTTTCTTCTATCAGACTTTCGGAATTTCGCACTCTGTAACAAATATGACATTGAAAGCGAGGGATGTAACACTTGCTTACAATATTATTGCTGTAGGTTGGTTGTGATCGTCCGGGTTAGAGTAGTCTCCAGAAAGACTGTTGTTGGTGACTGACGTTTCGACTACCTGAGCGGAAGTCATCTTCAGAGTCTCAAGATGACTCTGAAGATGACTTCCGCTCAGGTAGTCGAAACGTCAGTCACCAACAACAGTCTTTCTGGAGACTACTCTAACCCGGACGATCACAACCAACCTACTGTTCACACTCCTGGGTTCAAACCATTTGCCAATATTATTGCTGTTTCGTTCACAGCGTGTTCAGTCCATTTGTGACTAACAAACTCAATGCTCAGGACTCTTTCTGTGTATTTTCATTTTTAGCATACAACTACCATTGAGAAACAAAGACTACATGAAAAAGAAACATTTCAACAGGTGTACGATAGGCTGAAGCATGTTGGCGACTGTCCCAGGTTCGCAGCATAATACACGTAATATATATTCACGGAGCCGTGTTGTAGCAGTCTTGAGCCACGAGGATGCGTTTTTCGTCACAAAAACGGATACATGTTCGGCCAAAAAACTTTACAATACAGCTACAGTATGTATGAGGTAACAAATGTCATGTATAGTGTGAAAGCATAAATCGTCATTGTTACGGCTAAAGCTCATCATAGCTTTGGTGTCCGTTTTCGTGACAACGTGAACCAATCGCCGTGTGCTGATTCGTAACCCCGGAAAAAGAATATGATTAGAGACACTTTGAAATCCTAAACTCGGCGGCTTCGCCACTCTCAATGTTTTTATTATGATATGAACTATCCGGTAGTTAAAACATGGCAACACGAACTTTACGGAACGTTTGTGTTTGCTGCATGAAGTTCAAGTCGTGTTTCTGCACTGCTGTTCTCGATTAGTTCAGACCGGAAACAGGACACCGCTACATGTCCCTGTGTAGGTACGGCACACAATTTTGCCGGTCCTCGCTACATGTCCCTGTGTGTGTATGGCACACAATTTTGTCACCGCTACATGTCACTGTGTAGGTACGGCATGCAATTTTGTCCCCGCTACATGTCCCTGTGTAGGTACGGCACGCAATTTTGTCCCCGCTACATGTCCCTGTGTGGCGTTTTTGTCGCTGCTAGATCAGATGTCCCTGCTACATGACCTCTAGTGTGCTGCAAACTTAAAACTCAAGATAGCCGCCTACTGACCATACATCGAGACCGAATACAGTCCTTCACGAAATAAAGTAAAGCCTCGCTATCTCGAACTCTCAGGAGAATCGAGAAATAGTTCGAGATAGCGGGGGATCGAAAAAGCGGGGTTCTACCAAAGAGGAATTTCTATCAAGTTCGTTTTCAAGGGAAATCAAATTCTGTTCGAGATAGCGGGGACTTCGGGGTTCTAGTTAAAGCATGAATTTGGATGCGCGCGCTGGTCTGTTGCTATATTATTTCTTGGTACAATCAAACAGTATTGTTGTTGTTGTTGTCACACACCTGCCACTTTAGCATTCCATACTTTTGGAAAAGGTTGTCTTTGTAAGTGTCCGTATCGCGGGCGATCAGCGGATTCTCTGCATACAGTGCCCAGCCCTCTGAAAAAGCTGTGTAGCTCGTTGACGCATCCAGCCAGCTGATGACTCCGCCACAGTTATCACGGAAGTGCTCCACCATACCCTGAACCTACAAATAATACAAGACTTGTTAAAGACCATTAGCACTTACCATGATGCACCGCGCTCGCTTCGTATTTTCTGGGGCCACTAAAATCACTTTTCTCGTATTCTACAGAGGGCCTAGATGGGGTTTACTGTTAAGTGTTATGTAAAAAAATACAGTTAAGTGTTACAAGACTAGATTTTTAATAAAATAAGACAAGAGGCCCCAAATGAGGTTTACTGTTAAGTGCTATGGGCCCGAGTTTTTTACTGTTAAGTGTTATGCAGACTCCCCCCCTGGGGTATCTGGCAGTCTTTGCAGTGTTCTTTTGACCACAAAGAAAGGGAACATCGCAACTGGTTTGAACACGACATTAACTGGGACTCTCCTGAATGCATCAGCCGTTAACTGCTACCAACGAGAAAGCTGGTACACAAAGGTAGAACCGAAACCTCTCAAACGACTGATAAATGACATTAAACGCAACCGAACGAACAATAGACAAATCAAGAGGACGAATTGAGACTAATAAATACATGTTTCAAAATTAAGGGTTGTCAAACCTAAAACATGCTAGAGCAATCAAACAGTGTGTAATAGATGTCCCTTGGGCAACCAAGGTATTGAGAACATATGTGCAGTTTAATGCTGCATAATTTTGCAATATTTGAACACAATGTGACACACCAAAAGATTGAATGGGACAACAAAATTTTTTGCTGAGCAAAAAAATTAATTTCAAACTCCTGAAACATATATCAAACTAATAACTAGAGATGAAACCCAAAAAAATATATCTACTCTCCAAAATATCATACTTGAGTGTGGTGCCCAGGTCTCGATTCGTGGGCATTCACGCTCCATTCTTCATACTTAGGGCCAGGCCTTTCCAAGAAAAACGGGATATTGTAGTAAGCATTCCTCGTGCACTCCTTATTGCTGCGCCTGTAGCTCTGCGCTCCGCTGGAAGGATTAAAATTCGGCCACATATCGACGGGACAGTTTGGAGTTGTGTGTTTGCTCCCAGTGAAATGAAACATCTCCACAGTTTTTGGATCCAAAAGGCTCATTACCTGTGGAAGTTAAAACAACAGATCCAACTCTTTCACTTGTTTTATTTTTTTTTAAGGCTTGAAATCAGACTACAGCGAAACTTCGATATAAAGAAGGCCAAGGGGCTGTGAAAATGTGTTCGTTATAACGGGGTTTTGTTATAGCGAGGTTCCGCTCACATACACTTAAACGGGCTGAAGAACATCTTTCGTTATATCGGGGTTTTCGTTATACCGAGGTTCGTTATATCGAGATTTCACTATATAACAAATTCGTCTCACAAACTTAATTCAGTATTTTCGTCCTTGGGATGTATCAGAGTTACACGGTATCTCGATCTCTCGTGATCTGTCTCCGACGATGTGTTAAACCTTTCACTTCTGAGCTCAAAATACAAATTCTCCTAACCGTTCCAGAAGAAATAGTATAGTGATATAGTAAGAATTGATAGACAAATCAGCTTTCGTCTGATTGAACCATCAAGCAGCAAATTCTCCAAACTGTATCACATATCTCTGTTGAGAAACTTGAGGAGAAAATTGAAGTTGATCACCTTCAGGAATAAAAAGGTTAACACAAGAAACGTAATTACCTTGCGAGCCTCAGTGAACCATCTCTGCATGGCAGCCCATCGCTTCGGACAAAACGCTTTGGCTCCTTCAACTGAGCTACACTTTTCGTGCGCGTTTTCGTCTGATTCATTCTTTGGGATTGATTCGTTTCCAGTGAAAAACATGTCCGATTCGTTTAGTCTTTTTATGAAGAGATCTTTAGCTGTGTCGTTGTTTGTCTTGCCTGTTACAGTTCGGGCAATTTCCAAGACCTGTTGAGTGTATACGATCAAAAAAATATGAACGCTTGCAATCATTAAAGAGCCCCGTTCAACCACAATGCTGTGCGCGCGTGTATGCCAGCACCGGCCATTTTAGGTATACTGAATCTGAGAGTAGCGAGAAGCGTCCACCACGCGGATGTGCTCCAAGATTCCACTTTCCAAGAGTCCACTTTTCACTTTTCATATGTGAAACTGTGTGCAACATTCCCGGATGAAAACAACAATAGACGCGCGCAAAGCACTGTGGTTTTGTGAACACGACGTAACGTTTTGTAAACTAACTAAACGAAAATTATTACAAAGTGTGTCGCCATTAAAGCTATACGAACGGCTTACGTTATGTTGTTGATTACTGGCAAATGTTACCCATTAGAAACTATTAAATTACCATTTGGCCACGATTTGGGAAAAATCAAGTAAGCGCCCCCAGCATATCCCAAATTTGAAATGAGCACCAGGGGAGCTTATTCGAGGCTTTAGGTAATTGTTACGAAGGCATTCTAAACTAAAATCTGTTATTCTATTCCAGAGTTTTTTCGCTAAAATGGCGCATTTCGGTCATTTCTGAAAAAACCTTTTTATAGTTTTACAAATTTTCTTTGTTTCTTGCGGAATAAAATGGGTACTTATCTTACCTCTGGATACAGTTTGTTGAGCATTTTAAAGCCAAGCTCGTGTACTTCATCAGGAGAAAGATCCACCGTGGTAAAGTAAGGCATAATTTTCTCGTACGCCTTTTTTCCATCCAGAGTTTCACCTGTGGGGAGTACCTTGGTAGTTCTCTTGTTGGTTCGGGTGCCATTGACATAAACATAGTCCAAAGGAAGGCTGGCAAGCCCACTTGACACGTTACTTGGGACACAATGCTGCATATTTTCGGTTGCAAGGAATCTATTACAAAACCGAAACAAAGTATGAAGCCCTGGGCAAACGAGGTGCAAATCGATGCAAGTTTTCAAACTTGCGCGGACTTGCGTTTCGTTTGGCCACCAACTTGCACGGACTTGCATCGACTTGTATTGAATTTGAACATGTTCAAATATTCATAATTTCCATGGAAGTCGACGCAAGCTTTTCACCTAAAACAGTTAAAAGCCTACCCATTAAGTTCCAGCTCAAGCGAGACAGGTGATTCGGATTCTGACGACTTGCATCTCATTTGGCCAAGGCCTAACCCTCAGCAACAATGTATCATTAGAATGTACTCATCGAGGGCTTTCATTTGACACAGGTCGAGTTTTAGTAACTTTTGCTGGGCTGTAAAATCATTTTCGAGCCTGCATACCCACCTCTACCCTCCACAAGAAAAACGAGGCTTGCACACGATGTGAAATTTTATCTCGAATTATGAGTTAGTGAGATATCTATGGTGACGAACGCTGACCAGTGGAAGTGACGTCATAACGTATTTCCGCGGTTTTCACCACGCAAAGGATCACGGGCCTTCTTATCTTGTCAACACGATCCAAATTTCCCTGGAAGTAGACGCTGGATCGAGCGAAAGAGGATTGCGGGCGCAAGGGGTTGTAATGGCCGACTTAATTGCTTACCTGAATAATTTGGTGACTGGTTTTCCAACGTATTCCAGTGCAAATTCCCGGATGGAGTCATTCACTGATTTGCCTTCATGTTGCTGCTTCCATTCCCTTTCTTCTTCACTCTTCATTTTGGACAAGAATTTTGAATCGAAGATCGGCGCCATGAACGATTCGTCATAAATACCTGAAAAAAGTGAAATAAGTATAAGGTGCTTTTTGGACAAAATTGATATTATACATTGATAAAAGTAAAGAGACAAGTTGAAAACTAAGACCTAAAACCTGAACAAAACCAAAAACAAAAACAAAAACAAACAAAACAAAACAAAACAAAACAAAACAAAAACAAAAACAAAAACAGAAACAAAAACAAAAACAAAAACAAAACAAAACAAAACAAAACAAAAACTAAAAGCAAAAATAAATAGATAAAACAATTACCAATTTTCTGAAAGTTAAAAGTGCATCATAATAGAAATCGAGTAACACTTCGTACATGGAACGTTTTCTAGGTTCTTAAAAGTTTAGGGAAATTAAAAGTACATCATTTAGGAAATCTATTATAAAACTTTGACATGTATTGAAAGCTTTACGGAATTACGTTAAGATCTCCGTCTGCCCTGGTTCAGTGGGGCGAACGTTCAAAGAGGGAATTCACGTGAAATGACTACCGTAAACCGAAAGTTTGACAAAACCCAGAGAACGCCTCCACCTTATCACTCCTGAGCTCAAAATACAAATTCTCCTAATCATTCAAGAAGAAAATGTATGAGTGATATAGTGGGAATTGATACGTGAATCAGCTTTCGTCTGATTGGACTATCAAGCAGTAAATTCTCCACACTGTATCACAAAGAAACTGAAGGAGAATATTAAAGCAGATCACTGAAATAGATTAACTCTGCTCAAGACCCCACCCCCCCCCCCCCCGTCCGTTCGGCTCCAACATCGAAAAACATCGCCAAAGTATTCCCCTTGCCCCCACCTACCCCCCCCCCCCCCCCCCCGACTCTTCCGCGCTCGTCACTCAAATGGTCCCGCGTTCATTCAAAAAAAAGAAAGAAAAGAAAAGAAAAACCGGTGGAATATGTTGTTTACTGTCCTATGATATAATGTTTACTGTCCTAAGTGATGAAGTTTTCAGTATCTAAAACCGAGAGATACAGTATATCAAATACATCAAGTAAATCTAATAGCATCAAAAACTTTGGGTTAATCATCTTATGCTCGGACGAAAGCTGATTTAGTTTTGAGAAATAAGTTCATTCTCACTACCTCCGTTCTATGGTTGCAAGAATTCGTATTTTTAGCCAAAAGGTGAAGAGGTCAGACAGTTAAAACACTGGACTCTCGCAATAGAGACGATCTCTCAGGACAAGCGGTGTTTCACACAGAGGAAACAACCCGCTTCCTGCCCACCCACAGTGAGCAGCTGTGAAGAACACAAAAGATACCGCCAAACTCCGAGCGAAGGACGGGTCAACAAATGCTTACTTTATATGCAATATATTGGCCCAAGGAAGCTTAACTATGTGTAAACTACAGTGGAATCCCGATTTTTCGAACACTTTCAAGGGAAAAGAAAAACTGGTTCGAATTATCGGGATCAGTTCGAGAAATCGGGGGTAAAAATTTTATGAGGTGTGGAAACGAGTTTTGGTTCCAATAATAATCAGGGAGTTGGTAAAATCAAGGGTTCAAATAATCGAGATTCCACTGTATTCTCCTGAAGATTTAGATAAACTGTTCTGAAGCTCTACTATGTCAACACGAAATTGATAAGTATACACGGAACTAAAGGCAATACATACCAACATCACCCTTGAGGGACACATTCAAGAAGGAGCGCTTGATGGCGTTCAGACCAGCTTGGCATTCTTCGATGGATCGTACCATGCCAGCGCGTACTCCGTAGCGTATATTCTCCGTGTACTGCGCGAGCGTCTCATTGACTTGTTTGAATTTATCCCGCAGAAAGTTCACGTCTTCGACCGTTGATGGATTGAAGTAGTGCATGTTATGCTTGATTTGGGAATCTAAACTGCAAATTGGCTGCCAGCAGAAAAGGTTGGGCCCCATCAAAAAGTCTCCTGCGAAGTAATTTCCATCAAACGGAGTACCAAACACGTGCTTCAAGAAATGTTTCACCTGCGCCATTGCTTTCTTCTCCCGCATCTTCAGCCGGTCAACCTTGACTCCCGAGTTGTCGAGCTCGTCTGTCAATCTTTGAGCAGTGACCGTGATTTTCTTGAGGTTTTCCGGGCTTGGGTCGTAAAGCTTGAATTTCTTCTTCAGTTCGGTAACTTTTACTCCCCCCGGTTTGTAAATCAATTCGTACGGGTGTAGCTCGTAATAAGTATTCTGGACTTTAGTCAAAAAATCTGCGAACCCTGAACTCTTCGCTTCTTCAGAGGCATCGCAACGGGCTTCGCTTGAAAATTTTTCTTGGCCTCCAGCGTTGTTACCTCCGTCGCATTCCTGTTTTTTTGCTATGAGTACTATTCCAACTATTAACAGGATAAATCCGATGAAGGCCACCACACAGGCTCCAATCAGCCATTTTTGATTCAACTGCCGCATGTTTGATCCGTATCTGTCTCTCTGCAGCACCAAATGACATCTGATGCCTCTTCGCTTGATTGATAATCTGTTTGCTTTTAAACTTGTCAACTTTCATGTTGTTTCCGGTGATGAAAAAAGGTGGGCGGTTTTTTTTTTTTTTCATTTGCTATCAGAGACAAACTAAAAGCTGGACTGGATTGGACTGACCCGATTGATAAAACCCGGACTCAACTGATAAAACCAGGACCCAATTGATAAACCCGGACTCGATTGATAAACCCGGACCCGATTGATAAAGCCCAGACTCAATTGATAAAACCAGGACCCGATTGATGAAACTCGGATTCTACTGATAAAATCCGGACTGGATCCAAAACACCAAAACAATAGTAATCGCGATAATGTTAATACAACAACGTCAAGAAGCTTAACGCTTTAGGATATTTTGAATTCCCGCTTGTTAATAGGGACAAATTGTGTCCTTGAAAATCAGGTGTCGTAAACATGAAACGCATCATTAGTCAGGAGATGAATATGACACTTACCAGTATTCGCTTCAACTTGCCGACCTCATTCAATTTGCGGCTATTTTGGTTCTGCTCAAGACTAAATAAATAACACTTGAATAACAAAGGAGTCACAACAAATCATATTGTGTATGATTTTTGTGAAACTTCGCGACCAAAATGCGCAATGTTCGACCCTATTTCAGACCAAATATCAAAATCTCCGACCCTATTTCAGACTAAAATGCTGAAAATGATACCCTTTTGGGCGGCACATACCTATATGGCTCATATATGGGAGTACCCAAAACGTCACCACTATTGTTTCCGAAAAAGATCGGAGGAAACAAGAAATTGTTCTGTCTACTCGTCTACATTTTGTAACTAGCAATGATAAAAAAATTCTATCATAGGGCAATACTCCTGGTAAGTGATCTGAAAACTTTGGAGATTTCATGCCTTGAAAAGTGCTACCTTTGATTCGTTTTTGCCTTATAATATGCATGACCTTGTGCGCAGAGTAGTTTTAAAATGAGCAAAAAGCTATTGTTTTAGCTAATTTACATTACATTCGACTCTTGCAAAGTCGGACGCATGATCGGGCCAAAGATAAGTATATCAGGAGCCTTTCCTATGTAGAGCCAGAAATTCTGGAAAAAAAGGACAAGAATTACTATACTACTAGAAATACGATAATCGCAGATACCCCCTCGCTCTGCCATTGATGGGACTTTTACTTTGGTACTCCCAACAAGAGTAGCCTTTGTTTTGCCGAAATGTTGACTCAATCTTTTCTTCAAAGTCAAGTGCTACACGCAAAGGACGGAGAAAAAGAGTGGTGTGTGTTATACTTTTGCGTTGAAAAAAGAGTCGATTGCGTGACGAAGTACTTATTTCCCACGGTCGGCACGTCAAATTAATTCATACAGTCTGCCAAGCACGTTCTCAAAATTTAATACTTAAATTTTGAAGTTGGTCGGCCGTCGTAGTACGGAAAAAAGGAACACTGATTTTCCAATTTTGAATTCATAGGCAGCACAATTAAATAG
The DNA here is from genome assembly GCA_964036295.1 of Plumapathes pennacea. NCBI lineage: Eukaryota > Metazoa > Cnidaria > Anthozoa > Antipatharia > Myriopathidae > Plumapathes > Plumapathes pennacea. The sequence continues at coordinate 2,092,414 of OZ038468.1, forward strand.
GCTTCCTGTGCGATTTGTTTTTACTCTGGACTGCATACACCAGACCCCGGGAATGCATATTTAATAGGCTCGAATTGTTTTGTATGTAAACCCGCTCAAAACAGCATGATTTCTCCCAGAATCAAAGTGAAACTTGAACGGTTTACTTCAAATTATACACGGGCTTCAGACCTAGTCATACTTCTAAAGGCTTGCGAACGATTCTCGCTGCAATCACCGCGTGTCAGATTACAGAAAAATAAGACATCTGACTAAATCATTCACCAAGTTCCGATTGCTCTGAGCGAATACGGTAGCCGAAACTGGCGACAGAAGCGTATTAAAACAATACTTCGAGGGAAAATGATCAGCATACAGATTTTAAGACATTCTTGAAGTGATCGAGTTACAGGCTATACGGTATAGAATATATTTGTCACGGTGATTGTTCGATTTTCACTGACTAACCTTTGTTGCTTGTCCTTTCTAAATAAGTATCTGAGTTCAACACAAAACGGCGTCTAAAGCTCCCGATTTGCTTGCAAGCGCTGTTCCCTTTGCGGAGCCATTTCTTCGGCACGCTTCTCTTTATGATGCTGTCAATTATAACAGGATTGTCGCCTTTTCTCGAGACGAATTAGGCGCTGTTCGCTCGTTTCACGATTTCGCCTTGCTCGTGCCTGTTCCCTTCTTATTTGAAGACGAGCTTCGCAAGACTGTTGTGTTTCAAGTTTTCCATTTTCGTGAACGCAGCTACGATATATTGTTGCTTCGTTCAAATCTAATTGCTTCGCTCAAATTCCGAGTAAAACTACAGTGCACACGTGATCGATCCAGCCTTTGTTATTGGTTATGCAGGGTAACCGCTCCTAAAGTCGTACGCCAGACAGACTGACTGACAGACGAACGTTAAATTTCGAGATGGCGACAGACTTGGAGTCCCCAAGTTACGCGATATTAATGCATTAGCGCCGTGATTATTACCCTCATTTCGCTTCGCTTCGCTCGGGGATTACTAGCAGTTTCATAATGGAATTGAAACGCCGCATGTCTCTATTTATACGCAATGACGAAGCTGCAAGCCAAGTATTTCGATTGCCGACTACCACATTGGGACTCGGTTCTTTTCGTTTTGAGATCACATCGGGTCAGTTGGCTCTACAGCCACCGATCGAGTACAATGACTTTGGTTGCTCTGAGTCCGCACTGGTTCTACGGGTTGGCAGCTTTTAGAAACTGAATTTTTCGTAAGATTCCACGACATTCTGTCTTGACAGCAAGAAAAACGCTCAATAAAGCCTGGTTTCCATATCTTTTGTGGTTACTGTAATACAGTCGGCGATTGTTGTAAAAGTTAAACTCTTTAGTTAAAAATTCACGCCTATTTTGCTACACATAGGTATCTATTGAAGTTTTTTAAGAGCTGTATGGTTAAACAAATCAAACAGCTTCCATAGAGCGGTTTTCGGATGACTGTCGAAAGTAATTGTGTGATTGCTTTGGTTTTGTGTTTGCTTCGCTTTCGGATTGGTCCACACGAGTTTGTCAGCATGCTCAGCCAATCAGGAACAAAACCAAAACCAAAACCAAACACTTCTCACGCAAGCGATGGCGTGTACTCGCACTGCTGATTGGAAAGTAAAACCAAACGCAAGACCAAACGCAACTTACTTTGGCTTCTGATTGGCTGAACTGTTTTCTCTCAGTCTCTGTGATTGGCCTGTGTGATTACTTTGGTTTTGGTTTTCGACAGTCATCCGAAAACGGCTCTGTGCCATCCAGAAAATAGTCCTCCCCTTACCCATCATTCTGTCGTACGTGACGGTTTCCCTGGCCTGGTAATACTTTACTCGGGGTCTCTGCACAATGAAAGAAAATGAGAAAAAAAAAAAACAAAACAAAACAAAAGCAAGGACATAAAACAATTGGTGGGTTTGCATGTGTTGTCATCAAAACGTCGTCTAAACGTACGCACGTTAGTATTACGGTATAATACTGTCGATGATTTGGTGAAGATTTTTATGAATTGTAAGACTTCGTTTTGAAGGGTTTTGACTGACTTGTTAATCGTGCTGTAGCGTGTTGTTACTAATTATCGCGCTAACGCATGTTGTTATTGTTTATTGTGCTACGATCGCATGTCGTTATTGCCTGACAAATCGCGTTTAGTGAATTGACTTGAGAGGGAGGGGAGGGTCGCTTTAACGTGACCCTCCCCTCCCCCAAGGAGTTTAAGGTATCCAGTGCCTTGTTTGCGGTTGATTCTTACCCAAAACTTGAAGCGCAATTGCCATTCCACAAGAGCAACGGAGTGCAGGAACTGTGCGCAGGCGGCCAGTTGAGAATATTCTTGGGCGATCTCATAACTGTGATTCAACTGAGCGATCAGGATATTTGTCATGACTACCGACGCTGACAGACCGAAAAACAGGGCAATTAAAGCTCCAAGAACCCTGACAGCAATAGAAAAGATAGTCGCCGATTTAGAAATATAAATAGGGTTCCTTTTTACCAAAGCACACTAGTTTCTCGCTCTCTCATTGGTCGATTAACCGTGGTAAATAAGAGTCCAGACAACGATGTGACGCCAGCTGACGCTAGCGTGTCA